>MU226751.1:426758-481848 GCA_018584345.1 Thuja plicata
TGATTAATCCCTTTAGGCTTGAATTTAATTATTTGATTTCATGATTATTTGATCTTTTAATTTGATTTGATTTTTTTCCTCTTGATTTGATAAATGTCCATTTGATTTGATCCATTTGTTTTGCATTAAGATGAGATTTTAAGGCATTTGGCTGAGATTTATAGTTTTGAATGCTTGAGATACACCTGGTCAATTTTAGGTGTCTACACCAATTGAGGTCAAACTACCATCACTCTTGGTATCTCTAAAAGACCTAATCACTGATGAAGACTACAGAGTAGCTACACTTACACAGCTTTATTTTCTAGATGAACAGTGTTAGGAAGCCTATGATCACCTGGTTTCCTATCATAATTGACTAAAGTAGAGATATAACAAGAAAATCCATCAATACCGGTTCCTGGTAGGGGACTTTGTGCTCAAAGAAAATCAGAAAGTGGGTAGTGATCGAGAAAATAAAGGTAATATTGAGGTCACTTGGCAAGTTCTATACATCATCACTGCATGCTTTCTATCTGGGGCATGTTAGTTATCTACTCCTAAAGGAGAACCCTTGAATGATCCTATCAACATTATTCATCTTAGGCGCTTCTATGCCTGACAGCTGGTTATTCCAGTCATCTGATAAAGTCCATAAAAAGTATAAAAGGTCCTAAAAAAATCATTATCTTGGTGGAATTCTGGTAAATAGACACCTTGATGATAACAAAAAAAAATCAATATATATATATATATATATATATAAAGAAAATAAACTATCCAATGGTGAAAACTTGGCATTCAGGCGCCTTGGACAAGTATGCATGATGAAAACCTAGCAATCAGGCATCACACATAGTAGGCTGTATCATTATCTATCAAAATCTCATTCTCCTTCATCTCCCTCATCCCAATCCACTTTGGCCTAATCATTACCTATATTTCCTAGATGTTCCACCATTGCGCGCACTAGTCCACATCGGTCCTCCTATCCTGTATCCTGAGATTTTGTACATATTTGTCTTGTATATAATCGTCATTCCTTGTCATATATATTTAGTCCTATCCCAACCCCTGAGCTTCTTGTGCCTTCAATTTTTATATATCTTGTTTGTGTTAGTCCAGCCTTGCGTCCAATCTTGCCTGTACATATCTCGTGCCCTTGGTCGGTCTCCCTACAGAAAGTGATCTAGTTCCATTCCGAATCCTATGCTACAACAAGTTCCCTCTGAAAAAATCATACTTCATAAATTTTATCTCAGTACATATTTTTGCGAATCAGATACACACTTGACATCTCCATGGACTTACCAGCACTCCCTAACATATTCTCTCCACTACCTTTAGGTTCTCTCCACAACTTGTCTTACCCACAAAACTAACCATCACTTCCTTTTCCTAGGTCTTATAGGCTCTGGTACCAATATCATGCAGACATACAAGGATTCATAAATCAAATAAACACAAATTGATAACTTTTCTTGAGGAAATGTTGCACATTTTGCAACCTTTTAATTGAATCAACAAACTAGGAAAAAATCTGCCACTTGTAAACAAATGTTAAAAAATTTGAAAAATGAAATAATGAAGCCAATCTCTTTATTGATATTTAAGAAAAATTAATTACGGACAATTCCTCCAAGTTATAGAAAAAGCCAACAGTTAAAACAAACGTTATTGCATTTTTTTTCCAAAACTGCTAACCCTAGGACATAATCAAATCTACATGTGCAAAAATGACCATAACTTCTTCAAATTTACATAAAATTGAACCGCACCAAAACCAAATGAAATTTAACTCATTAATCTTTCCAAAAATATAATATTTATATATCTATCATTTAATATGTGTTTGTACCATTCAAAACAACATAAAAAGTTTAGGAAAATAAATTCAAAAAACTAGAAAGTAATGCTTCAAAAATAAGTTTTCTTCCATTCCCAATCCTTCTCCAAACTCCTCCAATCTACAAATTAGAGTTTGTGAGAACCCAATTTATAGAATTTGAAATCATATTCAACCACCCAACCAACCTAAAACTACCCATCAACTTTTAATAACTTATTGAAAAGTTGTCATTAAGTTGCAAAAGTTGTCATGACAATTTTGACAACTTTCAAAATTATTATTCAAATGGCCTTGAACCTTCCCCAAAACTTTAAAATATGATAAAAATATCTTAAAGAATCCAATTAAATCAACTCCACTCTATGTTGATACATTTGAGTGGTTTTACCATGTTTGACTTTATCAAGACATTATAGACCATTATGACTTTATGGCTTTAATAGCCTTACAAAATTATTTGAATGGATTCCAAATGGTCTTTAGGACCTTACATAACCTTGAAACACCATTAAAGACAACATAGAATAGAAAATTATTTGTGATACACCCAATGAATAGGTTCTCCAGTACCATAAGTATTTAAAAATTATGACACATTATTATAGAGAGGTCTAACACGACCCTATATATTCGAATGAAATATATGCATGTGCTAGAATTTGTGAGAAATGGTCTGTGAAGGTTTGATGATTTTATTGACTAAGGGTACACAAGGAACATCACTGGTAGGGTATGTTATTGAGTATTCCAGCATGTTGACAGGCAAAATAGGACCATGCCTAGGATAAACCCACGCAATCAGATGCAATCCTGGTGTTTGTTCATGCCCATGCAAAATAAAATGTGATATAGGCTACATAGAAACTTTGCACTGAGTGCATCTGACAATTTTTGTATGAACAAAAAAATTGTGTCCTAAAAAATGACTCTGATTCTTCAAAAACCAAGACAAATTATTGTAGAGGGGCCTAACACAACCTTAACTAATTCAAACAGATTGTGCACAAGTGCCACGGTCTGTGAGAAATAGTTTGTTAAAGTTAGACAATTTTATGGACTTAGGACACACAAGGGACATCACTGGTAAGGTATGTTGTTGAGCATTCTAACATGTTGAGAGAAAAAATGGGATCATGCCTAGGGTAAACCTACCTAACCAGATATGATTGCAGGTTTAGTTCATGCCCAGGATGAACAGTACGCGATATAGGATACCTATAAACTTTATACTGAGTGCATCTAACAATTTTTGCATGCACAAAAAATTGATGCCCTACAAAAATGACCCTATTTTTTCAAAGGGATCATGTGTAGGTGCTACGGTATATAAGAAATAGTCTATCAAATTTTGAGGGTTTTATGCCCTTATGGCACACAAGTGGCATCACCAATAGGATATGTCATTGACCATTCTGGCATGTCGAGATGAAAAATGGGACCATGCCTATGGTAAACCCACCTAGACAAAAATAATCGTGACCTATCAGTTTGTTCCCAAAATTAACATAATGCAATATAGACTATCTACCAACTTTGTACTGAGTGTATCTAACAATTTTTACAAGAACAAAAAAAGTTTTGCCCTACAAAAGTAACTTTCAGTCTTCAAAAACCTAGAAACGTTATTGTAGAGGGGCCTATCAAAACCATAGTTCATATGGATCGTGTGTAGGTGTCATGATTATCAATAAATAGTCTATCAAATTTATACAGTTTTATACACTTACCTAGAACACAAGGGACATCGTTAGTAGGGTATCTCGCCAAGCGTTCTAGTATGTCGAGAGAAAAAGGGGTCCATACCTAGGGTAAATACACCCAATCAAATGTGATCGTAGTGTCGGTTCATGCTGTCTATGAACATAAAAATATATAGGCTACCTTTTATTGGGAAGAAAAGATATTTGGGTTCAAAAACAAGAACATTGTTCAAAGCAGCATCAAAAGGAAAAGTTCATAGTATGATTACAGTATTTTGATGAATGCACCAATCCTTCAGATCAGTATACCTTTCTAAAACTTGTGTGAAATATCTTGGTATGTGAAGAAAGTTGAACTCATTATGACTCTCATTACGATTGACGATGATGTTGAGATGATCAAGGGCTACAATAGGAAGGTGATTATAGTGAGCCATGAGCCAAGTCCTTGAAATACCCCTATGTTTGCATCAAGAACTTGAATTCATCTCCTTCAAAGTAGGATTGGATGGTTTTAAATAATAAGAAAGTGTCATTTAAAAGTATATGCCTAATCACTTGCATATCCTTTTCAATAAGAAAATCTTTACTCATATTTAAATTTATTATTTTTGTTAAAACCATGGGGATACATATCCTAAGTAGAAAATTTCACTCATTTTGAGTCATTATTTGCATCTAGTAAGATAATAAACATGTTTAAAATCTAGTAAGATAAATAATCATTTAAAATTATACACCATAATACTTGCACAAAATGAAAAAATTGGATCACATTTCAATTGTAAAAATTTAAGTTTCAAAGCACCAAGACATGCGCACAATGAGAAAATTGGATCACATTTCAATTGAAAATATGTAAGTTTTGAAATACAAAGATATACACACAATGAATGAATTGGATCTAATATCAGCTTTCATTTATATGAAAATAAATAATAATTATGTATATATACAAAAATGACATAAATGCCAAGTCAAGGTCGATATATACAATAAAATATTGAATATATACATGAATTGATCCTTAATTGACAACAAATAGCACTATATGTCTCTATCAAATTCTATGGTAGTGGTGGATCATCAAAATCAAGCCTCTTTGAAGTAGTATGTGGCTTTGTAGATGGCTGCACAATAGAAATTCAAATTCTGAATCAGATTACTTTTATTAAAAATGTATTAGATTTGCCAAAATAACATCAAAAATACCTATATTTAAGCTACAATTTATTTTCAATTGAATTGTTGATTACCTCATGTGTTTCTCCCACTCTTGGGCTATGTAGTAAAGGTAATGGATCCCTTCTTGGATGATCAACTCCTAACAAAACAAAAAGGTAGAGGATTTGTGGGAAGTCTCGAAGGGGGTTGTAATAGGTAAAATGAAATTAATACAAGTTAATAACATATATATTTGAGAAACACTAAAAAAACAAAAAAACATGGACTAAATAATTAATGCATACCAGAGCCTCAGATGGTTCCCCTATACTCATAGGAGGCACTATCACTAATTAATCAGCTACGATAATTTCTTGTATGACAAATGATAAAAAAATGTTATAGTCATAGAGGAAGGAATTAGGGCTTTCAAATAAACAAGAATGCAATCTAAGAGGAGTTGAGAAGATGTTTGCAGTTCTAAGAAGATGAGATGAAAGTGAAGATGAAGATGTTACATAGTCAAAGTTGATGCAAAATTAGAAGATAATGAAGAATAACTTGAAAAAGTTAGATTGTTAAAAGCCATAGGTAGACATATCTCTTCCCTATGCTATGGAATTGTGTCTCCATTCGACGATTGTGTCTCCTAACAAAATGGAATTGTAGAGGATCTATGGCAAGTCACAAATGGGGAAACAATAGGTAAGAGACAATTAATACAAGTTAATAACATATATAGTTGAGAAACACTAAAAAACTAAAAATGCATGTACTTACATATAAATGCATATGTTTAATATATATGGAACAAATGCATACCAGAGCCTCAGATGATTCTTCCGCACTGTTAGGATCCATAATCAGTGATAAAGCAACTATGACCATTTCTTCTATGAAAAATGATAACAAATGTTATATCATAGAGGAAGGATATAGAGATTTTGAACAAACAATAATGCAATCCAAGACAAGTTGAGAATAGGGTTTCAACTAACAATAAGAGATGAAAGTGAAAGATGAAAATGTTACATAGTCTAAGTGAATAGACATACCTCATCCCTCACATGAACCTCTCCTACATCAAGTGCATTCATCAATTTTGTAACCCCAACGGTTTCTTTATATATAAGAGACACCAAATACTTTATATCAATCTACATTTACATGTTTGATAAAAACACATTTTAAAAAGTAAATTTAAATTGTGCCCAATTACCTTTTGGCATTTAGGTGTTTGCGAGGCTTTCTTTTTCCATTTTGGTCTACTAAATGATGTCTTTCACACAAATGATCAGTGGGTTGGGCTGGGCCAAATGGTGCAGCTGATGATAAGCTAGCTGGTGTAGGTGTTGAACCATCCTCTGGTCTAATATGTTACACTAATTTTATTCTATGATAAACGATGACATCACTCAATGACGTAGCTTCCTAAAGAGTCTATAAATTTATAGACTCCTTCAGGGCTGCTAGCACCATGTTGCAAACCATGGGTTTAGCATCTAGAGAAACCATATTTTAGGGGTCCACCACCCTCTAAGCCCCTATTCTATCATGGGAAAAGCCTCTCCTTCTACCCTGAAACTCTCGTATGTCAAAGTAGTTCAGCTTCAAGTCGATGATAAACTCAAAATGTAACATTCTCAAAAAATATAAAGGTACCTCATAATTATTATAGGGTGATTGGTCAAAGACCATAGACCACCTATCCCAAAAAGAATTTCTCAACTAATTGTGATTACACAAATGTATAGGAAGCCTCATCAAATCTCAAGCTAAGGACTCATTAGTTTCAGATTCAATGAAAAGAACACATATATCACCTTTACTTATTGATTTTATTTTCACCTCATTATATGATAACTCATGGGAATAGAATGCACGACATCTATCTATATCCATGCCCCAATTAGTAACCTATATAGATACATCCTTGGCACCATTGTTCATTGATTCTAGGGTTGTGCCAAGGGATGAATGATGCTCATGATTAGAGGACCTCAACTTATTCACTAACTGAAAAAATTGAGAAATATTTGTTGGAAATATATTGAGGCTAG
Organism: Thuja plicata; assembly: GCA_018584345.1. Taxonomy (NCBI): domain Eukaryota; kingdom Viridiplantae; phylum Streptophyta; class Pinopsida; order Cupressales; family Cupressaceae; genus Thuja; species Thuja plicata. Next base: position 433,511 of record MU226751.1, read on the forward strand.
GTGACTGAGAGGGGGGGTGAGTTAAGAACTAATATAACTTAATATCTTTAATCCTTTATTAGATTATCTAATTTGATTGCATGCATGAAACAAAAAAGTAATAAACATCCACAACACTTGACACAATATCTAGTTACCCAGAAACCTTCCAAATATAAAGTAAAACTAGGGTGGGGATGGTACCCACAAGATTTATTACTGCACTATAAATTTAGCATGTTAAAGCTTACAATTGACCACTTCTAATGGCCTGCCCTGTTAGGAGAAATAAGGAATGTTAGGTTCTCCTTGTGAAAGGATTTAGTACAATACAATTAAGTATGAAACTCTGTTAGGAGATTTGTAAAGGACTGTTAAGTCCACCTTGTTAAAGGATTTTGTTGATGTGTCTGTTAGGATGAAACAGTAGATGATCTTCTATGCAATTTTTATTTTCTGAATAAGATCCTTTAATATAAAACTAATCACCTGAATGTGATATATGAATCATTATTGTTCCTTATACTAATGTAGCTTTCTTAATTAGTCTGCCACTTCATATTCGCATATACACTTATTTCACACACATTTGGATAAACAAAATACCTAACATATATACCTTATCCAAATCAAATACTTGTGTAAGTCAGCTTCTATGATATACAACAATGTCAAACAATATAAAATAAGTTGGCCCAATACTGTTACTCAGGTCCAGTAATCCACTCAGGTGATATACTGGCACACGGGCAATATGTTGTCACTCGGGCAACATAGTAAACTATGGAACTTAGGCTACATTGTGTCCTCAGGTATTATTAATCACTCAGGTAACACTGATTACCATTGTCTTCTCGGTCGACACTGCCACTGCTCGGGTCGCACTTCAAGCTGTTGGCTTGGTCAACTCTATGATGACTGAGTGTTTTGGCACTAATTGACAACAAGTCTTTCCATAAGGTCAACAATCTCCCCCTTTGGCATTAGTGACCAAAAACACTTATCATATCCAAAAACTATTCAAACTTCTGAGTCAAAACTCCCCCTTACCGTCTGCTTGGGTACTTGCTCAGGTTTTTACAACAACTATGTGATTGGGTTACAAATGAATCTATTTTTTATTTTTCAAAATTGCTTTTGTAACTTTTCTATTATATATATCTTCTTATCTTCTCTTCTATACATGTATATACAATAACTTTCCCCCTTGTTTTTTACACAAATGCCAAAAATATATCTACATAGTAATACCAAAATAGGATAGGAAATCACTATGTACCTTCAAAATTTGAGACAAAGTGTTGTCCCAATTATCTTGCAACACCTTAAGGATGTGCAACTCAATCTGTATCTCTGCTGAAAATTCCATAATAAGCTTTGAAACTAAAAATTTGTTGTCATGTATGAGTGTCTTGTCATGAGCTATATGCTTCTGCATTACATCCATGTGTGGAAAGAGTTGATTGTGCATAGCTGTAAGGGATTCCCTTACCCTTTTGTCTTCCCTTAGTAATTATGCTTGCATGTCTTTTAGATGTTTGATCTTCACAAAATATGTTGAACTTGAACTTGGGTTAAGTGCCAACTGGTTTTCACTTTCCTTCAAACCTGTATCTATCTTTGTCAGCTTGGTCTTGATTTCCATGGTAAAGTTGGAAGTATCACTCAAATTTACAAATAATGAAACAAAATTATTTACAGTAGTTTCTAGAGAGCTAATGAGAGTGTTTAGCTTCACTTAATCTATTACAATCTTACTTGCAACATTCTCTAGAAATTTATTTTCAAACTTTCTTTCTGCCTTCTGCAATATTTTCTCTTGACCACTTAAATATTTATTGAACTTGTGAACTATGTCAACAAGTTGATCCATAATAGATTCATTCTCATCCACTTCTATTTCTATTGCATCTTGAAAGGGAGAACTTGTACGCCTGATTTGGCCTAGTGGTAGAGAACTTGTTTTCTTGAAAGGGAGATCACAAGTTCAAATCTCATTGGGGGGTAGGGCATGTATGCCTTGTTTGTAGCATAATGGATGCCTCACACAAGGAGTACGAGGTAGTCCCATATTGTTGTCACCATATGTAGACCCAAAAATATAAGACTGGTATAGTGGACTATAAAAGGACCTTTCCTTTCCTATCTAGGAATATATCTTTTATGTCCTCTAGCACTCTATTTCTCTTCCTTTCTGCTTGGAGCTTTTGTTGTGCAGCTCTTTTCTTTCATAGCTCCCCTAACTAGTATATCCATTTTCTCTACTGTCAAGTTGGATAGATCCCAATTTTGAATCAGTATGTCTTTCTCAAGATCAATATCATAAGTATCTATTTCATTCTCTTTTACTTTGACCTTGGGATTGGGTGAAGGAACAATTTCCTTACCTTTTCCACTATCATCCTTAACTTCAATATCCATTCGATCATTAAATTTTGTTGCACCAACTGTAGTATCAATGCTCATTGCAGAAACATTCATAGTGACCTTCTGAGACTCGGTTAGGCTTAGCCCAGTAGTAGGTGGAGCCTGATGCTCGATTCCTACTAGTCCAAATGTAGATTTTGTAGTCTTATCCTTGCTCGAAGATAGGATGTTCTGTATAGGTGATTGGGGCAGGGATGCCATCACTTCTACTTCTATCTATTTTGTATTGGATTCTTCAATAGTTTCCACCTCAGGTAATTCTTCATCATTAGTATTTACCTTCAGTTCTGTACTCGATACCTCTGCCTTATCTTCTTCCTTGATTTCAAAACTGACTTCCATACCGTTGTAGCAGTCTGCACAAAATCCTCTATTCTCTTTTCAATATCTGAAAGGCCATATACCTTAGATTGTGATTGTTCTCGTATTTGGTCATGGCCTCTTTAACCTCTTTATTGATCATAGATGGCATGACTTTCTTCAAGGTCTACTCCCTAATATCCTTTTCTATTCGAACTACATTGCTCCAGAGAATAGATATTTCTTTGAATAGATCTTCATTCATGTGACTTTTCGATTTAGATGGATCATACTTCTATCTTTCCATTTTCTGTATGACTGCTTCCTCAATATATTTATGTTCATCCTTAGTTCTGGAAGCATATTTCAATTATTTTAGAGTACTCATACCACAGTCTCCTTTCAAATATTCAACCTTCTGCTCAAAGGTAGGTGGGGGTTTCTTGAATATGACTGTATTTACTTCTTCATCTTCCTTAGGCAATATGAGTTTCCTTCTAGATCTTCTAGGTTCACTGGTAGTGAAGACAAGGGTAGGGGCCTTAGGTTTTTTCTTCGAGGCTAGCCTCTTTTTGTTATTGGGAGGCTCTTCTTCTACCTATTCTTCTTCATTTTCAGGTTCATCATCTTCTATCTTAATTTCATCTTCTTTGCTTTCTGTGATAGAAGGAGGAGAGTTTAAAGTCTTGCCATACTTCTTTTCAAACTTCATTAACCTCTTCTTTCCTATTTTCAAGATCTTAGGAATCTCAATTTCTGATGAAATTTTTCTCTTGGCTTCTTCATAAGTACAAAAGTATGGTGCTTTAGGATCAACTTTATCATTCACAAGAGCCTCGATGATATCTTTGGTCTCATCAATGTTAACCTCATATGCAAGAGGTTTCACCCTTGCAACCCTAGGCTTGACTGACTTAATGTATAATTTATCATAGTCAACTAAGAAGAAAAAATCATCTTTGCAGTCTTCTACCAATTTTTTAAGAATTCTATATCTATTCTACATTTTTTGTCTGAAATCCTCAAAGTTTGCATCCATGATGCTCTCAAAATTGTTTCCTAATTCTACTATGAAATCATTTATCTAATAAACTATGGGTCTCTCCTTCTTCCAAATAACTGTGCCTTTGGAAGGGAAAAACTTTTGAATGTATAAGAATATGCAGACCGGAAGTGAACCAAACTTACATGGATTGGTCTTTGATGCCTGGATGCTTTCCATGTTCTTGCTCAATTGGATGAGATGCAACTCGGCAAGGTTGAATAAAAGGTTGTTCTTGACCACTTTGTATGCGAAGCCCACAACTTCACATGGTACGCTGTTAGGTCAGCCAGAACTATAGATTTTGTGCACAATTACATGAGTTACAAACTTCAATTCCATGTCTTTAAATCCATTTAATCTCATGCTTCTTCCATCCCACTCAGAAAGATTCCTCTTAGTTAGGTCATCCCAGGGTAGAGTTTTGGTAGCTTTAGATCACTTATCAAGCATAGGATACCTTTTAACACGGTGTACCATTATCTTGGTGATCTTCACCGGTTACTCCATCCATAGGTTCATATCGTGAACACAGCTTAGGACAAACCTAATCCACTTAATCTGAAAGTTTTGTGGCATATGCATGATATGAGTCAAACCCTTGACTTTGAGGTGTTTATGTTCTAGCTTCATATTCCTGACTTCACAAAGTTTATCTTATGCTTCATTCATTTCCAATGTCCCTAGATGTTGAATGGTGCAATAATAGAAGGCTCAGATATCGTTGATCAACAGTACCTTCGGAGGAATTAGGGAATGAGCTCCCATAGGATCTATTTCCTCTGCAATCATTGGATGAAGCTTAAACTTTGGTGGTTCACAAACATCATTCCTCACTAACATCTTGGATCCTTTCTTAACCTTGCTATTGGATGTAGATGCCATAATGCTCATAGATTTGATAAAACTTCGCAACTTAAAAATTTCAAACACAAATTCACTCTGAATCACTCTACAAACTGAAAACTTTGTAAACAATAACATTTCCAATTCATCTTTTATAATATATTTTTACCAGTGAGTTTTCATTAAATGCTCCGTACATGGGAGCTGGCATAGCTCGAAATGAAGCTCGGAAAAAACTAAATTTTGCATTCTCAAAACCATACAACTCGACTTAACTCGGTTAAGCCCATGTAACTCGGATGTAACTGAGATCCTGACTTGGTTAAAACTATAATGTGTCCTAGTGCATAAATATGCTAATTTGGACTTGCTAGCATGTCGAGAATTGATGTCTTATGGCTTGTATGCATAGTTCTAGTTGTCTCCTTGCATATTTATTTGGAGATGGTAGATCCACCCAACTCACTACTTTGGGTGTCATTCGATCCTTCATTGTTTTGATCTAAATTCTCAAGAGATTTTCTTACCCACTGCTGACTCATCTGAGTTCTGATTTTAGAAACTTTTTCTTTGCCTTTTTCAAAACCAGTATCAACTTTTTCATTGTTCATGCAATTCTTGCTAAGATAAATGAGTTGTTTACACACATAACATCTCTTAGTAGGATTCCATTTTCTGAGGTGATTCTTTGCACAATTTGAACCAATATACCCATATTCACCACAATGACAACATCTAGTCAATGTGTTGTAATCCCAACCAAAAATTTCTTTAGCTAGTTGTTCAACAAGGTTGCACTTCTTAGTTCTACACTCGGAAGATTTGTGACCTTGTCTATTGAAATGTAAACATTTTCCATCAAACTTAGGTTTCTCAGTGCATTCACTTGCCCTATGTCCATGTTTGTTGCATCTATAGCATTTACAATTAAATTTTTATTTTCCATTGCTCCAAAAATTATTTGTTGTGAGCCCTAACTTTCCACAATGATTACAAGTATGTTTGTTGTTCTTTTGAGCTCCTTGTTTTGAGGATTCACCTTGTTTAGTATAACCTAATCTAGTTTCTCCATGATGTCCGAGTTGAGTTTTCTCTGTCAACTTCTCCATGCTTACTTGTGAATTCATCATATTCTCATTGGTTTGCTTTTTAGTATTGAGATCATTCCACAGTCTTTCATTTTCTGTCCCCAGATTAATAACTTCTTGATTTGCATTATTGAGTTGGTTTATCATATCTACTTGCTGAAGTGACAAGTGAGGAATTTCATTTTCTTTTTCCTCTAATCTTGTACTTAGCAATATTTTATCTTCTTGTGTCATTTCTCTGTCATTTTCTGCTTGATTCTTTTTTTCCATGACTTCACATATTATGACTGAATGAATTTCTTGTTCTCTTTTCAACTTTCTGACTTCTTCATGTAAATTGAGATTCTTTGCAAGTAGGTCTTCAATTGTTGCATCTGATTCTTCAGAACTTCTTTCTTTGCATAAGTCTTCAATTCTTACTTCCATGTAACTTTTATCATTCATCTGCACTACTAAATCTTTTCTTCTTTTTAGGGAATGAGAGAGTTGCTCCTTGAGTTTTCTCATTTGATCCATGGCCACTTGTAGGTCTATCTTCTCATTTTCAATGGCTTTCTCCAGTCTGTATATTTTCATTGCCTATGATCTTTGCTCAAGCTATTAAACTTCTGATAAGAGAACCTTTAGCTCTGATACCAATTGTTGGAAATATATTGAGGGTAGGTGACAAAGAGGCGGGGGGGTGAATCAGAAACCAATCAAAATTAATCTCTTTAATCCTTTATTAGATTATCTAATCTTATTGCATGCTTGAAAAAAAAAGTAATACACATCCACAACACTTGACACAATATTTGGTTACCCAGAAACCTTCCAAATAGAAAGTAAAACTGGGGTGGGGATGGTACCCACTATATTTATTACTACAATATAAATTTATCTTGTTAAATATTATAATTGACCACTTCTGATGGCCTACTCTATTAGGAGCAATAAGGACTGTTAGGTCCACCTTGTGAAAGGATTTAGTACAATACAATTAAGTATGCAACTCTGTTAGGAGATTTGTAAAGGACTATTAAGTCTACCTTGTTAAAGGATTTTTCTTGTGCACTTGTTAGGATGAACCACTAGATGATCTTCTATGCAATTTTAATTTGTTGAATAAGATCCTTTGATATAAAACTAATCACCTGAATGTGATAGATAAGTCTCTGATGTTCTTTATATTGTTCTAGCCTTCTTAATTAGTCTGCCACTTCATATTCATGTATACACTTATTTCACACACATTTGGATAAACAAAATACCTTACATATATACCTTATCCAAATCAAATACTTTTGTAAGTTGGCTTCTATGATACACAACAATATCAAACAGTATAAACTGTCGGCCCAATACTGTTACTCGGGTCCATTAATCCACTCGGATGATATACTGGCGCTCGGGAAATATGTTGTCACTTGGGCAACATAGTAAACTCTGGCACTCAGGCTACACTGTGTACTCGGATAATATTGATCACTTCGGTAATACTAATTACCACTGTCTGCTCGGTCGACACTGCCAATGCTCGGGTTACACTTCAAGCTGCTGGCTCAGTCAACTCTGTGATGACTAAGTGTTTTGGAACTAATTGAAAACAAGTCTTGCCATAAGGTCAATAGTATTATTGTATAGGCAATTTAATAGATCCTCTTGTATGTCTTGTATAGGTTCTACTAGAGGAGGTAGATGGTTTTGAGGTTATTATTGTTGAGGAGTGGGATTTTAAGAATTTATTTTATTGAGGGGCAACGTTGTGATGGTTTTCTTGTTGTTGAGGGGCAACATTTTGATAGTCTAGTGGTCGTTGTTATTCACGAACATGTTGATGTTATTTTTTTTGTTGTCAGGAAATATTTTGAGAGTCTGGCATGAAATTAATAAAAAATAAAATAAAATCTATTCAAAGAACACTATTACAATTCAATTTGAAACAAAAGCAATAAAAATGGATTTCTTACCTCTCCAACGATGAAGTATAGTGAATTCAAGTTGGAAACGCTAAAAAATGTAAGGTTTTATGAAACGCAATCGGGTTCTAGTCGTATTTTCCTCCTCTCATTGTTCCAATTCCATTTTTAGCGTGTTGAAATGAGGGTTTAAATGTAGACTTCAAAACTTTTAGGTTTTACATAACGCGTTCGAGTTTTGTCTGTTATAAAAACCCGATAAGGTTTTATAAGAATATAGTCCAATTTTAGTTTTTAAAACCTAGATTCTATTTTTATTAGCGTAAAGCCCGATCATGTTTTTTAGAAGTTAGGCTTGGTATTCAAATATTAAATAACTCGATTAGGTTATTGATTGTTATATTTCTATAAGGATTCAAGTATGTAGTACATTAAGTCAAACTCATTGACCCATATTTCATGAGTAGTGGTTCACATAAACCCATCTCTCATGAGAATGAATGAAACACTTATCACTCATTGCATCTGGGTGATGCTCACAGAGGTCACCCATCTGAGTACTACTCTAGCTTGAGCATGCTTAACTACTGAGTTTCCTCCATGGTTAAACCCACTATTCTTCCAACACCATCTGCACATCTAGGTTATTGATTTTATAAAAAAAAATGGTTCATGTGGCCACTTTTTGCACACATCTTTGTGCATTGAGCCAAGAAGCATATTTCATCATTGTAATGTAACCCTTTATGTATAAGGATTACCATTTAATAGAAAAATAAAACCCTCCATGACATATACCACATAATAAACATTTTAATGAAACTCACAGTAGCATATATGTGACTATATATGTATTTTGTGTGTATGTATGTATGTGTATGCATCTCTATGTATGTACATGCATTATGTGTATATCTATATATGTATATGCATAATGTATGTATTGATGTATGTATATGCATAATGTATGCATCTAAAAGAAGGAGAAAATGAAATGAGGTGATGAAGGAGATGAAGAGATAACTGTGATATGATTAAAAAACTGTTTATTTATGTTGTTTATAATTTATGTGTATAGTTTGAAAGTTGGATATAAATTATAAGATGCAAGTGACACATGTAATTGATATATGGTCATTTTATACTTGCATATGCAATTGATTTCTAATTTCATGGGATTTGATTTTATAATTTTTTATTGTTTGTTTTTGGGTCTATTGGAGAGTTTTACACCACTTGTTGAAATGCAGGTACTATTTTTAGATTGAGTAAATACATGTAGAAGTACAAAGAAGTTTAAATGACTCCTCACATGTAAATGTAATTTGAGTATCAATAGTGGTTTTTTTTGTTTTTTTTTTGTGATCAACTACACATTTAGAAATGAACTTGTATTAGAGGTCAAACAAATATTTTTTAAGTAAATTAAAAGTATCCAATGACTTATATAATTATTTATTTATAAGAACCACTATTGATGCCTTTCCCCTAAATATCATTTAAAAATTCTATTGATAGCTTGAAATTTTATGAAAACAAAAATGGAAAATTTAATAAATTTAAAACCCTTTATGGGGTCCAAAAACCTCCCGATGTAGCCCAAAGGTACTTTCTGGTAGCGACATACCCGATGGTACCCTTCGTTACTAGTACCCGCAGTGTACCGTTATTAAACCTCTATCAGAATTGATGAGCCTTAAAAATAAAAGCTGCTGAAAGATTCTTTTTAAATTTATGCTTTAAGAATAAAAACTGCTGAAAGATTCTTTTTAAATTTATTTTGAAGGGAGTTTAGCTGTGTGATAATAAGAAATATGAAATTTTCAGTCAATAGAATATTGTGAAGTAATTTTCTAAATTTTTGACTGGGGATGTTTTGAATGCAATGTTTCAATTACACTATTGATCCATCATCCAAATAAAAACTTGAAATAATTTTTTTGAGATTTGATAATCTTATAATTTTTATTATCATTTTCTAATCACACCCCATAATCTACCATCATCATCAACATTTAAAATAACAGAAAAAAAACACTACATATCCAGCTACAACTTTATCTCAAAGTATGATACAAAATTACAAATGAGGGATTTCTAGAGTAGCATCTATACCCACAAAAGAGCTGTTCCAACTGATTAAATGTCCTGAACTTGTTTGCTTCTTTCAAACTACATCAGACATACTGCTCATGAAATCAAAGGAGAAAATGTCTCGGAAGAAATTACCCTCAAAACAATCCAGTGGGCTCGTCATGTGGTTAGTAAACATCTCACAAATCTCTTGCTCGTCAACATTACCATATTTGCTATTACTTTCCTCTGCCATCTGGGGAAGAACTGCAGTCTCAGGGATGCCAAGAATTGAGCAGAGCTGAAACTCACCTTCATGCCTGGGCACCTTGGATTTAGATGACTGTTTCTCTACTTGTTTAGAACCAGATGGAGATTGCTGCCTCTTCTTCAGTCCAGTCAGTGACTGCACAACAGCACTGAATTCTGATGGGCTTACTTTCACCATTATTGGGTTTCCAATATGAATAACTCTTACTTCTTTACTTGTGGAGGATTTTGAAGCCTGCTTTGCCATCATACTTCTTACTTCTTTAGATTCGAACTATGTTGAGAAAAAAAGAGAGCTATGATAGCAAATGTTGTTGATATTAAAAGCACCGCAGATTAGGAGGCTGACGCATTACAGGAAGGAATGCAAACACTAGACGTGCATCCACCAAAAACACAACCAGAAACAGCACAAAATCAGTCAATGCCCTTTTTTAATGATAACAAATAGCAAATGTTAATACAAAAGCTCAAACACAAATCAATTGAATTAAAATATGATGGGCTTGCTTTAACAATTCTTGAGTTTCCAATATGAACAACCCGAACCTCTTTACTTGTGGAGAATTTGGATCTTTTGGGTCTAATTTCTTCCTTCCTTTCTCTGAACTCCTCCAAAGGCTATGACCTGCATTGTTTTGAGGAAAAAGAGAGCTGTAATCAGAAATGTTGATGTAAGAATTTTCCCACAATTCAATTTAGAGATAGCAAATCATCAATCCAATTCAGAAATAACAAATTATCAAGAAAAAGAGCTGTTTATATACAAACCAAGCAAGTATTTAATCTGAAATGAAATGTTGATACACAATCAAATCCAAACAAACAAGAAGAAGTGTTGATACATAATCAAATCCAAACAATCAAGAAGATATATTATAGATTCTGAGAACTCATGATATCTTTTAACCTCTTTATATTAAGAAAGAAAGGGAGCTTTTTTACCAAGAAACAAAGAAAGAAAGTAGATGGAGACCAAGTTCAGAGCATTTTCTAGGAACATGATGAGGTGTCGTTGTGGAGAGAGAAAGCCATAAATATGGAAGGGGGGCAGAAACCGGGGAGAAGGACAGAGGAGCAAAATATCTGTGAAGGTGGGCATTTTAATGGCTTTTTAACCGTGTCCAAATTCGCTTCATTAGACAAATTAGGTTTTGATAGGAATGGAAGGTCTCTTGGTCGTGGCTGAATGCAGTGCAGGTTCTGTTAATTGGTATGTGGTACGGATTTGTTTAGGAATAGATCTGGACCGTTCAGTAACTCTGTTTTTTTAGGGTTGACGTAGTTATGCCTACGAAAGCCTTGGCTTGACGTGTAGGTGTGGAGAAATAAACTATAATTTATCCACAGGGCGGCTTTAGAGAACTTATCAAGGTGCCTAAATTCCACCGTCGGCGCTTACTGTCAAGCAAATTTCATGTGACAGTTTTTCATTTTAATAATTTTATGTCGTGTTCAAATTTAGATTGATGATTTTTTATTTGGGTATTAGATTTTTATAATTGTTGTTTTTCTTGGAAAAGGATTTTCTTTAGTTTTCTTCTTAAATTTTCTTTTCTTGTTATTCATATTGACCAAACTATGGGCATGTTTTTTTTAATAGCACGATAAAAATTAATGCATAACCTTAAGATTATTGAAATAATGTGGACAAATGAACTTTTTACAAATTGTGAGTGTGGAAGATTATAGATCAAATAATCTTATTGTATTCAATCTTAAAGTCTACTTTATGTTGTTTTTTTGCAAACTTTTATATTCTTTAGTAGTTGTTCTGTTTTTTTTTCTAATGTTTTTCCGGCATGATAAAATGAATGATTGAACTAACAATGTTGAATTTGAGGTTAATTTATTAATAAATATAGCTTCTATTTTATTTAATATTGAATTTTTTTGAATAAACTAGATTCCTTTCTCAAATAAATCTTGATGTGTGGAAAATTAAAGAAATAGCCTTGTCCTATCCAATCTTAAAGTCATTCTTAGGTGGTTTTTGTGTAAGAATTTTTCTTTGGTAATCTTTTTTATTTTTTTCACTGTTGCTTATTGACATTTTCCAATCTATTGGTACATTGTTGTAATGACATGGTAAAAATGAATATTTGAGCTTAACATTGTTGAATGTAAAATTTTTTTGAATTCCTTTTAGGTATAATTTTTCAAACACATCTTGGTGTGTATATGGTTAAAGAAATAGTATTGGCACATTCTTTGCTATGACATGGTAAATAATAATGGTGTGAGCTTCAATACTATGATTCCTATTTTGAGTGAAACACTTTTGGAAATTGTGCTTTGTAAATAAAAGTTGAAAAGATAGTTAGAATGAAAGAATTTATATATTTTTTATTTTTTATTGGTTCAAATATTGTGTTAATTATTATATTGAATAAAATAAGTAGAAGTGGAGTCAAAGAATATATTACATTAAGTGAAACTAATTAGAATTTATTGTATATAGGAAAATGATGTGAATGAATGTCTCCCTTTTGATTATTAAAAGCACAAAATATGGCCCATCCCAAAACATATTATGCAATTATTTGAGAATCATATGGGATACATAATAAGAACCAATAAAGTTTGCATTCATGTGTGTTTGTGGAATTGAAAAGTGTGGAAAGTTTGCAGATATATGTAGCCTTGCTCCTTCATCTTGCAAGTCTAGAATTATAAAGCATCAAATTCAATAAAATAGTAGTTGCACATAAATGATGATAACAAATATTGTGCTTATATATTAAAAGTTTGAACAATGCAAAATTTAAAGCATTGGTACATGAAATATTAGTTCTTGTTACATTAAGAGAAATCTACAAAGTAGTTGACAAGCCTTCTACTTCTAAATCATTTAATCTTGTTATTTTAAAATTGAATGTGATGTTGAAAATGAAAATAACAAACAACATGTTAAGTTCCCTTTTATTCTAACTCAATTTCCTTGTGTTAAAGTTATAAAAAAGGTAAATATACGAATACATTATACACTATTTACAAATTATGTGTCCAAATTCAAACCCTAATTCCCTACATAATTGAATAAACATAATTTTTTCCATGTGTACATGCATGTTTGACCTTTTTTTGTATTAAATAATGCTAAAGAAAAATAGTATAAGAATGGAGGGGCAACACATGGCTGCCAATAATTGAAATATAAAGTTGTCAAAATAATAATTTACAACCTTGATACAGAAAGGGCATACAAAAGGAAAGATTAATATTGTCCAATATCAAGCTAGCTTCAATGTATTTTTTTATTAGTCCCCTACAGCTTGATATAATATCAGAGTAAAACCTTTGAATTTTAACCTGTTGGTGAACTAATTGATGAGATAACATTGCCACACATCTCATTTTCCATACATTTAATAGCACCACTTGTCTTACAGAATCAACAAAAATATTATTATCAAGACCAATACCTAAAATTGCTTCTTTTCAACTCAAGGGATGATCATATATAGTAAGGAAAATATTAAAAATTGCATTCCATTTCTTTTTGGCCAAAGAATAGCCCTAAAAATGTAGTTTAGGCTTTCAAAGTGATGACAATAAAGAACATGTAACTAGATGAATCACAATAGGTTTTACTTTTAATTTGTCACCTACAAGAAGCTTATAATGAAGAATTTTCCAAATTAAAACATGAGCATTAGCTTTAGGCTTAGATTTCCATATTTGAGCCTCAACTTCCATCATGTTTTCTTTGAAAATATACATCTCCATTTCAAAGTTTTCACTTGCTTGCACATTACTTCATTTCTTCCACAACCTGAAAATCTACTACTTTCCTTGCACGCAACACAATGAGGCCCTTCGCAATTCTCTATAAAAATCCAAAAGCTTTAACGATGAGGTAGTAGATTTCACTCACGTCCTTGATGTGAAAACTAATGATGAAATAGACTCCCACGAATACAAATTTGACAGCCTTTCAGAAGGTAACTTTGACAGGGATATAGATATTGTACATGCATATGAAAACCCTCTCAAAATAGGTGAAGGGTCTAGTTGTAAGACATACGAATTTGATTCCATCGATGTTAACTTGTCTTCTACTGCAGTCGCAAGGGGTCAAAGAAATTTGACTGCACCTCTGGATGAGATCGCTTTAGGTCTCGACTTGCTAGTCCACGCTTTTGATGATTATACCATGAATGCACTAGAACCTGTCACCTCTCTTCCACTTCGCCATCCCAAGCTCATAGACTAAAACTCCTCCTCTCCATCCAATGAAGTCCTTATGTTCCAGAATGACTATGCTCTTGCCTGCTACCTTAACGTTATCAAATGTGTAACATCCTCCACCAGTGAAGACACTGTCAACAAGACTAAGGCCAATATCAAGTATCTCAGTCACAAAATCAAAAGAAGAAAGAATAGGCGCTCTAATGGTGAAAACCACATTGTGGCAGTGTTAGAGCCTAAAAAAGCCAAAATAAAGGACATATCCAAGGGTGAAAACCTCTCTCAGGCGCTCGAGGATGGGATACTTAATACACTTCCAAGTTATTTTTAGGAACAATCATATGAGCTAATTGAACCAACTCAACCAGTAAACTCTGGTACAAAAGAAGAACCTCAGATCATTCATTTGGCACAGTCATAATCTGAGGAAGAAAGAGAGGAATTCATTGCCTTCTTCCAGAGTAAAAAGATCAACTTTGCATGGAAATATTTTGACATGCCAGGATTGGATCCTAATCTAATCATACATCACTTGTCCATTTCCCTAGACATCAAGCCTGTCAAACAAAAGCTTTGGAAGATGCATCCACATGTGGCTTTACTAGTCAAAGTTGAACTGGTAAAAATTCTTAAGGTTGTATTTATCAGAGCAATTGAGTATGCGGAGTGGATTTCCAACATTGTTCCAGTATCTAAATAGGAAAAATCTATCTGAGTCTGCATGGATTTCTAAGAATTGAAAAAGGCATGTCCTAAAGATGACTTTCCATTGCCCAACATAGACATGATTGTAGACATGACAGAAGGTTATGAAATGTAATCACTGATGGACGGTTTCTCTGGTTAAAACTAGATAAAAATTGTGCCAGAAGACCAAGAGAAAACTTCTTTCACATGTGCATGGGGTACTTTCTGTTGGAATGTCATGCCTTTTCGACTCAAGAATGCTGGTGCTACATATCAGATGACTGCCACCATTATCTTCCTTGATATGATACATAAAATAATGGAAGATTATGTTGATGACACTCTAGCTAAGACCATTCAACGAAAGACACACCTTGCAGATCTAGGTCCCATATTGGATCACATGGAACAATTCCATTTATGACTTAATCTAAAAAAATGTGCATTCAGGGTAACATCTGGAAAACTACTTTGTTATATCATCTCTGTAAAAGGCATAGAAGTAGATCCTGAGAAGGTCCAAGACATCGTGGAAATGTCATCGCCATACAACATCAGTCAGAGGAGAGGTCTCCAAGGCCGATTACAGTCTACCTAGTGCTTCATCTCATAATTGGCTGACAAGTCACAACCTTTCACTAAGACTTTGCACAAGGGTGTGACCTACAAATGGAATGAAGAACGTGATAAGGGGATAACACATATCAAGCAGTACCTTGAAAATCCACCAATACTGATGCCTCCTATTCCTGGGAAGCCCCTCATCCTTTAAATCTCTTCTACAAATTCGTCACTAGGTATCCTATTAGCTCAAGAAGACCAGAATAATAAGGAAAGAGCTCTATACTACATTAGTAGGACACTAGTCTCATACGAAGCAAACTATTTGGTCATTGAGAAGGCTTGCCTAGTGGTGGTATTTTCTTCACAAAAACAACGACACTACATTCTTGCTCATACTACATGCCTCATTGCTGAAATTGATCCATTAAAATTTTTGCTCAGTTGGCTACCCTCATAGGTAGAATAGAAAAATTAGTCATGATACTCAGTGAGTTTGATATTGAGTATGTAGAAAGAAAGGCCATCAAAGTGAAGGTAATTTTAGATCAATTGGTAGAGGTACCTCTCATAGATCATCAACCATTGAGCATCAAATTTCCAGATGAATCTATACTACTTCTCACACATCGATCTTGGACTATGTTCTTTGACGAAACATTCACTCAACAGGGGTTAGGTGCTGGGATATTGTTCATCACGCCACAAAGATACTTTTTACCCAAAGCATACAAGTTGTTGTTTCCTTGTACAAACAACATTGTCTAGTATGAAGCCTTGATTAATGGCATGAAGATCACCATCAAGTGGTGAGTGGATGAACTCAAAATATTTGATGATTCACAACTGGTCATCAATCAAGTAAATGATACTTATTAGACGAAAGATGAAAAACTGATGCCTTACAAGTGGATGGTCAATGACCTCCAAAAGTACTTTGCACACATCAAATTCCAATAGATTCCAAGGGCAGACAATAAAGTGGCTGATACAATGGCTACTCTCGCTTCTATGCTACAGATGCTTGAAAATGGCTGTCGACATGAATTCCTGGTGGACACATTACACTACCCAGCCTATGATTCCCCTAACTCTCAAATGATCTATTCTGTCATTGGACATGATTCAACCCGCTACCATCACATCTATTCCTACCTCCATGACCAGATTGTTCTGGATACCTACACCCAGAATGAGAAATGCCACCTAATTTGTAGTGCTTCATGGTACATTATCATAGCTAACGACTTGCACAGGAAAGGTCTAGAAAGGCACCCTTCTTAGGTGTTTAGAACTTGATGAGTCCAAGCGTGCATTAGTTGAGGTGCACAAAGGCATCTGTGGATCTCACTTGAGTGGCCTGATACTAGCCCGTAAACTTATTAGAGCTAGTTACTATTGGCTAGACATGGAAAAGGAAACTACAAAATATGCTAAGTCTTGCAAAACACTATCAACTACATGGAAATCTGATTCACACTCCATCCAAGGAGCTCATTCCATTCATCACTTCTAGCCATTCCAACAATGGGACTTTGATTTGGTGGGTCAGATTCATCCCTCGTCATCGAATGGACACAAGTTCATCATCACAACTATAGATTATTTCACCAAGTGGGTGGAGGCAGTACCTCTCATTGTAGCAAATGACAAACCTGTGGCAATGTTCATACTCAATTAGATCATCTTTAGGTATGGTGTACCCTCCGCTATAATCACTGATAATGGGGAAAGTTTAAGAAAAAGGATATGAAGGAGCTATGTTCTAAGTTCAAAATCGCTTAGCACTGCTCTTCCATCTATTATCCTCAGGGTAATGGACAGGCAGAAGCATAAAAAAAACAATCCTTAAAATCCTGCATCGCATAGTTCACAAATTTGGACGAGATTGGCACCTCTGGATCAATCCATCTCTCTGGGCATATAGAACAAGTATACAAACACCAACAGGGGTCACGCCCTTTTCTTTAGTTTACAAAGTGGATGATGTGCTACCTATTGAGGTTGAGATTCCTTCTCAATGAGTCTCTCTGAAAGGCCTCATTACTAATGATGACAACAGAATATCTCGGTTGCAAGAGCTGGAACTACTAGATGAATGTCAGCAAGTGGCATTTGATCACCTCAGAGCATATCAGAAACAGGTGTCTAAGAGCTATAACAAGAAGGTTTGACCAAGGGACTTCCAAGTGGGTGACCTCATTTTGAGGGAGAACCCTAAGAATCAACAGCATCGGGCCCAAAAGGGAAAATTTGAACCAAATTGGCTTGTTTTGTATGTTGTCACTGCAATGTTTAGGTCTTGCACCTATCAACTCTCTACCACTAAAGGAGAGAAATTCAAGGAGCCTATCAGTGCCCTTCATCTGAAATGGTTCTAGAGCTAAGACATCTTCAGAATGCTCGTGTACATAGTAAAGTCCTAAAAAAATTCAAATTTTTTTATGCAAAATATCCTGAAAAAATTGAAAAAAATGGAATTGTACTACCTGGTGGATGAAGTTTCTCATTCACAAATTCTTCTAGTCTTACAAGAAAAGGACAGTCTTGGGAATAGTTGTCTTCTTCTTTTCCCTCAAAACCCACTTGGATAAGTTTTTGTATACCTTGTCACGAGGGCACATGGCTTATGTTGGCTCCAGTTTAATGAGATTTCCCATAGTTCTACGACTATATCTACCTATTCAAGAGATCTATTCTATATCAGAAAATACCAAAAAAGTCACAAAAATTTGAAAAAAGACAAAAAGTGCCATTGATGAAAACCTAGCAAATAGGCATCATGGTAGCAAAATAAGAATTCCTTCCAAGAAGGTGAAAACTTGGTAAACAGTCGCCTCTTGTTCTGAAATGCTATATCTATCACTTGGCTTTGTACGGTTGCTTTCCTGCTTTTCTACTTTCATTTTCTCATATGCATGCTCTCAGTTACCACCAAGATACCAACTTACATGGATTGAAATTGGTCATACTCTAGGGGCAATCTTCCTGGTCTAGGGGGCATTGTCCTATTACTTTTTAGGCTCTCCCTCACATCGGTCACCAGTGGTTCTCACTGTGTCTACTTGTTGATGCCTAGATATTACTAAGATCTCTCTACTTGAGAATGTCTCTCGCGTTATTCAGTAGCAATTCTCACTGCATCCATTTATTGTCGCTATACTGATGAGATTTTCTCGCAAACAACGTGCATCTACATTTTTACATCAATTTGTTGAAGTTGGAGTTTTACTCAATGCTCTCTTTATTAATACTCAGTCTTGGCGATCCTTTGCTTCTGTTTGTACATAGCTTTTAGTCACTTTCATGATGCTTCGGTTCTTCTGAGAACCCTCCTGCCTTGACACCAATCTAGAGTCATGGTCTAGGGGCAATTGACTCAAATTTCTCCTCGCAACATGAGTCAAGTTAGTCATCCATTATTATCTAGGGGCGTGGGTCCCCAATCAAATATCATTGGTTAGGTGTCTAAGCAATCTAGCTCAGACCCCTAAGGATCAAGCTTCATTCTGGAGATGATTCTCAAAATCTCATCTATTAGGTATCTGAGCAATCTAACTCAGATCCCTAAGGATCAAGCTCTATTCTTGAGATGGTCCTTGAAATCTCATTGTTAGGTATCTGAGCAATCTAACTCAAATCCTTGAGGATCAAGCTCTGTTCTAGAGACGGTTCTCAAAATCTCACTAGGGGCATAGGTCCCCAAATTTGATCACATCTTTGGCTTACACTAGAGTCAGAAATCTTGTCATTTCTGAAGGACAACACACTACTGATACAAACAGGTATTTCTCAACACTAGAGTCAAAAGTGTTTCTTAACACTATCTTTGGACACATCTGTGTTTCTTAACACACATTACATATCACAAACATAAACAAAATCTATCCATAGAAATCAAACACATAGCACTCACAAGCACAGCAATGTTTTTTAACACCCCTATACATGAACACTCCAAAAACTTTCAAACATGCTGAGCTATGATTGAATTTCTCTTTGTATGCTGCTTATTCTCATTTATTTTTCATTAATATTTTCTTTGTCTATTGCTTGTTGGTGTGGTCACGATGATCCAACAATGTCAATTAAACAAGGTGTATGTGATAAGAGCTCTTGCATTAAGGTGGAAAAGCCATACATCCCTTGATCCTATTTATTTTTACGCCAATTTGAGGTTGGACCTATCTCCTTGACTATTATTTATCTTCTTGTTTACACATGATTGCCATATCAAACTGGAAATAAAGTTCATGTCATCTCAGCTTTTGTGCCCCAATGCTTACGTTCATTTCCCATATCTAATATGATGAAATTCATATTCATATCCTTATGGTCGCAGTGGCACCAATAAGGATTTTATCGACTCCGGTGTTCCAAAAATTCTCTATGATGATAACTATTCAATGGGTCCAACAACCATGTCCTAGGGATTGCATCTAGCATAGGATTGCACTTTCATTCTAGACAGTGTTTCAATGCTCACTTCATTGTGTTCTACTGGATTTGAATGATGAGGGATTCTTATTCAACACTTCTTCTGGCTTCATCACGATTGCACAAGTGTTTGATCCTCACTCTCAATCTTCAAAAGTTCTTTTGAATAGAATCTATAGGTTTTGACCTAATTTTCAAAAGTGCACCATTTTTGCATGAAAATTTCACCCTTGGCAAAATCGACCGCTCTGAATCCATTTTCGGGATCAAAATCAAAACCTAACACTCCTATATAGCTCAAAATCGCATTTTAAAATTTTTGGGACCGACGCAATCATACACTTGTGTAATCGACTTTATGACATCACTTTCTTGTCAGAATCATATCCAATCAACATTTTCTCAAAATCTTCAACAATTTTCCTCAAAATTCAACTCTGGTCAACTCTAGTCAACCCTAGTCAAACTTGGTCAACCATACCCCAAAATTGCTCAAAATTGCTTCTGGATCTTCTAGATTCTTCTGTAATCTGTTATGAGTTCTTGAGCTTTAACTCAACATTTATCTACAATTTCTCTCTCAATCACCATTATGACATGTCATCTTTCCATTTCGCTCCCGAGGGGGTAGGATGATTACATCATTGAATCACTATCAAACCTATTTTAATCAATCTAATCTGATTTGAAAAGTCCTCATTGCTAGGGACATCTTATGACTTGGGGCATGTTCAGTTTTTAATACTTCACAGTCAAAATTGGGTATTCCACAATATTAAATCACTAGGGGCATCTTTGTTCCTTACATCTTGTCGTCTCATTATTAGGTTTCTGAGCAATCTAACTCAGATCCCTGAGGATCAAGCTTTTTTCTAGAGATGATTCTCAAAATCTAATCTATTAAGTATCTAAGAAATCTAACTCAGATCCTTGAGGATCAAGCTATTGGAAAGTTGACACTAAAGGTGTATATGACTAATTTTGTGTTGTCATTATGGCAATAAAGTCATATGAAGTTTTGTCAAGTAAACTTGGAAGATAAAATTGGCTAAGTACAAAAGACAGAACAGAATAGAGATATGCAGTTGATTAGAGCACCAGCGCATGTGTGTACGATCAAATCAGACTATGTGCCTCCATACTTAAGCTTCATGATATGTCATTAAGCTTTGTCTATACATGCATGGTATGGTATGACAATACGAAGAATTTACAACAAGATTAAGTGCCACTAGCAGTTCATAAAATAAAGTATGAAGCCGACCTCAGATTTTGGATTAGTGTATAATATTTTATTTTGTAATGGCCATGCGCCTATTGTAATATATTTGTAATTGTGTCTTTAACACTCATGTAAACACACTTAAGCCAAATTGTTTGGAAGCGTTGTGTATTTTTGGGCCGACTAAGGTCTTGTTTTTGGTCGCTTCTATTCAGGCATGTATATATACTTAGACATGCAATTTTGTATGATGGTGAGAGTCAAAAAGAAGCAGAGAAGATATCCAGAGGATCAATATGAGAAAATATGTATGAAGTAGAAGTCTTCAAGAGATTAAAGCATCAACGCATAAATGGAACTGATCAGACAACAGTGTCATTACAAGAGTTCATCTTTGATATAGTATATATCTATTACCTGAAGGTTGTAGCCTTCATCCTATTGGGCAGTGAACCATTCACCTTTAATAGGGTTTTGTAAAGACTCTTAACAGGGTCATTGTACTTGCATTGTAAAGACTGCTCCCAACAGGGGAAAGGAACTCTAACAAGTTTATAAGACTAGTACAATCATTTGTGGGTACTAATTCCCACCAGGGTTTTCCTCTGATCAAGATTTCCTTGTAATTATATATTGTGTTCTGTGTTCTTGTGTTACGCTTCATTTGTTATCTATTTGATTTAAGTTTCAAGTTGCTGAAATAAAGATAATTAGACGAACACTGATTCACCCCCCCCCCCGCTCAATGTTTCTAACAATTGGTATCAAAGCTCTGGTCCTTTAAAAGAAAGTTTAACCACTTGAGGAGATCATGAATTCAGTAGCAGAGAAACATCTGAAAAAAGAATCTTGAAGTAGCCCTTGATGATCTTGATAGATCAGAAAAATAAAATTAAGAACTTAAACTAAAATTTGATGGCTCCCAAATGCTTATCAAAAAATTAAGAAAAGATCTGAAAGATTACTCTACAAATGATTTGGGAAAAATGGTCAAAATGTTGAATGAAGAAAACATGTCTTTGAAGGAAAAGATTAAAGATCTGAATGAACAACTTAAAAATAGCCTAACAGCTATTGAAGAAAAGACCAAAGAAAGTAAACAATTAGATGAAGAACTTATGCAAGCAAATATGAAGATCTTGGAGTTGAAAAACATCAAGAAAAAGATAGAATTTGAACTAACAAAAGCAAAAGATAAAATTATGAAATTACACAAAATTTATGATCTAATTCAAACTTTATGCACAAAAGATAAAAGGTGATATTACTGGTGTTGGATACAGTGTAGCTCAAATTGAAATCAATACAATGAAAAAAGGAAAGAAAGCACAAGAAGAATCTACAGAAGCAAAGAAAATTGAGAATCTTGCAGAGGTTAAAGTTGAACCTCCTAAAGATGAACACAAGCTAGTTAACCGAACTTGTTATGCCTGTAACAAATATGGAAACCTAGGAAGATATTGTAAAGAGGTAAGACCTTTCAATGGTTATTGTTATTTCTGTAATAAAATTGGTCACAGGGCTATGCACTGCAGAACAAGTCAAAGATATCAATCACAGTAGAACCAAAGAAATATGACTCAATACAATCAGAGAAATCAACCTCAGAGAAACTATCAGAACATTACATTTTAGATATGTAATTATGATGGACACACAGCCAAGAAGTGTAGCATGATAAATAATATCAATATACCTCCAATCATTTGTCACTCATGTAAGAAAGCAGGACATAGCTCAAGGTTTTGCAAGTCCATAACACAAAAACAAGAAAAGCCTAAAGGATCATTGTTTGAAGAATCTAGAGAAGTCAAGTTCGTAAAAGCTACAGAAGATTCAGGTAAAATATGGGTTGAAGTAAAGAAAGATGATGATGTTAACAAGGTAGTAGATGCATCCACAGTGGATGCAACTTCTACTTCTAGTTAGATGACCCTCATTGTCTTAGGGGGAGCTATTCTATCTCTAAACCCTTGTGCGGTTGGTATACTCACCTCTGAGTATGCACCTATGGATTCATATAATTGATGGAAAATCGAGGAAGTATGCATGGACACATAGCTTGTACTTTGACAAGAACAAACATTGAAATTCTCAATATAAACCACATTACGACATCAAGCATTAAATGCAGAAACTCTTTATAAGTCAATGAAAGACCTTTTATCTTCACTTTTACATTTGAGATCAAAGCATTCGAAGAGAACAGGAAAATTTAGCATCAAAGCATCAAAAGATAACTATTGGTTATTTAGAAAGGCGAATCAAAGTTGAAATGGAACCCTAGTGCATGCGTCATTTCAATATCTCTATGAAACCCTACTTAAGCAAGGTAAAAGTAAGTAATGGCTACTCCTACAGTGTTTGACATCTCTGAGAAAAAGAGATATGTGTTTAAGAAGCATCCATTCGAGTTTGTGCTAGATGATGTAGAAGGGGAATTCTCCAAGACTCTGCTAGGAGTCATGCATGTAGAGGACATGCATGCTTACATTTACTGTAAGAAGGAGTTTGTTGGCGACAATAGAATAACCACGCTCATGGTATCAATGATGAAACCAGATTACTCATTCAAGGATGACTACGTGCATCTCATTGATAACCCTATTTTTGAGTATACAAATGCACATGAGTTCTATGAACTAGAATGGGTTAAAATTCTACTAAGTAGGATTCATGATAATCTGTATTGGATTGATGAAGTTCTTGTCCACATTACTGCTGACCTCATTCATGAGATGAATGGACTCTCCAAGGTTGGACCTGTTCTTCCTACTGGAAAAGATGTAAAGAAACATGTTGAGTAGGTTTTCTATCTACAAGTGATAGGCGTGGGATGACTATTGATCCCATTGTGGAAGAAGACATCAAACTCCTCACCATGATACTTGGTTACAAGTTTCAACACACAAGCAGACTAAATAGTGTATCCACAGCTATAGTTCTGGTAGCAATAAGGATGGCAAGAGATAACACATAGTATAATCTCTGTGAGATATTGCGTGCACAACTAATTGAGAACATTAGAGCTATCAAGCATGACAAGAGAAAAATATTCAAATTTGGCTCTTTGATTATCTACCTATACTTCCACATTGTTGGTAAAGTCTCTAATCTTTACCTAGACAGGAGCAAACCTACTATGTCACAGATTTCATTAAAAGATACATCAGAAAGCAGTGTAAAGGACTCTATGGATATGGAGATTAAGACATTTAGGATCAAGATATAGAAGAGGTTCATAATACTAGAAAATATAGTTGAAAAGTACAAGGACACCATATGCTTCAAGGTGGAAACTGACTGTACTTGCATGGAAGTAGTTGAGCCAAGAACCAAATGGATCCATCCACTTGGTTATGAACTTGAAGAACATCTGTTGGAAGGATATGCACAAGTTCTTTTGTCTGCACCTAAAGATCCAAAAGAGCCTAGATGGGGCACATACAGAGAGAAAACAAATCAAGTTGATTATGTCTTATACAGTGTAGATAATAAGAGGAAGGCATCAAGGATTACATCTAACAGCCTAAACATTCATGGGTCACACAAGAAGACCTAGATAAAGCTAGGGAAGCTAAGATTGCAAGAGAGCTTAAACAAACACCTACATAAGTCAAGATAGAGAAATCAGATGGTATCCACAAGAAGAAAAAGAGGAAGTCTGATGAGGGTACATTTGTGCCCTCAACTACTATTGACTTGGAATCCTTTCCACCTTCACTACCAAGCAAACTAACTAGAAGAAGGAAGCAAGTTCCCACAGGTCACCCATCTTCAAGGACAACACAGAGCAAAGTAAAGAACACTCAAGCCCCCCCTGAGGTAGGATTCATACCTAGTCTTGAAGTCTTAAGGAATAGAATCATTAATGAAGAAAGACTAGACTCAATTTCAAATGTTTATGACAAGTACCAAGAGATAGATAAATCATAAATACATTCTATAATTATCTCTCATAAGATCAAGTTTAAAAGTTCAGTATTGGAACTCAAGACAGTCATACCAGACAAAGTATGAAACATACTAGACCTATTAAAAACACAAGCAATAGAGGAAGATATGAGGATTAGAAAAGAAACATTAGATAGTCTTCTCCCTATTTTCTCACATGATGAGAAGGCAATTTTGTTAGATTTGGTAAAACGTCATCTAAGAACCAAAACAAGGACTCTTCACATTATGAACAAAGAGTATGAGTTAGTTGGAAAAGAGACTGAAAGAGCATTTGAGCAAGTGTTTTTAGATAGACATATGTATCCATCAACAGTGCCTACAGCTAAAGTGAATCTAGTCCCCCCAAACAAGATAAAGAACCAGAGATTCTTAATGTGCCTATGATAGGTTCATACGATTTAGCGCCCAAAGTAACATCACCCTCTGATACAGTCAAGGATTCAGATGAAACCATTGTGATAAATGATGTTGCAATCACCATGTTAGCCTCATAAAATGACTTAAATAAGTTTGAGGATGCATTTGTGAGTATTGAAGAAGCTAAGAAGGTATGCACTGATAATACTTCTTTGCAGCAAGAAAACATTCATGCAGGAGAAACAACAGGACAATATGAAGAGAGAAAGGATGAACCTAATGAACCACCCTCTATGGAGATCCCAGTGAAAAGTGAATATATGGATAGTAAAAATGCTATATCCACCTCATCTATCAAACCATCAGTATCATTTTTGTCAAGCTTGACCCCTGACTCAGCAAACCTAGATGCATTGGGAGAAGAAGACCTGATTAAAATCAGTGTATTAGCCATGGAGAAAGCCAAAGAGAAACAAGTTATGAGAAACCCTATGTTTCTAGAGTCAGTAAACATTCTGAATAATATAGTGCCAATAGAGAAGAAATTGGAAAATATGCAGTCAGTGGATGATGTTGATAGCACCCTAACTTGCTTCAAATCAAACTTCACAAGTTTAGTAGACTCGACTACTAAACTACAGAGAAGTACAAAAAGGAATGATTAGATGAACTGATAAATAAATTCCAATTAGATCTAAACTCATTGAAGATTGGTCAAACAATTCTGAAGGAGTTAGCAGCAAAAGGCACGAAGGTGATAGAAAATTTCATGGATAGAGGGAAATTCACTTCTGAGCACATTAAGAAGATTGAAGAAGCAGACATCTTGGCTGAAAACATTAGGAAATTAGTTGAAACATCCTCCCAAGACATCAAAATTTGCAACAACATCTATCAAGGGAAGATAGAAAAGATTGAAAAAGCCAAGATAGAAATCAGCAAGATAAGTACCAGGTAGACCCAACTGAGAAATGCACTTACGCCCTCCTTAGCTGTATTGAATGGGAACACCAAATAGATAGATACAACCATTGTCACATATGATCAAGGCCCCTGTATGGATCTGATGAAAATGGAGAAGCTAACATATGCATTATGCGCCCATCTTCAAACTGTTGATGTACTGAAGGCATTTTGGCAGCAAGAGATCAAGAATCTTCAGATTGCTTACCCAGATGAGTACTCAGAGTAAGTACATAGGTATTTCATTTTTGGCACCTTTGTCATTAATGTCAAAGGGGGAGTAGTGTATATAAAGAAGTATGATATATATAGCCAAAGTTATGATGTACAGTTTTTTGTTGTTAAGTCAAAGTTTAAGCAACTTGGCCACATTCCTTTGTTGCCATTAATGACAAAGGGGGAGATTGTTGGCAAGTTGAAACTCAATGTGTATATGAATAATTTTGTTTTGTCATTATCGCAACAAAGTCATATGATTTTTTGTAAAGTAAACTTGGAAGATAAAATTGGCTAAGTACAGAAGACAGAATAGAACAAAGATATGCAGTTGATCAGATCACCAGCGGGTGGATACAATCAAATCAGACTATGTGCCTCCATACTTAAGCTTCATGATATGTCATTAATATTAGTCTATATATGCATGGTACGGTATGAGGGTATGGAGAAGTTACAGCAAGATTAAGTGCCACTAGTAGTTCAGAAAACAAAGTATGAAGCCGACCTCAGATTTTGGATTAGTGTATAATATTTTATTTTGTAATGGCCATGCACCTATTGTAATATGTTTGTAATTGTGTCTTTAACACTCATGTAAACACGCTTAATCCAAATTTTTTGGAAGCATTGTGTATGTTGTTTTTGGGCCGACTAAGGTCTTGTTTTTTGCCGCGTCTATTTAGGCAAGTATATATACTTAGACATGCAATTTTGTATGATGGTGAGAGTAAAAAAGAAGCAGAGAAGATATTTAGAAGAACAATATGAAAAAATTATTATGAAGCAGAAGTCTTCAAGAGATTAAAGCATTAGCGCAAAAAAGGAACTGATCAGACAACAGTGTCATTACAACAGGTCATCTTTGATATAGTATATATCTATTACCTGAAGGTTGTAGCCTTCATCCTATTGGGCAGCGAGCTCTGGGAGTGAGCCATTCACCTATAACAGGGTTATGTAAATACTCCTAACGGGGTCATTGTACTTGCATTATAAAGACTGCTCCTAACAGGGCAAAGGAACTCTAACAAGTTCATAAGACTAGTACAATCATTTGTGCGCACTAATTCCCATCGTGGTTTTCCTCTAATCAAGGTTTCCCAGTAATCATATCTTGTTTTATGTGTTCTTTTGTTACGCTTCATTTGTTATCTATTTGATTTAAGTTTCAAGTTGCTGAAATAAAGATAAGTAGACAAACACTGATTCACCCCCCCCTCTTAGTGTTTCTAACACAAGATTCCTTCTTGAGATGATTCTCAAAAGCTCATCTTTTAGGAATCGAGGTAATCTAACCCTGGCTCCTGAAAATCAAGCTTCGTTCTGAAGATGATTCTAAAACTCAATCTAACTGGTGTTTGGGAAATATATCCTAGACATTGGGGGACTAAGACTCCTTCTAGAGATAGCCCTAAACATCTCTATTGACTATCTTTTAATGAACAGGTATCAGGGAAATCTAACCTTGACTCCTGAAGGTTGAGCCTCATCCTGGGGACAGACTTTTAAAAGATGATAATCTATTAGGTATTTGAGCAATCTAACTTAGATCCATGAGGATAAAGCTTCGTTCTAGAGATGATTCTCAAAATATCAATCTATTAGGTATTGGGGAAATCTAACCCAGAATCCTAAGAGTTAAGCTTCATTCCAAAGATGACCCTCAAAAACTTGACTTAAACGGTGTCTCGACAATTTAACCTAGACTTTGGAGATTTAGGCTCCATTCTGGAGATGACTCTGAAACCCTCCTCAATTAATCTTTACATCATCAATTGTCAAAATCAATTTTAACTATTCTTCTATGCTTCCAACATCAGACTATTCTTTGAATCAATGTGCTACTCACACATCAATTCAAAGAGGGGCAAAATGTAACACCCCAAAATTGGCATCTTGCAACCACAACCAATTTTGTTGCATTTGCCAACCTTTTGAATCATCAAAGTCCTATTCTGAGTTTCGACTGACTCTACTTGAATTAAGTGTCAAATGTAGAAAACCCTAAATATGCATTAATCACATACTATATTTAATTCAAAAATATCAATTACAATTGGCTAAATAAACCCTATGAATGAATCAATTTAATTACAAAGTACTAGCACTTTACTCAAATTAAATTCACCCTTTTTAGCTAAAAATGAATTGAATAATATTTGATTATTAAATAAATATCCTCATTTCAATAATTGAATTTAATTATTCAAATAATTGATAAAGTGCATTTATGAGGTCATATTTCATTTATTAAATCAAACAAGCTCTACAAAATCCTCACTTTAGTTTAGAAATGGAAACTTTGAGTTAGCTGTGATTCAAAAGTGCAACCAATCAGTTAACTGTTTCATTCACTCAAAAAGACAAATGTTAATTATTTCCCTCATAGGAAACTTTCCATTCTAAACTACCTCTCATCCTATAAAAGAACTCTCTTATTCCTCATTTTAAAAAAGGAGGAGAATGCATTGTTAGAATATCGAATCGCTGCTATATTTTTAATTCAATCTTTGTGTGCTTCCAAGCTTTCATATTGCAATAGATTAACACTCATTTCTAGATTAATCATGCATAGCTTAGTTTATGTCAAGCATTCTTAGTTTAATATCTCATGTTCATTTCTAGACTAACCTCATGCTCATTTCTAGCTTAATCTTGCATACTTACCTCTAGCTTAATCATGCATATTCATTTCTAGATTAATATTAAATCTACATTTCTAGATTAAATCCTTTGTTCTTAGATTGGTCTCGGTTGTTGGGTTCTTGAAATCTGAGAGCTTACTCAAAACCCTATCTAGATAGGAGGCAACAAGTCGACTCATCTAGGCATGCAAGATGAATAACTTCATATTCATTCTTGTATGTGATTGATCAATAATGACTATGTTGAAGTGTATGGCTAAGTAAGAGGCACACATTTAGCGTATACACTTACCATGATACAAAACCTATAATTATACCCATGTATATTGAACATGGATTTTATAGAGATAACTTTCTAATTTAATTTTCATTTAATTTATTTGCACAAAAAGGATCTTTCCCCGCTCTCAAGAAGACTATTTTTTATAATTGTTTGCACATGGCTTCTATCCATTTCAATGAGATTTCATGCATACGCAAGCCACAATTTCAATTATTGATTGTAGTATTTTCTCATACAAAGCTTTAACTAATTCTATTATTTGTATCTTGAACTAAACCAGAATCAAGTATGTTTTAGATAGGGGTAAGCTAGGATTTAAAGATTGTCTCTCATTGAAAAGTAGTTTTTTCTTGTCTATGAAATCTTAAAGAGTGTTTGAGATGCATAGTTGTCTTTAGAATGGGAGATCCAGGTATCCATGTACGTAATTTTCTCTTTCAAGTCCATTTGCATATATATGTAAAACTTTTATTTTGTTGATTTGTCTCTGTTTTGTACACCTTTTCCATATCTAGTCTTTTTAGGTTATCTTTTATGCTTGTTTAATTTATAATTTTTCCATCTACTTTTATGGTCCACAACCTTTTATCACTCATATATTATATTATAGAGTCTACAATTTTTGTTTGGTTTTGTAATGCTTGAAAATTGTTAACTTGCAATTCAAATAAATTTTTTTTTGTTTATCTTGTCATTTACACCATTTTATTAGATATTGATTCTAGATCATTCAAATCCTATTAGTACGAATGATAATGGAAAATACTAAACCTATATTTTTTTTGGTATTTTCTAGATTTTAGTTATCTGCATTTTCAAGGCCTTTATTGGTGTCTTAAATGGAATAATTGAGGGCATTTAATTTAAGAGACTAAAACTAGAGATCTTAGATACCTTTCCAACAGTGTAAACAGTTTCACATTTCTAGGTTTGAGTAGAAAGTTATGCCCTTGCAAAGTTGGAGTAATAAAATATGTAGTATTTTTTAAATTTTGAATGTTTGTTGTAATTATCCACATACAAACTATTCATTTCAAATTTAGAGGGATGTGGTGACTCTTAGAATTATTTGCAAATTTTCTAATGAAGTATCTTTTGAGTTGCATACATCTCTTTTTGAGTTTTTTGTTCTCAATTTTATTTTGTAAAATCAACAATTGTGCAAGATGTACGTTATATATTGTCCTTTGGATTAATAATTTGGATCAATAGTAGTAAAGAGTGTTTTCTCTTGTATGTTTCATTGCACATGATCTATTGGTGTAACTCTATTCTTACATTGTCTAGTAGCTACACTATGCAGTTGGTACCGTTAGTAATTATTCGACATTCTTTAAAATGTATTGTTTATCTGTGAATGTTTAATAAAGTTATGGTTCATATTTCATCCATTTGCTCTCATTCTAGTATCAAAGCGATTAGTTTTTGTCCTGTGGAGTTAAAGAGATGCAATAAGAGAACACTTCCACATCTAGCTTGAAGATGATATTTCACTTGCAGACATGAATATAGTGTTTTCTTTTTGAAAGTCACTATTTATTCTCAGTTTATGATAGTGGTGACTGTAACTTGTGTCTTATCAGCTAGTCAATCATTAATAGATTTTCCTATTGTGGTCAAATGGATGTTGCCCACTCCAGTAAATACATCCATAGTCATTGAGTCTTCTTCGCTAGAGAGGTTGTTTGTAATAAATTTCTACTCCAAATAGTAAGTTATTGGGTGGACAAGCTATTGTGGGAATGTTGTGGTTGGTCTACATGATTAAGTAGAGTGTGGTCTTGGAATACCAGGATCACTGAAAGGGGGGTGAATCACTAATCTATGAAAATTTTCAGCCTTTAACTTTAAACCAATGATGTGTATGCAATAAGACAAGTATACACAATTGGATCATAAGTACCTTTTTTATAGTGGAAAATCCCTAAGGGTCAAAAACTACTTTCTCAAATCCCTTTATTATTCCTTGGAAGGAATCAATTTTATAGCTACAACTCTTTGAAGCACCAACAAAATTATAAACTTAGAAGCTACATCTCCAACTAACACCAATCCCTATATCCTGAAGCACCCAATTCATAATAGAAAGAAGCACCCACTTCCCAATAACTAGAAGAACCCACTTCCCTTACATTTGAGAAAAATAATATTCAGGGGATTACTTTATTTTCATACATTCCACTTGATACAAATTATAATCACAAAGATCTTTACATCTATTATAAAACTACCCTTTCACAATATGTTCTTATCAAGAATAATACTCAAGACAATGCCTTTCATTTCCTTAACATTGCATTTTCAAAGTGCCCAATCTCAAACATGAAAAAGCACAAATATCCATCATTAATTCATAATTCAAGTATGTATTCACAACCATGTCAAACATCATCTCATAACATGAATATTCAAACATGTATCTTCAATTTTAAGACAATGACATCATATTGTCTTTGAAGTTCTTGTAGCAACCAAAGTCCCTGTAGCAAAACTGTCAGCAACAATAAACATCAACAATACCAAATCTATATATGGATTCAAATTTGATCAATGATCAATCCTGTCAATAACCATTGTCCATATTTGCAATGTTATAATATGAATAAATAATCACAAGTTCAAATTATGCATTAAAGATCATCACAAATATTCTGAAGTTCATGCAACAATCTATGAAAACCAAAAATTTAGAATTTTACTTGTATCTCACTCAGATCTATCAAATTCACTTTTTAACCCCTTTGAGTGTTAGAATCAAAAACCATCATAACTTCTCAAACTTCTAAAACATAATCTAATTAAAAAACAATTCAAGTTACTACTTCAAAATCGATCAATAGATTGCCAAGATGTTGTCTCAAATCTTCTCAATCAAAATTCCAAGTTACAGTCTTAAGAATGATTAAAAAAATTTGACATAAGTTTTTACTTAGAAGATCAACCTTTTATATTGCATCTTTATTTATTTCATAGAGACTTTCTAAAACTTTAACAATTAATCTTTAGGAACAAACAAACTGTTCAATGGAAAATGATTCCAACAATTGGTATGAGAGCCTTGGATCACAGGTTTGAGTCTCCCTTCAGTGGGATTTGAAGGCTTAGTCGGTGTTGAGGGGGAGACTGTTGACTTGGTGGTCAGCACCTTCTTAGAGATTCATGACATGGCTTAACTGCCTCCTGTGGATCAGGTTAAATCTAGCATTTGTATTGGGCATTGAAGTTTGAGTTTTTGGTACGATAAAAAATTGATTTCAACATGTGAAAGTAGTGAGGAGGATATCATGACACTTTTTATTTCCTACACCTTCCAAACATATTTATACACTTATTGAAACCAATTCCCTATTTTGGGGAACATAACAATTGTCATACCAACAAAGACGATTGAGGGAAACAAAACTATTTTCATGATGACATAGCCTCAAGGGAGCATTTAGATATTGTCAAGGCAAGGAGTGTTTAAGTGGGAATGAAGGAGCCTATGACTCTAGCTGCCAATAAGATATTGATTTGGGTGAAAGGAGAACAAGTATAAGGTGGTTACAAGTAGTTGCACATTCCATATTCTATTTACTCTTCTCTCTAGGAAATTGGTGAGTAATTGGCTTGGTTAGAGGTTAGAAGTTTAAAAGAGATTTGAGTGTCATTAGATTAATATCCCATTATGGATATTATGTGCAACTATTGAATTGTGGTTTACTAATTTCCTTTAGTCAGTTATACATATATTAATTTTCTTGGCTGGGATTTTGGAGAGTACCTAGTAGAGGGTAATGATAAAAATAGTTAAATATCTCCATTAAACATTATAGAGTATGGACTCATTCATGGTGTGATTGATCAAGACTACAGTATACCTATTACTCTCTTTTTGAATACTATAGTACTTCATCAATTTTTACTTTTGGAGATAAATTGCTTTATGAGAGAAAATACAATTCAAGTTAGTTAATTACAAGTTCTGTAAGGTGCCAAGAAGGCAATATTTCTTCACTCAAATGTATTGATCAAACAATATATCTTCTTACTATCAAATCTTGGGAAATTTTGGCTCAAAACATTAAAATAATTGTTGAGTATCTTGTAGATATGTTTATCAATGTTCCAATGGATCATCAATATGTAATTCTTGGAAATTCAGGCCCATCTTTGTTACACATGAAAAGGCCTCCAAAGACTCATCTAAAATTCTCAATGGATAAAGTTTACTAGGTTCATTCTAGAGGTTGGTGGCATCGGAGAATGGAGAAATGTCCATCATCTCAATTCAACTTCTCATTTTGGATGGTGCTCTGCATGAGAAGCATTTTTGGCTTTTTTGGTTTTCTATTTTGTTTTACTTTCTAATGTTGACAAATTTTAAGAATGCATGTCTTTTGAATGCTCTTTTTGGAGATAGGTTTAGGATTTGGGTTTGTGCTCAATATGGATTATTGTCAAACGAGCTTCAGAGTATGTAATTGAGAATTATACCCTTTCAGAGTCACTAGACAATGATAGAGATTCATTGCATCTCTTAGAGATCATTGTTGAATAATTCAAGATACTGTGGTTTGAGAGTTTGGGATGTGGATCTTAAGAACATAGCTCAAAGCTACACCTTTTCTGAGGGTCAAGAGACAACTTGATGGAGCCTTCCTTGTTTCAGGGTTTGCTACTTCAAAAGAATATTTTCTCAAAATATGTATTCATATTATGTAATCAATATGTAAATTGTTGTGTAAGCCTTAAGTGGGGGTCCCTAGGGAAATGTGTTTTTATCTTTTCAAGATCAATATAATAAGGGGGAATGATGACATAACTCTATTCTTACATTGTCTAGTAGTTACGCTATACAGCTAGTACCATTAGTAATTGTTCGACACCCTTTAAAATGTATTGTTTATCTATGGATGTGTTAATAAAGTTATGGTTCCTATTTCCTCCATTCGCTCTCAGGATTGACATACAAAAGGCTTGGATTGGAAATAAGAGATCCATCAAATTACCTTCCTTTGAGATGCACACAATCATAGATGACCTATGAAAACTAACATATTATATGGTCCTTTTAAAATGTTAGTTAAATATTCTTTGAATAAATAACATTAGAAGTTGATGAGACAAATATCTTAGACCCTACAAAATCAAGGTTCACAAAAAAAATCAACGAACCCGCCATTTAGTGAACATGGTGAATTTTGATATTCCAACTTTTCATGAAAAAATTGAAGAAAATGTACTAATGATTGGTTATCACATTTGGAAAGGTATTTTCTTGCTAATAATTTCTCAAATACTAAGAAAAAATATATTTTCCTCTCCTCATACCTGGGAGTCATGTGAAATCAGATAGTCATCCAAAAAAATACATGTTGAATAGGAATTTGATGTAGAATTTGATGAAAACCCTATATGTAGAGAATTTGTGGAGCACATAAAAGAAGATTATTTTCCTAGAGACGTCTATGAATTGAAATATATGCAATAGAAATTAGTCTAAAAAAATAAGGACCAATCAATTCAGGAGTATACTAACACATTTTATGCACTCTTGATGAAACTTTACATCCAATATTTTGAGAGCCATCAAGTTTTGAAGAATTAGAATGGATTTCATAGGTACATTCAAACCAAAATGGACTTCTTATATATAAATATTAGCGACTACTTTCAAGTGGGATTCAAAAGTTGTTGAAAAAAAATAAACAAAGGAAGAGGGACTATTTCATGAATAACAAATCAAAAGGAAAAAGTAGTAGTAGGTTTGTAGGAAACAAACCAACCATGTAGTTTGTCTTAAATTCACCAAACACTAAGAAGACATGGGGTTCCAAGAATACATAGAAAGACATGGGTATGTGGTGTAATATTTATAAGAGTGCATTTCATAACACTAAAGATTGTCAAACTATAAAATATATAATAATGGAGATAGATGGAGAGGATGTCAAACCTAAATCATTACCAGCATACCCTTTTGAGAAAAATGATAGTGAGTAGGTCATTGAGGTAGACTCATATGTCAAAGTTGTTATGATAGGTTATCCTATACCTAGGATCCAGTCTATAGACATCCTCTTGAAGAGATAATCAACATAAGAGTTGTATTGAAATGAGGTGATTACAAATGTACAAAGACTCTGCTTATATAGGCAAGAATAGATATGAAATATGGAAAAGGTTGAGACAAGTGTCTCAACCTGGAGGAAGGAGAGTTATGATAGAAATAAATAATATCCTCTAAGATAAAGTAGAGTTGAAATTAGACTCAATGATATAAATATACCTAATAAATGAGTGTACTTAAGTAAACTTAAGTAAAGAGTAAACTAGTAAGACACCATTTACTCCAACACCCCACCTTAAGTGCAACTTAGGGAGTACAACAATGTAGTAGAGATGATTAATGGGTCCTGAAAACAAATTCATGTTAGGTACCCATATACAACTACAATGCAATCTCTCATAACTGGAGAAAATGAGAAAAATCATTGGGAAAAAACTCCTCTCCGAAAGAGAGAACATGGAGGTTTGGGAAGCCTTCAAAAAGATGTCCTAAAATCATGAACATGAACATCATTGAAGCATGAAGAATCTATAGAATTTTTTCGATGAGATATAGTGTTATATCTGATGATCCTCATCTAAAAGGATGGTGATTAGAAAGACAAAAATCTACATGAGTGCTCCAAATGACAATTCTTGAACATTGTGTTAGCTCTTTTTCTTGTAGAATTAGTATGTAGCAATGAATGCTTGACTCTTTAATTCCCAATTTAGATTCTTACAGGGAAAAGACTAATTAACAAGGATGAACATCCTTCTACACTTTGGGATCCACAGACCCAGGTGGGTGCACCTTCAACAGAGTGATATCTTCCAATAAATCTGATAGTGGATTAAGGATTCATGACCCTTCTTTTTAAGCCAACAGGCTTAGGAAGGATAACCTATTGATTATCTCTTTAAGGAATCACTAAGGTGAACTGTATTGAATACAATTATTTAGACATGTATTTAAAATGACAGAAATATAAAGATTGATTAATGTTGGGTTGATGATAACAACTAATTATCAGAATTTATGCTAGTGCCTAATCATGGGTTATAGAGTCAAAATAAAGCATACATACACCATGGATGACTAATTAAAATACAAATAAACCTCAAATGGAATGACTTACAAACTATCTTCTCACCCTCACACCCCTGTATCAAATTCTTGCATAAACCTTAACCCTCTGCAATTATCTGCAAGATTTAAACTCTCCTTGAAAGAAACTCACAAATAATGACATGGCTACCTCATAACCAGTATATTCAAGATAACTTACAAATTAAACATACAAGAACTAATAGTAAATACAAAAAGACATCATTGGTGTCAAAATGGAGATTCCATTGTATTTTATTAATATAAGTCTAATATCAGTACATTCAAATAGATTAAAAACCAAAAACAACACCAATTCAGAAATCTGCCCTGTAGTCTTATTTTTACCATCCTCTTCAAAATATTACAACTTTACATTTATAGATAGCCCTATTCATCTTGGAATCCTTTTGAAAAATAAGGATGCAACAAGCTTTGGATGACTAGGCTATAAGAAAAAATTTACATTTCATAGATGAGACAAAAAATAGGTGGAGAGAATAACAGTTCTTTGTTACAAGTTATGTAGTCCTTTGTTTCATGACCACCTGAATGCTTGTAACTGCCTTAGGGTTGTTAATTCCTTATCATCTGGTATTTTTTACTTTATTGATGCAAGAACCTGGATTGGCCTTTGTTCAAACTGATAGACATCACTAGCGCTTGCTGTCACTCTTTAATTGCTACTTTCTGTTATTGGAGTGACTATGCCATACTTGCTGACCCAGGTGGTAAACACCTCATCACTTTCCCAACTGAAGCTGAGGACCTCATCCTTTTGGCTATTGAATTCCTCCCAATCAGCATTGGCTTTCTCAATCTTAGATTCCCAAGATTCAAAAAATGCCCTGGCCTTGTTGAGAATGTCAATGGTGAACACAAACCAACCTATATTTTTCAAAGTAACAATCATGTTTGTCATGTTGGTTAATGTTTCGTTCAACTGCCTTAGCCATAGGGCTTCATTCTTTATGTTTTGATCCTTTTTTAACATATTGGGAAACATATCATATCTATCCCTAGAAAATTCACCTCTTAGGGTTTCTATCCTTTTGATGATCATATTCTTCTTGACATCCAAGTCAGCCATCAATTTAAGGCATTTGTAGGTCCTTGTCAAGATGATATAAATATTATTTTTCTCTTTTGAGGTAGAATAGAAATATTTTACATGGGCTTTCTTCCCTTTCCAATTATCAATTATCAAGTCCCAATGCTCCTTATCTTCATCATGTTTGTTGATTATGTTGACAATTTTCTTTCCCATCAAATAAAGGTTGGCAAAATTAGCTTCACCAGCACACCTCTTGAGGTTAGAATATATTTTGTCAGAATGCCTTTGCTTTACCAATTCTTCAACTTCTTTGTATAAAGGGGAATCCTCAAGATCCCTCTTGCCCTCTTCTTCTAACCTTGATCTTTCAATGATTAACCTATTCTTTTCCGCCTCTAACTCTACTCTCTTAGCATCAATGATTTCTTGGGTTGTAGGGTTTACAGGTGCAGGGGATGGGGGGCAAGTCACAAATGGGCTAGATGAAGAAGGTTGATCTGGGCCTTGGGTTAACACTCTTTGGGGAATGAATTGACTAGATTGCTTACTTTCCAAGAAAGCAATTCTTTTATCTTTTCCTAAAGATCTTACCCTTTCCTGGTCATAAGCCCCCAAAACTGTTTCATACCTCTCATTCAAATTACTAAGCTCATCTTCTATTTTTTTGGCTACATTAACTGAAAACTTGGGAGTTTCCAGAGTCATATTTTCTGCTTCCAAATCCCATGTTTCTGTAACTTTTCTTACTAAGAGACTACCTGAATGTTTGGAGTGATCATCTCTGCCAGCTCTTTTACTTGCTTTGTTTTCTATGGACCACATCACAAGTGATGCATGATCTTCACTGAATTTGACACCCATTGATGCCTCTCCAGCTTCCATCGGCTTAGTTTCTTTTCTCACTGCATCAAAAATTATTGCATCTACAAGATCCCAGTGAGGTAAAATAATGACCCCTTCCTTTTGCAGCAGTGTCCTGCCCTCATCAGGAGTGATCTCTCCAAATTTGGCTATCATATTCTTTTTAATTTCTGCTTCAATTTCATCTCTACTCTTATCTAGATGAGCATCTTGCATCTTTTTACATGCTTCTTTGAATTCATTGATATGAATTCTCCACAGAAATTGAATAAAAGCTCTAGTTTTCACAAATTTGTCATCAGCCAGAAATTCATCACTGGCTTGCTTGGTGATAGGATCCAATTATTTTCCTACAAACTCAACCACAGTTAAATCCAATGTTGGTTGTTTAGGAGTCTCAGGTACTCCTTCTTTCAATTCTTGGGTTGTGATAAAGACTTGGCCAGTGTTCCCCATTTGAACTAATTATTCTGCCACACTTTTATCATCCATGTGCAGGGGAGACTGAGAAAGGGAGTATAATTCACTCTGTGACTGCTCCTTTCCTTCTATCTTTTGGCATTTAGGGGATGACATTGAATGGGTGCTAGCATCCAATGGTTTCTTTCCCTTTTGATCAACTATTTTCTCACCCCTAGGCAATATAGTAATGTATCCTCTTCTCTTGTATACCACATAATTACCTGGTGGGATTACTCTTCCTTGTGAAATTTTGCTCAGCATAGTATGAGATTTTTCTGGCTCAACTTCCATTATCCTCTATCTCTTCTCATTTAAGGTCTACATGATTCCCTCAAATAAATTCATCAAAGACTCAATTTTCTTGGCCCAAGGGAAAAATTCCTTCAGAGGATCATAAGATTTGTCAAAATTATGTACAATGTCCAACGACTTCTTGTACACCAGCCACTTTTCCTTTCTAATCTCCTGGTCACCTAGGTCAAAAACATTCCTGATAATATCCTCAGGGTAATTAAATTTATGCTCCAATGTTAAGCACTTGGTTCTTTTTCTGAACATACCCATTATAAAAATCTTCATTATCTGCACACCTGGATACAGACGTTGCTAAGTGATAAGGTTCAAAATACTTATCAAATTGTGTCCACCCCCCCTCCTTTATTATGATAAAATGATGGGCTCTGGTGAGGGTAGGGAAAATGCTTCCCTTTATTTTGCCTGCTAGGGCTTTCTCATGTAGTCCACCCAGTTGTCTTATAATCTCTGCTATCCCAATCTTTAGATGGACTCTATAGGGAAGCACATTAGGGGTTCCCCTGAATCCTTAAATCCTTATTACTATAGAAACAGGGTACAAAATCAAATCTCCCTAGTTATGGGCAATCTTCAATTTTGGGGCAAACTCCATAGGTCTCAAAAGCTTCATCATATCAGTGTGGATCCTGGCATTTTGATTGTAGAACAGTGAACTAAGCCTAGTGGAAAAAACCCTATCAAAGTAAACATAACTGGCTTCTTTTTTGTCCCATGACAGATCAACACTCCACATCTAAATAGGCAGGTCCTCATCACCTTGGGATTTAGTCAATTCCATCTCTTCCTCAAATAAGTCAGCATTATTGGACAAAAACATGTGCATCATAAGGGAATACCATCCCATTGGTTTAAGTATGTTGCTATCCTGGATTCCTGCCAAACCTTCATGCATTTGTTGGGAAATATAAGAGGCATAATCAAAGACCACTAATAAGTGGGGATGTAGAATCTAAACCACCATGAGCATTATGTGGACAACCATTTTTAATTTTTCATCTTCTCCTAGAACCTGGCATAGGGCACTATACATTTTCCTGGCCTTGCCATTAAAATAGTCCAATTTAAATGGTTCTGGTGTGTTAGGCCCTACTACAATCAGGTCTCCTATCTTGTTAAAATACCCTCTCAAAGCCTCATTTCTGTAATACTCCCTCTGGGTCTGGTATACTTCCTTGAAGTATTTCAATTCAATATCATCTATTTTCATTGAGATATCATTCAATTTGAAGATTCTTCTGATTTCATCAGCTGAAACAATCAACAACACATTTCCCTTTGTATCCCTGACAACCCTTGATACTTTGTCATAAGTGTTTGCAATCAGAGTGAACAAATCTGTATCCATAAACACCCCTGGAACTATCAACTTTCCTACATCCAAATCCCATATATTACAATCTGGGGTAGGATCATTTCTTTGGCTATATGCAGTTCTAAACAGAGTAAGGCCATTAAAACTAGTTTTATCATCTTTAGCCCATCTACCTGAATCATACAAGCATTCTCCTATTTTTAAATGGGGATGTGTTAAAACTATTCTTTTGATTTGGGTCGCATCTCC
This sequence comes from Thuja plicata, assembly GCA_018584345.1. Taxonomy (NCBI): domain Eukaryota; kingdom Viridiplantae; phylum Streptophyta; class Pinopsida; order Cupressales; family Cupressaceae; genus Thuja; species Thuja plicata. The sequence continues at coordinate 474,347 of MU226751.1, forward strand.
CGTAGATCCTTTCAAGTATTGGAATAGATCCTCCCTAACATTTCTCTTCTGGTAATCTACTTCTCCAGAGATTTCGATCCTACTGGCCATTTTTAGCTCAAGATTCTAACAGTAATGGCGCCAAATTTATGGAAATACCTCTATTTATTCTTAAGAATTCAGAATTCTACTGTAAGCATGAAATTCAACTGATTTGGTCAATAAGCTTACCCATTCTTTAATTTTGGCAACACAAAGCGTGAGAATTCTGCAACTTAGATATTCACTTTAATCACTTCGACAATAATGAGAGTTTTGAGCTTTCGAATACTGAATTATACGCTTCCATCACATTAGCCTATCTCATTGAATTTTACTAAAGTAGCCACACACTCTGCAATTAATTCACCTGAGTTGAAATTCATGGTTGTAACGGCTCACTGAAACTTACTTTGGAAATTTTAAACCTAGGCCATAGATTTCAAATAGCATCTTCTTCATCTGACGAATGTCTTCTTTTCTCAGAAATAACTTCTCATTTGGGACACGTGTTAGCACGACTTAATCTCTTCTCCTTGAGCAATTAAGTCCACCGTCTGATTAATCCTAACTTGTCTGGAATTCACCTCAACTTGAGTTTACTAACTGCGGTTGCACATCACCACATATACCACCTGTCAACACAGCTTAATGGCTTATTCAATAGATCTTGATTACTTTTCCTCTAAGACATTAAGAAAACTATCCAATTCTTTCATACTTTCAACCCTTTTAACATATGACTACGCTGCATAGGACCTTTATGACTTTGGTCGGGCCCACCTAGGAAACATGGCACCATGGCTTAATCACTTATACGATATTTGTCATGCAAGTTTTCTTTAAGTCATCAAGCAAACTGTCAGATCCTTTCATACATCTCTGAATTTTATCCTGCAACTGGCTTCACCTTTAGTGGACTACATGTCATCACCCTTGACACACGTCGGCACCACTTAATTACTTAAGTGATAGATGGTGCACACTTTTCCTTTAAGCGATTATGTCTACCATCAATTTTTTATGACTTTCTTACTGCTTAGCTGAGAAATTTTACAATTATCAACCCCAAAAAGGACACACGTCACCCAAACTTTATCGCTTATGTGATAGATGTCGTGCATCTTAGGGGCCAAGCCATTAAGTCAACCGTTTGATGAAACAAAACCAGCTTGATCGTTAACTGAGAATCTCTTTAACCACCAGGCCCATTAAGGACACGTGACACCATGGCTTAATAGCTTAACTGATAGATTTTGATCAGTTTTGGACTAAGCTATTAAGCGGGCCATCAGATCAAAAGATATTTTCTCACCACATAAAACATTAAAATGAAAGGCTTTTCTCAGCGGCACGACTTAGGAAATATTAAAGTGGTTAGGAAAACACAACTTTAAAACACAACCCTTTTAACATACAAACATGACTCATGATAACTTAAGTGACTAAAAAGGCAACACGAAAATAGAACCCACCAAGACACTTAGGGTTTTTAGATTCAAATTTGAATAGGGTTATAACATAGACTTGAGGGTTCAGACATTTTTCACCATTTTCAACTAGGTCAAGGGTAAGAATAGACTTTGTAGAGGCATGAGAATAAATTATCAACCATGATTTTAAACCCTTGGATACCATGAATGACAGGGGACCTTTGAAATTTACAAGGCATATTTCAAACATGAAATAGCACCAACAGTGGCTCTCTCTGAGGATGTTTAAACACCAGCGTATAACAAGAACCATAGATATTTGGGGAGGCAGACCATGAACCAGGCTAACCTACTATTGGAAACAAACACACAATAGAAAACAAACACACCTATACATACAATACATACTACTGTGCATGGAAAAGAAGAACTAATTGAAGAAAATTTTCAGGAATTGTCCATGCACTGGCAATTCTTGTTCTTCATCATCCAGACTCTCTAGGAAATAAGAATCTTTTCCAAAAATTTGGGATATGACAAAAGGCCCTATCCATAATGATTCAAACTTCTTGTGTTTTCCTTTGTCTTCAGCCCTGGTATTCCATTGCAATACAAAATCACCAGGCCAAAACTTTCTCTCATCTGCCCTTCTGTCAAAAAGATACTTCATTTTTTGTTGCAATTTGATGTTCTCTATGGCTTTCTCTCCTTATTTCATCCAATTCTACCAACTAAACCATCCTTTCTTCTATAGGTTCATAAAATTCCATCTCTTCATCTTGGATAAATTTATAAATTGGGAGCAAATTGTTGACAGGCATTCTCGACTGAACACCATAAACCAACTCAAAGGGAGATTTTTCAATGGCCTTCTTGACAGTGATCCTATCAGCCCAAAGGGAAAGTCTCATTTTAACATGCCAAGCTCTCTTATTTCCTTCCAAGTTCTTTTTAATATTTTTAGAATACTCTTGTTACTGGATTCTTCCTGACCATTGGCTTGAGGGTGGTACGGGGATGAATAAGACATAAAAATTCCCATATCGGAGAAAAAGTCAGTAAATTCTTTAGATCTGAAGCACATGATATTATCCATCACCAATTTAAGGGGAACACCAAATCTTTTAATTACATTATCCATCAGAAAGTCAATAAACACAGTGCTTGTTGCTCTCTTAGTTGGGATTGCCTCTACCCATTTTGTAAAATAATCAGTTATCAGCAAAATCAAACTATGCCCCCCACTTGATTTCTCAGCAAACTCTCCTATGAAGTCCATTTCCCACATAGCAAAGGGAGTCTCTGCTACTATAGGGTTTAACAATAATGCTCTTGAATATTTCATCTTGCTTGAGAATCTTTGGCATGGCTCACATTTCCAAACAAATGTGTAAGCATCTTGAAACAAACAAGGCCAATAGTATCTAGCCCTCAGAATTTTATGAGCTGTTGACCTTGTAGAATAGTGCCCTCCACACATTCCAGCATGCATTTCTTTCAATACTTTCTCAAATTGACCTTTTTCAAGACACAATAAAAGGATCCCATCCCTATTTTTCCAGAATTAATCACCATGCAACAAAACATATTTCTGAGATTGCAATCTCAAACTCCTCCTTTGGTTTTCATTCAAGTTATCTGGACATCTAGCATTTTTTAGAAAATATACAATATTGGCATACCAGGGTTGCATGTAAATACTTGTCAAATAATTCTCATTTGTATCAACACTATTAACTTGGACCAAATCCAAATTTTCTTCTATCATCAACTTTCCCAAACATAGTCCTCTCACCACTTTAGTGATATGGAGATCTAGATCAAACTCTTGAATTTTGTTTATCCATTTACATCTTTTTCCTGTTACTTCATTCTGAACAAAGATGTCCTTGACAGTAGCATGAGGAACATAAGAATTTACCTTTGTGCATACTAGGTAGGGTCTGAAAGCTTTGACTTCCTTTACCAGAGCATAGGCTTGTTTCTCCATCAACTGATAGTTTAACTCAGTTAACTGCAATGACTTGCTAAAAAATGCAATGGGATGTTCAAATCCTTCACCATCCTTTTGCAAGAGGACTAATGCAATAGTGTGAAAGGAACCAAAGGTAAACAAGGAAAAGGGCTTGGTGTAATCAGGGGATACAAGGACTGGTGCTTCTTGAATAGCCCTTTTTATTTTATCAAAAGATGACTGTGCCCCTTGGTCCCATTCAAACTTCACATTTTTCTTCAGCAGTTTGATAATAGGTTTAACTAGTTCTGCAAAGTTGGCAATAAATCTCCTAACAAAATTGATTTTCCCTAGAAATGATTGTATACCTTTTAGGTTCTTAGGAACAAGTATCTTTCAGATGGCTTCAACCCTTTTAGGATCTATCCTTACCCCCTCCTTTGATACTATGTGTCCAAAAATTTTCCCCTTAGTAGAAGCAAAGTGACACTTTTTGGGGTTTAGAGACACTCTATATTCCATTTCTTTTATCATGACCTTTTCCAAGTGATTGCAATGATGCTGTGCTCTTTTTGAGAAATTTGTCAAATCATCTTGGTACACTACCATCAGAAAATCTATAAGGTCTTTAAAAGCTACATCCATAGCCCTTTGAAAAGTTGCACTTGTGTTTTTCAACCCAAATGGCATACGATCATACACATAAGTACCCCAAGGGGTAGTAAATGTTGTTTTGAATTTCTCAGATTCTTTAACCAGCACTTGATTGTACCCTGAGAATCCATCTATCATAGATAACAAATCACACCCCATGACTTTATGCAACATAGCCTCCATGTTAGGTAGTCCTTAATTATCCTTCAATGAGGCTACATTCAAATTTTTGGAATCAACACACAACCTTATATCCCTATTTTTCTTTCTTACTGGGACTAAGTTGGAAACCCTAGATGAATGTCTAATAGGCTTGATTATGCCTGCATCTCTTAGCTTCATCAATTATGCCTGCATTTTGGTAACCAACAATGGATTGATTGGCTTTTGTTTTTTTCTGAATGCTTTAATAACCTCTTTCAAAGGGATATCATGCTGAAATAAGTCCCTTCTATAGGCTTTCAAATCCTTATATGACCATGCAAAACATGTTTATATTTATTCAGCAATTTTATCAAATTCTGTCTCACATTGTTGTCTAATTTTTTACCAATGTAAACTAATTGCGGAGATGTTTCAGATCCCAAATTAACTTCCTCTAACTCTCCCACTTTGGCATTGGACTTCTGAGTCATATAATTGTCAGTTATGCTGAAAAAACCTTCCAATTCAACTAACCCTTTGGGAATGTGATTAGTATCCAATTGGATGACTTCTTGATCAAATATATACTCCTTATTGTCCACAACTGATATTAGAGAATCACGATCAATTTTCTGACCATCATATTTATCCACACACTGGATAAACCTAAGGATATCGTCATCATCCTCAAATACTTTCCAATTATGAATACTTTTAGGAACTGCAGGCCTACTTTTAATTTCAATTACAGACATAGCAGTAAGAGTAGCATCATTATTTTTCAGGGCAACATTTTCCAGGAAACTTCCATTATGTTATTGGACCTCTCTACCCACAAGATATTGAAAGCATCAAAGAATTCTATCCTATCCCAGATAGCATACTTGTACAATTTTAGTCTGTCATATATTTAACTGGGAATCTCTGTGAACTTTTAGACACTTAATACCATGCTTGATAGCAATATCCATCCCCATGATCAAGGCTTTATACTCGGTAGTATTGTTTGTGCATTGGAAAGTAAGTAGGAAAGAGTATTTGAATGTGATACCTGATGGGGAAATAAACAAAACTCCAGCTCTAGATCCTTCCTTTGAGAATCCTCCATCAAAGTACATTTTCCATAAACCATTTTGTTGCAACAATAATTCATCCATAATTGGCTCAGTGTTCTTCAATTGTGGCTTAACTTATTCAACAATAAAATTTTCCATATCAACATTTACGCAATAGTTTAATTGCTCAAGTGGAACCACCTCCACCATAGCAGATGACCGGGGTTCCCTGTACAACTTGACCTCATGTCCCTTTATAGGGATAGTGTCATAGGAAAAATCTAGGTACATCTTTCCACCTACTGCTACTGCCCATTTCCTTGATAGAAGCATACCATAATATGGTTTAGTATTCACTACCACTATATCCATTCTATAAGTTCCTTCAAGGAAAGCAGCAATTTTCACCTCAATGTCTTTCAATGTTCCTATCACAGGAACTTCCCTGTTGTCCATAGCATAACAGCTTCCAGCAGATGTAGAGACCTGGAGGCCCAATTCCTTCATCACATGATAAGACATCACATTTGCTGCTGCTCTAGAATCAATCATGCATTTTTTTACCAAGATATTATTTACCATTAAGGTGACATAAAACGGGTCAACAAATAATGGTTCTTGAGTAATTATGTTCCCAATACATATATTGGTAAAAAAATTTCTTTTTTATTTCCCTTTCAACAGTGGGCTGTATTTTCTAGTATCATTTGGTATCAATGGTATTTCCTCTTGGTTGGGAACAAATACATCATCAATCCCTTTTAAAAGTGCCAGAGTAGCTTCTTTGTGTTCTTTTATTTTTAGCACCTCCATAAACTTTCATTTGGATCAGAGCATGTTTCATGTCAAAAAGAGGAAATTCAGGGGACATATCATTTATCCTTTTCACTTTCTTGGGTTTCTCATTAGGTAATAGTTCTTCTCTTGCTTCTTCATTTTTAGCATGATCAAAAGAAGACCCTTCTTGTTTTTCAAACTTTTCACTCTTATCTTCCTTGACATGGGAATCCTCAGCAACTCTAGGTGATTCCCCTTTTACATAAATAGGGACAGGTTTACCTTGAGCTGGTTGCACTGTTCTATTTCTTAAGTTGTAAGCATTTCTTGCCTGATTAATTGCTGCAACAGTTAAGGACCTCCTTTCTTCATCTGTGGGAGTTTTGAAATGAGAATGTGAATTGTCACTTCCCACTGTATTTATAGTTGTTTGTGAGACATTTTCAACCTGATCGTTTTGATGGAGTGGATTTTTTAATTGATATTCAAAACAAGACTTATCCTTTATATACAAATTATCAGAAAATTATCCAATATCATAAAACCATGGGTATGGTTTCTTTACTGTAATCATATTGATACTAGGGCCTTCTTGTTCTCTCTCTTTTGTTTGATCAAATAAGACTTGGGCTACTACACATTGATAGGAAGAGTGTGGCATATTGTAGGCATCACACCAGGGAGTATTCTCAACATAGTTGGCACTATTCCTTTTTAGGATATTTGGGGTATCCTTGGCTTTTGGGTTATCTTGTCCGTCAGGGACTGGTTTGCCATTATTTCAATTATTCTTGTAAGGGTAGTCTCTTAGGTTAGGCTATTTGTCAAATATTTGGTTAGTATACTTATTATCACAGTATCCTCCTCTATCATTTTTATCCATTTTGGCAGCAAGGTCTTTCACTGCACTTACCAATTTATCTACTGTATCATCTTCTTTGACATTTTTGTTGGATGACCCCTTTTCTTTCCAAAGTTTATTGTCTTCCCTCTTCCCCCAATTTCCCTGATGCTCTCCTATTACTCTCACTGTCAATTGCTATTTTATAAGCATCCCTCAAGGTAGTTGGGTTCTTATCTCTGAGCAGATAAGACATTTTTCCATCAACAACATTAATATAAGTGGTAATACATACTTCCTCATCTAATCTTAAGACTTGGAACAACTTGTTCATGGCCTTTTGAAATCTACTGTTAAAATCAGCCATACTCTCATTGGGGAACTTCTTAAAATTATTAAAATCATTTAACATGTATCTGTAACCACCTAAATTTGGTATGTTCTAACTATGGACCCTATTTGCCCTAAGTGTGATCATACCCTCGATTATGTCCAAACAACCCTGTTACTGCTTGGCATAATTCTCTAAATCAATTTAATGTCCTAGGTGATTTTTATCACTGATTTATATTAACTATTATAGCCATGTAATTCAAATCAATTTCGACCAATCAAATCAAATCAAA
>MU226751.1:481977-500363 GCA_018584345.1 Thuja plicata
AATAATTAATTCCTATATTTCTAAATGAATTAAATAAGTTTATTTCATTTATTAATATTCCCTCAAACCCCAACCTAACCTATCTCAACCACTTCTATCCTGGGTTCTAACCCTTCTCAACCCATTCTTCTATAAATAGAAGCCTGTTTTGAGAGCAAATAAGCCTTCACTTTAGATCAAAAATACATTGTTATGCTGTTAGATTCATCCTAGATTTATATTTCATCTATTATCTCATGCTAGTTCATTGTTTTAGTTTCATCTTTTAGAGCTAAAATACATGTTTTTTCATCTTTTTAGCTTAAATTTGAATCAAATCCTTCATGCTAGAATAGTATTGGTCACTGATTTGTAGCATATTCTGAGGGCTAAATATGCAACTAATCACACTCTTTCTAATTAGAAGGCAATAGGCCGATATTAGTGGTTTTGAACATTTTATCTAACCATTTGGACTAATGCAATGACCTATTGAGTGTTTGTGTTGTTTTCATCAGGTACCCAAATACACACACATTTTTGGCGCCCACCGTGGGGCTCAATTTTTATTTTAGCCTCATCTTCTAACACTTTTTTGGCAATTTGTAGGCTCAGGAATCAGACACAGAATCGCATATAATCTTGCAGGCTCGCATCCCGGATACGCCCTCGCATCGCGTAATTTATGGATCACATCCAGGATTTCCCGGATCGTATCTGGTTCTGGCTCGTATTTGGTCAGCAAGGGCTCGTATCCAGAGAATAGGATCGTATCCCAGATACTGTATCGCATCTAGTAAAATTTTAGGATTGTATCTAGTTTTGAATCCTGTCCATTTGATTTTTCTAATCCTAACAAGTTTGACAAGTTGTGCTTTCTGTGTTTTGCAGCCTAACAAGCATTTTCAGGTACTTTTTGACAGGTTTTCATGGAGTTGGACTAGAAAAATACTAACGTGGTTTTCACAGGTTGCCAACCCCATCTTGACTTCTATTTCCCTGCTTTCTAAAAACATAAAACCATTTCTCTAATTGCTAAGACAAACTAGATATTATGCTCTTTTCCTCTTGGGAAAATCAAAAAGTCAGACGTTGTTTTATCATTTAGGATGAAATAGGGGGTACATGAACCGCAAACAAACACATAGTTTAATTCAATTTGGAAAAGTAATTGAACAACACAAATCACTAAATCATGTGGGACCAATGAACAAAATCATTTAATTTCTTTTGGATCCAGTAATTGAACAACTCAAACTCACTAAATTTTGTGGTCAATTGAACAAAACAAACTTTTCCTTTCTATTTTCTTTAAGATAGGAATCATTAAAACCAGCTCAACATAGCTTGGAGGAAAGGAACTTTGTTTTAAAGTGTTTGAGGAGAAAACGGCATGGACTAGGAGAGTATGCTCTTCTTCTTTTGAAGAATCAGAAATCTAGAACTCCTAAGCTCGCCAATCCTGGTTACCGTTCTTTTAACAGTAAAGGGCCTACCGGTTGAGAAAAAAATTTCCTGGGAACAACCCAAGTGAGGACAGGTCTTACACCGACCCTTCCAACTCACTATAAATAGTTGCTTCCTTGTAGGCCAAAGCCTCAGAAGATGGAACTGGTTTTGTTCTTGGAATTTTGACATCATTCCTTGAACATATCAGGGTATATATAGAGTGGAGCTGCTTGAATCTTGCTTGCGAGACTATATATATTTAGGTACTCATAGGGCTATATGCCTCAATTTTTCCTTGTGCAATTCTATGGGGGACAGTTTCAAACGGATTGCCCAATAATCTACAACACATTCAACTGAAAGAATTCCTGATTCATCACCGAAAGGGTGATAATCTTTGTGCAAGGAAAAAAGTAATTTCCCCAAGACACTCGTCATATCATGCCCTCACTTGCATTTGGAGTCAGCTAATATAACATCATGACTGGAGCCATTGCATGCTTGGTGATGGCTATATTCTAATTAGCATTTGAGTGTGTACCTAAGTCAATGAGCAAACAATTTTCATCCTCCACCTAGAGAATAGGAAAAGATGTGTGTTTGATCCACCCCTTTAACAATGAAAAATTGTCTGACATGTTAGAAAGATCACTAAAAAGATAAGCTTCTCACAAACAATCAATAAATTTCATGCCCTTGGAGTACAAGTGTTTTTCACACCTGAAAAATACCTCTTGATGTGATTTGGAGACAAACAAATTCACGTTCCTCAAAATGCAAATTTTTCAAAATGGACCAAAAATGATAAAACCATCATAAAATCGCATCCTATTTTTCCTAAGTCGTATCCGGTATTTCAGATCATATCTGGTGCATTGGATCATATTTGGTCAAGCATATAGTCGTATCCAATTTTTTAGGATCGTATCCAGGGTTTAGGATCGTATCTAGTTTTGTCAGAGGATCGTATCTGGGAGCTCACATCCTAGACAGTGGGCATTTCGAGCAGTCTTTCCTAGGAATTCTCAGTTGTTTTAGGTCCCTTTTTGCTCTTTAGCTGGTCCTTGTTGTCTCTTCTGGTCTCCCTGCTATTATTTTCAAAAACTTTCGAAACATCTACCTTGCATGCTCAGTCAGTCTTTCATGATTGGTTCAATACGCGTGGTCTACGCATTCTCTATCAACAACTTGGTTCCCAGCTCACTATCAGGGCATTCTAACCCTTTGACGCTGGAATCATTTACATCCATCAACAAACAAATAGTGACTTCTACCTAGACACACCCACTTGAACGATCTAAAATCCTTGCTAGCACTATTGGGAACCATTAATGAAGATAAGAAATAAACTTAATGGTTAACACAAGATGCAACAAGTACACAACCGAAGGATCAAAAGTACCTCCTAAAACATCGTACTTTCATGGAGAAACTTCTCACAATTCCCTGTTCGATCTTGATTCACCTCAAATGGGTAGCAACACTAACGATTGGAGTAAGGCCTTTGAGGGCTATGATGATGGCAAACAAGCACAATCCATAGGCATGAAAGAGGAAGAAAGACTCAGGTTTGAACATAATTTGTTTGGGTCAGATAGTGATGAAGAAATCCCTAAAGATGAATATGAGAAGCTAAAACAAAACAAAAGAGTCCACAAACTGTTGGAACGAATAATCAGAGATGACAAGGAGAAATACTTCCTCCATTTAGCATCCACGGGTGTCAAATTACCCCAGGATTACGATGTGAATGATCTCAAAGAAAAGGAGGTACCAAACCCCATATCCATCCTTACCAAACAGCTCAATCAAATGCAAACCTCAAGCAAGAGAAGGACAAACCAAAAACAAAATACTCTTTGGACGCCATTTATCCATTTCCTTTTGATAAGAGTATCACAATGGTTCTGTTTCCTCCTAATGTGGCAAGACCAAAATATGACAAGTACACAGGGGAAACCGATCCGCATGACCATGTGAGAGAATTTTGTGCTCTTAGCATTGAGTATATGCATGAACCCACTTACCCCATGCGACTATTTCCAGGAAGTCTAGGAGAAAATGCCATGGAGTGGTTTTCAAAGTTGAATCTTAAAGTCAAAACATTTGAAGAGTTGATGCAATGGTTCATTCAGCATTGCTCCTACAACATCTAGCATGATGTCACCATGATTGATCTATGTAATACCAAGCAGAAAATGGGAGAATCCTTTACTCACTTCCTACAAAGATGGAGGAAGATCTTTGCACGATATTCAAGAGTCATCCCTGAAACAGAAAAGATGGAGATCTTTGTTAATAATCTCATACCTAAATTGAGCTATGCTTTACAAATGCAAGATTCTCCTAGCTTTGATAGGATGATTAAGAATGCTCTTCATATTGAAGAAGTCATGGTCAAAAAGGGGGAGATCACCCTTAAAAATGAAAACAAAGGCAGTAGCTCCAACTCCAAGCCTAAATGGTGGAAGCAAAACAAAAATGTTGTTAATGACGGAATGGTTGATGCTTCCAACATTAATTCTAAAATCAAAGCATTCAATTTTACCAATGGTATGCAAGCAAGTAAGGAGGCTACAATAACACCTTCCATTCCCAAAGCCAACAATGATAATGACAAGGGGCGAACATGGAATTCAAAACCCCAAAGAACCTTCACACCTTTGGGAGAACCTCTTGAGACTATCTTAAAAACATTGGTAGATAACAAATTCCTTACGATTCCTGATTCTAAACCTTGGGAACCAATGGTCAAACCCAGGTGGTGGGATGATAACTCTTACTGTGTCTTCCACAAAAACAAGGGACACAAGATAAATAATTTTCTCAAGCTCAAACATGTTATCCAGGACCTCATTGAAGGGGGTAAGATCAAGGTGGATGGACACACTACAAATGAAGATCACATAGCATTTAATAAATCATTCCCCAAATACAATCAAGGAGACACATCCAAAGGGAAAGTTAATGAGGTAAACTACACCTATTCCAAGAATGACAATGTGATCAATATGCTCAACATTAAAAATGAGTCTGTCAACATGGTCACCATCAAAGGAGCCTCATCCTCCAATGCTGTAATCTGGAGCCAAGCACAAGTTATGATCAAGGGACCTCTGAAACTGAAATCCACACCCAAGGTTCCTATTATCACTATTCTTAACCCAGCAGCAAAACATATGGTCACTATCCCTGGAGAAAAATATGACTTGCTGGACCAATTACAAAGAACTGCTGCCAAAATTTCCATTTTTGAATTACTCAAAATATTCACGGTGCATAGAGAAATTCTAGAACAAGCTCTACACGCTGCTAATGTTCCAAAGGATATAGATATAGACAAATTCCAAGTGATGATCAATCACATCTCAGCGCCACATTACCTCTCCTTTTTTGAGGAGGATGACAAGTCATTGACCCATCCACACAATCAATCCCTCCATATCGAAGTTCTTATTCATAAATCCCGTGTTAGACACGTATTGATAGATGGAGGTACCAGATTAAATATCTATATATTGGATCTTGTCAGGAGGCTAGGCCTCTCAGAGCAAACAATTGACTCTAGAAATAAAATAACCATCAAGGCATATGATGAGGAAGAAAGATCCTCCCGAGGTATTATTTGTCTACCCATTAGAGTTGGACCAACTAAAAGAGATGTTATATGTCAAGTTCTGGATCTACCACTAACCTACAACATTCTACTAGGGAGACCATGGATCCACAAGATGCAATCTGTATCGTCCACTTATCATCAATTCATCAAATTCCCACATAATGGAATAGAGGTAACAATTCCTGTGGATGCCAACTATGCTTGCAACAATATTAAAGCAGGTAGCATGATTCCACACAACAAGGAGGCTATGGATGCAGTTACTCCTGAAACTACCAAGGACATGGTCATGAAGGGCTTTAGCAAAACATTGAAACTTCAAGAAACAGGTATGGGAGAATACAAGTTGGACCTAACTCCCTCCCTGACAGAGCTTCCAGTATCACCAAGATCCTATGGAAAACCATCATCAACATTCACACCTCTCATAGTCCAAGAACTAGAAGTACACAAGGCTACTGGTATGATAAGGGCATCCATGTCTTCTTCAGATAACACAGAAGAGAAGGCAATATTAAATTGGCTTTACAACGGAGAACTAGTGGACTCTGAGGTCAAAAATGTAAAGATATCCCTAGAACAGTATGGAAAGGGATATGATTTCCTCAAACAAATGGGATACAAAGGAAAAGGGCCTCTAAATGACACAAGATGAGGGATCATTGAACCTATACCCATGGATTTCTGCCTCAATAGAGATAAAATAGGATTGGGCTTTAATACTCAAATCAACAAACCTACTTCAAAGCAGAGTCCACCTTCTGAAGCAAAGAGTGATAAAACAGATGAAATAGTATCAGACCCATGGCTTTATGAGAGATTGCTACATATTGGTACAAAAAATCCTGAATATCAAGGAGAATTCTATGTACCTAGTTTTGAGGTACCACGGGATCTTCATACTCCTTTGCTAGAACAACCACCCATTCAAGAGGTCAAAGACACCATAGCTACTATCACTCAAGAGGAACCCTGGCCACAGAATTTACATCCTAACTGGGGGCAATTGGTCACTATTACACATGTCCTTGATCTACCTCACTTTGATCTACAAGCAGCTAACCGAGTCCATCAAATAAAAATTGTTGAATATTTGAACAGATCTGATGATGATGTCACAAACTCTCATGACTATGAGTACGATCAGTTATCTATTGCTTCTGAAGAAATTGGGATTGACACAATCCACATGTTTGCAGCACCCGTAGCTCCTAGTAGGTGACCTGACATCCCTTTCAATGACATTGATCCTCCTAAAGTAGAAGAAGAGTTCCTTCCTCCGATCATTGATGGAGACACTCGCGAATACATAACTCTACGAGAATTTCATAGGCTACAAGCAAGAAGCCTCCTTTTACAAAGAGATGATGATGAGTTATCTACTGATGAGTCGCTAGAGTTCAATCCATATATGACTGACAATGATCCTATTAACAATGATCTAGCTCTTATAGATCTAAACGTTGAAGATATTAAATTAACAGACCATGTCATGTTGGTTAACAGTTTTGATGCTAACACGATGTTGTCCTTCTCAGAATCTAACTCCCTTAAATTGGTACTTCCAAACCTCATTGATTGGACTGAAATAGATCCTACACCTATACTCAAATTTTTCAATGACCACTCCCTGGCTTGTTACCTTAATGCTTGTGAACCTCACCCTTCTTCTACCAATGCAAGGAGTGAGAACATGTCACAAGAAGATATCAAGTTTCTTAGTCACAAATTGAAAATAAAAAGAAAAAGTGGACTGATGGTGAAAACCACTCTGTGGCAGTATCAGATCCCAAAATAGTAAAGAAAAAAGATGTATCTGATGGTGAAAACCTCTCAGAGGCGCCAAAGGATGAAACTCTTGATATCCTTCCTGAACACTTTCAGGAAAGATCTTCGGTATTAATTGAACCAACACAGCTAGTGAACTTGGGCACTGTTGAAGATCCTCAGATAGTTCATCTAGTACAATTCCTATTAGAAGAGAAAAGGTATAATTCACAAAATTCCTGAAGGAGAAAAAGATCAACTTTTCCTGGTCCTACACTGATATGCATGGGCTAGATCCCAATCTCATTATGCATCACTTATCTATGCTCCTAGGATCAAGCACGTGAAACAAAAACTTAGAAAAATGCATCCTCATGTTGCATTACAGGTAAAAGTAGAATTAGAAAAGTTGTTAAAAGTTGGATTCATTCAGGTCATTGCCTATGCAGCTTGGATCTCCAATGTGGTCCCTGTTTCTAAAACTGATAAATCCATTAGGATCTACACAGACTTCAGGGACCTCAAAAAAGCATGTTCGAAGGATGATTTCTCTCTACCAAATATTGATATGATTATAGACCTTACAGCTGGCTACCAGATGTATTCCTTAATGGATGGATTCTCAGGTTACAATCAAATCAAGATCGCCCCTGAGGATCAAGAGAAAACCACATTCACATGTGCATGGGGCACATTTTGCTGGAACATCATGCCATTTGGGCTAAAAAATGCCGGAGCAACATATCAAAGAGCTATGACAACCATACTCCATGACATGATGCACAAAAACATGGAAGACTATGTCGATGACACATTAGCTTAATCCAAAGAAAGAGGCACTCATATTGCAGATTTAGGAAAAATATTGGATCGAATGGAACAATTCCAACTCAGGCTCAATCCAAAGAAATGTGCCTTTGGGATTCAATCAGGTAAGCTCCTAGGATTCATAGTATCAGCTAAGGGGATTGAGGTAGATCTGGAAAAAGTAAAAGCTATCCTAGAAATGATTCCTCCACGTAATATTAGTCAAATGAGGACACTACAAGGAAGGCTCCAGTCTATCAGGAGATTTATATCCCAACTTGCAGATAAGGCACAACCCTTTACTAAGCTACTACATAAAGGGGTTACATTTAACTGGGATGAACACTGTGGAACCAACTTCAGGGAATTAAAGGCATACCTGGCTGCTCCACCAATTCTTATGGCACCTATTCATGGAAAACCTTTTCTCCTATATATTTCAGCTACAGCTACATCACTAGGAGTATTACTGGCACAAGAGGATGAAACAAAGAAAGAGCGAGCTATCTACTACATTAGTAGAACTCTAGTCACTTATGAGCTCAATTATAGAATTATTGAGAAAGCATGCTTAGCAGTTGTCTTCGCATCACAAAAATTACGACATTACATGCTCTCTCACACAGTCAAGCTCATAGCTAAGATCGATCCTCTGAAGTATCTTTTAAGCAGAACAGCATTAAAAGGCCGCTTGGAAAAATGGGTCCTCATTCTAAGTGAGTTTGACATTGAGTATGTTTAACAGAGGGCTATCAAAGGACAAGTACTTGCAGATCAACTGGCTGATTCACCGCTCTAGGATGATACACCATTGCTAATTGAATTTCCTAATGAAACAATCATGCATCTCACCGAACATTCATGGAAGATGTACTTTGATGGGTCATTTACTTAACAAGGATCTGGAGCTAGAGTTCTCTTCATTACTCCACAAGGATATAAGATTCCCAAATCTTACAAATTAATGTTTCCATGCACCAACAATATCTCAGAATATGAAGTGTTGGTCAATGGCCTTAAACTCGCCATAGAATGCAAGATCATTGAGCTACACATATATGGTGACTCCCAACTAGTTATCAATCAAATCAATTGGGAATATCAAACAAGAGATGAAAAATTGATGCCCTACAAGCAACTAGTTGATGATTTGAAGAAATACTTTGTCTTCATCACCTTTCAACAGGTACCAAGATCAAAGAATAAAGTAGCAGATGCTATGGCTACCTTGGCGTCCATGTTACAACTAGAGGAACATCAATTCCGCTATGACTTCTTGGTAGCATAAATATCCTATCCTGCCTTTGCCAATCCTAAATACCAGGTAATTTGTGCCTTAAATACCCCAGATCAATCCCAATATGCCAGTATTATTACCTATCTTTCAGACCAAACCATTCCCGCCAATCTATATAGAAATGAGAAAAGATCCCTGATTTGGACAGCATCGCGTTATGTCCTCATAACTAACAACCTATATTGGCGTAGTCTCAATGGTACACTTCTTCGGTGTTTAGAACTAGAAGAGTCTGATCTAGCTTTAAAAGACGTCCTTGAAGGTGTATGTGGATCACACTCGAACAACTTTTCATTAGCTAAAAAACTGCCCAGAGTAGGCTATTATTGGCCTACAATGGAGAAGGATGCTATTCAATTTTCTAAAGCCTCTCTTAAATGCCAAACACATGGAAACCTCATCCATGCACCTGCCAGAGAACTCATACCTTTTATAACACATTAGCCATTCCAGCAATGGGCCTTTGACTTGGTTAGATAGATACATCCCAACTCTTCAAATGGACACAAGTTCATCATTACAGCCACTGAGTATTTCACAAAGTGGGTCGAAGCTATGCCGCTAATCAAAGCCACTGGAAAACAGGTGGCTATGTTCATTTTAAACTACATTATTTGTAGATATGGGATACCCTTTTCAATTGTGATAGACAATGGGGGCCAATTTAAAAACCAAGACATTGATGACCTCTGTGAATAGTTCCATATTACTCAACATTGCTCTTCGGTCTATTATCCTCAAGGTAATGGACAGGCCGAGGCATCAAACAAAAACATTCTCAAAATCCTACACAGAACTATGAGCAAGTCTGGTAGAGATTGGCATTTACAACTAAATCTAACACTATAGGCCTACAGAACAAGCATCAAAACACCAACTGGAGCCATGCTATTTTCCCTAGTCTATGGCACTGAATTGAGGTTGAAATCCCATCTTTGCAGATATCTTTACAAGGACTGTTTACTGATGAAAAATACCGCATTGATTGGATAAATTCTCTGGACCTACTGGATGAGCGTAGAAAATAGGCATTTGATCAACTCAAAGTGTACCAAGCAAGAATGTCCAAAGGTTACAACAAGAAGGTTAAACCATGCAAGTTTGAAGTGGGGGACCTTGTCCTAAAAGAGAATCCTAAGAACCAGCCTAATAGAGAGCAGAAAGGAAAGTTTGAACCTAACTGGCTGGGACCTTATGTTATCACTGCTACTTTTGGGACTAGAGCTTATCAGTTAGCTACACCTGAGGGAGACATTCTTCCAGATCCTATCAACACTCTACATTTGAAGTGATTCTATGCTTAATGTTTGGCTAGCAGAGCCTGTACAGCAAAAAGTTCTTGCAAAATACCAAAAAAAAAAATTCAAAAAATTGATCTTGAAGAAATCCAAAAATAGTGGAAAAATTCCTATAAAATAGGTATCCTTGGTGAAAACCTGGTAAACAGGCGCCTTGATACTACAAAAAACATTCAAAAAAGAAAAAATAGCAAAAAAATTGAAAAAGAAAAAAGTGCCTTGATGAGCACCTGGTAAAACGGGCATCTTGGTAGAAAAAGGAAAGAAAAAGATCTTGCCAAGTGGTGAAAACCTAGCAATCATGCATCACTTGTGCTCTGCGCTCCATCTATCAATGCGCTACTAATACTAGGCCTTCATAATTTTTCCTGTGCTCCTATGCTGACTTCATTTTCCTACGTGACTATCTTACCCTCGCTTGGGATTTGTCTATCTTTATGTCTTAGGAATAAGTCATTCTGCACTAGGGGCATCTTTATCGGCATAGTCAGTCATGATTGCTAGGCTACTCTAGGATGGTTTGCCTCATGAACACGATGTTTCTCACTACATGCAAAACAATGTCACTTACTCAAACCACAGGTGTCTTTTGATGACATGGGACCTGACATTTACATTCACAACATTCCTACAAGGCCATCTTGGATCAAAAACATGAATGAATTATCCTATCCGGACACAGACATGGAACACCATATTACTTGTATTGCAATTTTTTGATTGATGAATATTTACTGTGTTTGACATATGGATGAACAAAGTACTACTTAAACACACAGTTTGATAATGGTTTGATTATGATTCTTTAATGTCCTACTGATGTTTTCAACTGGGGGAATCTAAGTAATTATGAATTTTATCTGATTGATTCTCAATTGATGATTTGTTATGTCTTCTTAGTTGCTCAATGACATCTGTGTAAAGACAAAGAGCCACAAGGATTGGGGGCATAATATTTTCTTGTATTTTTGCATATGGTGATTGTTTCACATGATCCTATAAATTTCACTTGACTAGGATGTTTATGGTAAGAGCTGCCACTATGGGTGGATAGCCGCATATATCTCGATCTTGGTTATGTGTAAACTATGGTGAGTTTGATGCAATTTCCTTATCTATTTCTGATCTAGATTCTCACTAAGGTATACGAATCATAATGTACCCAAGGATATGAATTTTTAAGGTCATTACAGGTTCACTATCTTGCCTTAATCAGAAACTGGTATATTAAAAGGAAGTTGACTGTTTTGTTATCTTGGCTTCTATGCCTTGATACCTAAGTCTATTTATGACATTCCAATAAAACATAGTATTCATATTATCATAATATCAGTGGGTATTAGTGATGATTATACTATTTGATGGTATATGTTCCAAAAATGCCCAATGATGATAAAAATGTTGTAAAATTTGCTAAATCAGTGACAAGTCCTAAGAGTCTTCATATAGCTGCATTTAGAGATTATGCATTTTGCCAACAGTAATAACAACATAAGGAAATTTAAGCTCAAAACATGGTTTCTATCTTCTTCTACAAAAATCAAGTTAATTACATCATTTATATTACTGATATCATCCATAGCATACATTTTGCATTCATTTGAAAAGTGAAACTAAAAAATACAAAAATAAAACATCTATGTATTGCATTTTTACTTTTACATCCTAAGTGCATCCATACATATTTTTGCATCACAGGAAAATCAAAGAAAACATACATTTGCATTTTTACATAGATATCATTTGTTCATGTTAGTAATATACTCATCACATCCACATTATAAAAAGATGTTCTCAACTATAACTAACTCATCACGAGATCAAGATATCATCACATGTGCAGTAAATACATTTACCACATCTATGGAAAGCAAAATGGATACCTTTACCACATGAAACATGTCAGAATCCAGAAACTACAAACATGATACACATCAAAGAATATAGAGTATTAGTGAGCATAAAAAGTATCAATGAGCATAAAGAGTATCACAGCATAAAGTGTATCAGATAATATACAAAGTGTCAGTGCGCATAAAGAGAATCAGTATGCCAAAAAGCATGAATTAGATATATATACAAATCAATGTAAGATACAAAAAGGGGATCTCAGCAAGATCCAGATATACATGTATAAATCTCAAAAATGACATGGTGCACAGTATCAACTCTGGCCCTACCCCTCTCCCTAATCAAGAGGAGGAGGAGGAGGTGGCATGAATGGAGCTGCTAGAGGTGGCATGGCCCCCTCTGACTGCTGAGCTATGTGTGAAAAAGTGGGTGCCCTCTGACCCTCAAGAACTGCTACGTGATACAAGGCGTAATAATAAGTCTCCCTCTATCCCTAATGGACTATTGTCCGGGCCTATGTATCCCTCTCAACTCTTAGCCGCTCAAGCTGCCTGTCCTTGTCTGCTAACAGTGCCTCTATAGTAGTCACCCTAGCCTCCAAGGCTATGATCTGAGCTCTGAGCTCCTCTCTCTCCTGCTCACATCTCGATAGAGGGTCCTCATCTCTACTAGGATCCTATTGCTGCACTCTTTGTCTCCGCTGTCTCTACTGCTCAAGAGTAAGTAACGGGCCTGGATCTCTCTATGGGGCCACAAACCTATATCTCAGCCATCTCTGCCTACTACCACTCAGACTATCGGTATCCACTACCTCTCCACCTCCCCCCCGGTCATCACTGTCATGTCTATCATGTGGGGGAGGATGCCTACCACCTCTGCCTCCATCTCTGCCACCATCACGGCCCCCATGTCTGCCTGGTGCTCTATCTCTGCCGCCTCTCCCCCTGACAGGTCGATCCTTGGGATCATAATCCAGCGGCTCCTCTATACAAGGAATCATCTCCTCCGGCACTGTAAATCATGGAAATGGATGCTGAAGTATCTCCGCAGCATATCCATCTGATACTCCCGCATCCTCCACATCTGGGTGAGGGTCCCAGTCTATCACTACGATGTCACGGATGTCTTGTGTAGTAGTATCATAAGACAGTTGTGCTCCCCAGTCAGCTACCTCATCTCTGATCTGCACATATACTGCCACATCCTCAGTATGGCCCTGTCATTAGCCATACTACCTCAGAACCCTGGTGATCAGAAAGTGCTCAATGATGTACCCGGTCTGGCCTATCAGATATCTACTCTGACACAAAAAGGGAACCTGTCGAGCATTAGATGTCCATACCTCACAGTTTAGGTATGGTCACCACACGACCTCTGTCATATCATCGAATAAACAACGCCAATACTCAACCTTGCCCAGGTGGGGCTATTGTAATAAACCTGCGTACATGTACACATAGGGCTGCTTTGGTGCCCTCTCCTTGTCAAAAATCAGCCATGTCACATGGATGTGTTCCCAGGCCCATACCTGAAGAATCAATATACCCACAGTCATGCTGCGGATATGGTGGTAAACAATCTCATGCAGCTCTTGGTATATGTGAGCTAATATGTAGCTCCCCTAGGCAAATCGTTAATGATGAACAATCATCTACTCTACCATGCCGACCCAGCCTACCAAGAAACCATGCTATCCTCTATCCGGCATAAGGATGCCGCCTACCAATATAGCTAAGTATATAGCTAGTCGATCATAGTGATCGACCATGTAGTCCTAGGACAGGTATCTACAATTTATACTGTCATCCTAGAAAAATCACCAAGCATTCCCAATCGCCACGCCAGCTCTCGACTCAAAGAATACCTCATGTCCAACCATGGGCATGCGCAAGATCCTCCAAACATCCTTAGGTGTCACGATGATCTCACCAGTAGGCAGGTTGAAGGTGTTGTGCTCTAAATGCCATCTCTCGGCCAGAGCATTCAACAACCCTCGGTTTACCCTGATCTCGGGTAAACCAATCAGTGCTTGTAATCCACACCGAATCACGATAGTCTGCTCATCATCTGACAATCAGCCAGACAATGCCAGAACTCATGCGGGATACGTGACTCGAAAGGTGACTACCTCAAACTGGGCCTAATTTTTGACAAAATAGTAAAGCATCAACATTCTATCTACAACAAAGGGCATATTCCTACTCTACTCAGTCATTTCAAGTTCGCAGGATGCAAATAGATCAAAACAATTTAAAAACATAAATTCTTTTACCAGATGCGATCCTGGAAATATAGGATGCGATTGCACATACAAGATGTGATCCTAGAAAAATAGGATGCGATCCTAAATGCGGGGTACAATCCCCAAAATCTAGGATGTGATTCACTGATGGAATCTAGCTAAAAACATAACTACATCTAAAGAACTAGATGCGATTCGGGAAAACCCGGATGCGACACAGAATCCAGGAAAAACCAGATACGATCTAGGAAAAATCGTATGTGATGTGTGTTTTGCAGGATGCGATCTGGAATCCCGGATGTGATTCTACCTTCTATGGGCTCTAAAATGCACAAAAATGCTTGAAATTCAAAAATGCAAAATTCAAAGGGTAGTTTATCGGGCGCTTACCGGCGGTGGGTAGTCGGCTGGTCGTTGGTGTCGTCGGCTCATCTCGAAATGATGTTTCCTCACAGGGACCACCATTTTCTCTGTAGAGCTCTCTAATTGGCTATAGTTGAATGTCAAAATGAATAGTGAAATGGTCAATTTGAAGGCTTATATGGGTCTTTTAAGACATTTTGGGTTTCCGAAACTCCTCCCAAACAACTACAAACTTATTTGTGTTCTCTTTTTCCTCAATCGGGGACCAAATCAAAGGTTCCTACGATGTTTCAGCAGCACAGTCTCATTTTTGCGACAGGTTCAAAAATTGTGATTTTGCTTCGTTTATTCACCATAATGGTAAATATTGCACATTTCATCATACATCTTGATCTAAACATCATTATCACTCATATTTTCACATAATTAACTTGATAATTGTGTGTTTATTTTTAAACACACCGTCTTCTACTCCCCTCTTTCTCATCTTATCACTTCCTACAAGTGTTATGTTCTCTTCAACTGAGGGATCTTCTTCTTTTCCTTCAATTTCGTTCCCGAGGGGGCATGATCACACTATCATCAATTAAATTTTTGCTCAAAACTGCATTAACAATGACTTCATTATCAAACAAACTAGGGGCATAATAGTTTCCTTGACTAAGTCAGATCTGTTGGATAGAAAGCTTTGGTTCTCATAAGCTGGATAACTTATGTTTCCTCATTTTAGAAGATTTTTAAAGCTCCTAGCAGCTTCATACTGACTTTTCGACGATAACCAAGTTCAGAATTGGTATTTTTGAAATCTTTT
Source organism: Thuja plicata (assembly GCA_018584345.1). Taxonomy (NCBI): domain Eukaryota; kingdom Viridiplantae; phylum Streptophyta; class Pinopsida; order Cupressales; family Cupressaceae; genus Thuja; species Thuja plicata. Next base: position 497,461 of record MU226751.1, read on the forward strand.
GTTGATCTTTGGATGACAACCAAGTTCAAAATCAATTCTATCAGTTTTTTTTAATCAAGTGCGAGACTGATCTCATCAACATTTCATTCGACAACCAAGAACAGGATTCTCAATCTTTTTGAAGTCAAAATCAAAAACTTTCTTTGAATCAATGCTCTGCTCACACATCAATTCAAAGAGGGGAAAATATAACCACCTAAATTTGGTCTGTTCCAACTATGGACCCTATTTTCCCTAAGTGTGATCATACCCTCGATTATGTCCAAACGACCCTATTACTGCTTGGCATAATTCTCTAAATCAATTTAATGTCCTAGGTGATTTTTATCACTGATTTATATTAACTATTATAGCCATATAATTCAAATCAATTTCAACCAATCAAATCAAATCAAAAATCAAATATGGCTATAATTTTTAATTATAAAGGAATTAAATAAATCCCTAAATCAAATACCCACTTGCAAAATAACCCATTCTCCTAGCCTATTTAATTTAATTAAAATGGCTATAGTCCCCTAAATTATTAAAAAGCAATTAAATTGTTTAAATAATTAATTCCTATATTTCTAAATGAATTAAATAAGTTTATTTCATTTATTAATATTCCCTCAAACCCCAACCTAACCTATCTCAACCACTTCTATCCTGGGTTCTAACCCTTCTCAACCCTTTCACCCATGCTAATCTAATCCTAATCATAAATTCTTCTCTAACCCACTTCCTAATGTTGTCACATTCCATTAAGGAATACTTAGCAACTCAACCCACTTGAGAAAGTCCACTTTCTCAAGCTAGACTTTCTTAAAGTCCATTTTCTCAAGCCTTTTTCCCATGCTTCATTAAGGCCCTCATTAATATGAAGACCTTAAGCCTATGTTTCTATTCCTTATTAATGCCTTGGGCATTAATGGCTCTTACGTATTCATTTATGAGTCTCCTAATTCATAAATGAACCTTTTCCCCCCTCTCTCTCTCCCATTCTTCTATAAATAGAAGCCTATTTCGAGAGCAAATAAGCCTTCACTTTAGATCAAAAATACATTGTTATGATGTTAGATTCATCCTAGATGTATATTTCATCTATTATCTCATGCTAGTTCATTGTTTTAGTTTCATCTTTTAAAGCTAAAATACATGCTTTTTCATCTTTTTAGCTTAAATTTGAATCAAATCGTTCATGCTAGAATAGTATTGGTCACTGATTTGTAGCATATTCTAAGGGATAAATATGCAACTAATCACACTCTTTCTAGTTAGAAGGCAATAGGCCGATATTAGTGGTTTTGAACGTTTTATCTAACCATTTGGACTAATGCAATGACCTATTGAGTGTTTGTGTTGTTTTCATCAGGTACCCAAATACACACACACAGTATCCAGAATTAACATGCTCTCTATACTGTTCCCTAAAAGAATTTACAAATTCATCCCAAGAGGCAATACTATCATTAGGCAAATTTCTGAACCAAACCCTAGCATCTTTTGTTAATGATTGAACAAAAAGCTTCATAGTAACGTCTTCATTTTCAATCTCAAAATCTGTTATCTTATCACTAAAAGATTTTAGATGCTCTTCACAAGTAACCACATTATTTCCAGTGAACGTGGGGATTTTATCTCTTACTTAATTGGGGATCACATTAGGGTGGCCAGGAATGCCTTCAAAAAAGAGAGCTTCGTATCTATTCATATGGACAAGCCTTCTTTGGAAATTCCCATGTACATTATCACCACTTAGTCTAGTAGCTCCTCCTTGGTTTTGAATAGGTGGGGGAACACTTTGCTTCGGATTGGTAACTTGAATGATTGGGCCAGGACCACCGTACTGAGCACTTACATTCAGGCCAGAGTTCTTAACATTTGAATTCAAACCATACAATTGAAACTTTGGATCACCCCCTTGATTAATTTGGATGGGGCCAACAGATGGCTTTTGTGGTTGTGTTACATGATTAACTGGCATAGAGCTGCTCGCAGAAGTATTAGTAGTAGTATGTAGAAAAGCTATTTTCATTCTCATGTCTGCTGCAACAGCTTCTAATTCCAACTTCTCTATTTGCTTGGCCAAGTCATCTTTTTCTTTTCTAGCCTAATCCAATTCAAGATCAACTTGGTATGCTCTTACAGGGATAGTCAATTTTTTCTTAGGCTCCTCTATAGTCACACCAACAGCCTTTTGTTGGCCTTTGTTAGGAACATCTTTCACATTTGTCTTGAGCTTTGCATCATGCTCAATCTCATATGGGAATAGTTGTCTGATGATAGGCCCTTCCTTCTCAAATTCATCCTTTTCAGGATTCAAAATTTTATTTGGGGCTTTGTTCCTCAAATCATCAACGTTACCAAATAATTCTGGATTCATACCCTTGACACTAGTAAATTTGACCTCAATTTTCGACGACAATTGGTCGAAATTTCGATAGTAATTGGTCGAATTTACGACCAAAACTTTCGTCGGTCTTTTTTTGTCAAATTTTTGACGTATTTATAATTGGTCGAAATTTCGACCAAAACAAAGGTCGCAATTTTGACTATAACCCAAGCTTAAAATCACCGTCATTTTTTAGTGCATTGGTCGAAATTTCGACCAATACTTCCACCAACGAGTGGTCGCAAATTTCGACCAACTCATTAAAAAAACAACGAGAATGCCATGCTTTCCACCAAATTAATGGTCAAAATTTTGACCAAACGTTGGTGGAAATTAACCCTGGCATTGGTCGAAATTTTGACCAATGTTAATTTTTAAAATATATATATATATATATATATATTATAATTCTATTTCGATTCATGGCATCATGTACTAATAATAAAATTATCTATTTAAGAAGCTCCATTCTACAGTCCCAACATATCATCTTCATCATCATAATAGATAACATGGTTTAAATTTACAA
>MU226751.1:510452-525422 GCA_018584345.1 Thuja plicata
TAAATAGAGGCCTTCTCCTCTCATATTTTCATCTCTCAATTTGCATTGTTATCATGCTAGTGCTATCCTAGAATTATCATTTTGCTTTCATGCTAATGTTGTTAGATGTTAATTTATATTTGCATTTTTTTAGATCATCTAGAAATCACATGCTAGGATCTTAATTTGGTAAATTGAATCATAGTTTTTCATAAGACTTTCATATCATCCACATTCGCATTAGGATCATATTATCATCTTGAAGGGGGATTTGAGACTAGTTCTTCATAACTTGTTCTTGAATCTTTATTCTTATTTCTAGCATTCTTGCATTGGGATCTATAGCAAATTGTGTGTTTGAGAGAGCACACCCACATGCAATCCAAATAAGCAAATCAAAATGAGTAGATTAGGGTGCAAATGTTATTTACTCATTTTTAGCTTAATCTGATGTTATTTGGTGTCTTTGTTGTTAGTTTGATCTCTTACATGCTTTTCTTGTCATAATATATGCTAACCCACTAATGTTTGCATGTTTGAGCTTGCTCCCAACAGATTTAAGATTCCAAGTAATACACCTTCATGCATTTGTTGGGCAATATAAGAGGCATAATCAAAGACCACTGATAAGTGGGGATGTAGAGTCTGAACCACCATGAGAATTATGTGGATAGGCATTGTTAATTCTTCATCTTCTCCTAGAACCTGGCATAGGGCACTATACATTTTCCTGGCCTTGCCATTAAAATAGTCCAATTTAAATGGTTCTGGTGTGTTAGGCCCTACTACAATTAGGTCTCCTATCTTTTTAAAGTACCCTCTCAAAGCCTCATTTTTGTAATACTCCCTCAAGGTCTAGTATACTTCCTTGAAGTATTTGAAATCAATATCATCCATTTGCATTGAGGTATCATTCAATTTGAAGATTCTTCTAATTTCATCAGCTGAAACAGTCAACAACACATTTCCCTTTGTATCCCTGACAACCCTAGATACTTTGTCATAAGTGTTTGTAATCAGAGTGAACAAATCTGTATCCATAAACACCCTGGGAACTATCAAATTTCCTACATCCAAATCCCATATATTAAAATCTGGGGTAGGAGCATTTCTTTGGCTATATGCAGTTCTAAATAGAGTAAGGCCATTAAAACTAGTTTTAACATCTTTAGCCCATCTACCTGAATCATACAAGCCTTCTCCTATTTTGAAATAGGGATGTGTTGGAACTATTCTTTTGATTTGGGTCGCATCTCCCATCGATCCTTTCAACTATTGCAATAGATCCTCCCTAACATTTCTCTTCTGGTAATCTACTTCTCCAGAGATTTCGATCCTAGGGGCCATTTTTAGCTCAAGGTTCTAATAGTAATGGCGTCAAATTTATGGCAATACCTCTGTTTATTCTTAAGAATTCAGAATTCTAATATAAGCATGAAATTCAACTGATTTGGTCAATAAGCTTACCCGTTCTGCAATTTTGGTAACTCAAAGTGTGAGAATTCTACAACTTTGATATTCACTTTAATCACTTTGACAATAATGAGAGTTTTGAGCTTTTGAATACTGAATTATACGCTTTCATCACATCAGTCTGTCACATTGAATTTTACTGAAGTAGCCACACACTCTACATTTAATTCACCTGAGTTGAAATTTGCGGCTGTAATGGCTCACTGAAACTTATTTTGGAAATTTTAAACCTAGGTCATAGATTTCAAACAACATCTTCTTCATCTGACGGTTGTCTTATTTTCTCAGAAATAACTGCTCATTTGGGACACGTTACATCATGACTTAATCAATTATATGATAGATATCAATCTTCTTCTCCTCGAGCCATTAATTCCACCTTTTGATTAATCCTAACTTGTCTGGAATTTACCTCAACTTGAGTTTACTGACTGCGGTTTCACATCACCACATATACCATGTGTCAACATGGCTTAATGGCTTATTCACTAGATCTTGATTACTTTGCCACTAAGCCATTAAGAAAACTATCCAATTCTTTCATACTTGCAACCCTTTTAACATGATGACTATGCATAGGACCTTTATGACTTCAGTCTGGCCCACCTAGGACACGTGGCACTACGGCTTAAGTGCTTATGAAATAGATGTCATGCAACTTTTGTTTAAGTCATCAAGCGAACCGTCAGATCCTTTCATACATCTCCAAATTTTATCCTACGGCTAGCTTCACCTTTAGTGGAATACACGTCATCACTATTGACATGCGTCGGCACCACTTAATCACTTATGTGATAGATGGTGCACACTTTTCCTTTAAGAGATTAAGTCTACCGTTAATTTTTTATGACTTGCTTACTGCTTAGCTGAGAACTTTTACGATTATTGGCCCCACCAAGGACACGCGTCACCTAGACTTGATCGCTTATGTGATAGATGTCGTGCATCTTAGGGGCCAAGCCATTAAGTCAACTGTTTGATGAAACAAAACCAGCCTAATCATTAACTGGGAATCTCTTCAACCACCGGGCCCATTAAGGACACGTGGCACCATGACTTAATAGCTTAACTGATAGATCTTGATCAGTTTTGGAATAAGCTATTAAGCTGGTTGTCCAATCAAAAAACATTTGCTCACCACATAAAACATTAAAATGAAAGCCTTTTCTCAGCGGCATGACTTAGGAAATATTAAAGTGGTTAGGAAAACACAACCGTTTTAACGTACACACATGACTTATGATAACTTAAGTGACTGAAAAGGTAACGCAAAAATAGAACCTGCCAAGACACTTAGGGTTTTTAGATTCAAATTTGAATATGGTTATAACATAGACTTGAGGGTTCATACATTTTTCACCATTTTCAACTAGGTCAAGGGTAAGAATAGACTTTGCAGAGGCATGAGAATAAATTATCAACCATGATTTTAAACGCTTGGATACCATGAATGACAGGGGACCTTTGAAATTTACAAGGCATATTTCAAACATTAAATAGCACCAACACATTGATCAGATGTTAATAATGGAAATAGTCTCTGTCGATCGAAGATACATAGGTTATGAGTATTTGTATGAGTGACCCTCACTACACAACCAATGATATGTTTTGAGTGATACCATAATCACTTCTCAATCAAGTTGAAAATGTAGGTGCAATAGCCTAAAAGGAATGCAAGAGTGTCACATCACACTACAAGAGAAACAAAGGAAGCCTCCACAAAAAGGAATGCAAGAGTGTCTCAATGCACTTCAAGAAAAACCAAGGAAGCATTATCATGAATTGTATGATACCCCACCATAATGGTGATTTGCATGGTGCTTGATAGATCCACTTAAATTATGTGTCACCATGTTGTGCATAAGGGACCAAAAGTGTAACTACAATTTTGTGAAAAGGGTATATGTGGTTAAATTACACACTTGTATGAGGCAAGAATATCACAATTTTTTCTGTTATCATGGAGGAACTCGCACTTTGCCAAAGTTGTGATTGGTAAACAAAGGCTTTACATAACCCCCATGGAAATTTATAGTTTAGTATGAGTACAATAAAAATGACACATCATTTGTGCAAAATCCCCAAAAGAAATGACATTGGATCCGATTCATCAACAAGCAGTGCTTAGAAAGGATGTTCAACCGGCTCATAAGGACAAAAATCAAGAAAAACTCGAAAAATGCACCAAGAAAGAGTGCATGAAATTACCTTTGCGAAAATACATCAAGATGCAAAAAATGGACTCTGGTTTTCTAAGGTATGACCATGTGAAGAAAACCCCCTATTAGGGCCAAAAGGTAAAAATGGCCCACCTTTCTTATGTACCTGAGGAAAAGGGTTTGGTCACTATGTGACCATCAACTCAGTATTTTAGAAATAAATGCCCCCTCCTAGTAATAGAAAGGGCCCAAGAAGAGTTGATCGAGTGGTTGGGTATGATGGTGGCTCTGAATGTCACCCCGCATAACCACCAAGACCCAAAATTAGGGGCACATGGAAGAAAATGGTTGTGGTTGGCATTGACGCCAAACCCACATATACATTTTATAGGAACTAATGGTGAAAAAAAAGAGTGGTTGTTGGTCCTCCATATGTCCTTTTCCACATGAAGAAGTGAAAAGAGACCCCCATCAAACATAAGAGAGTCAAAATAGATGGCATGTCGACAGGTAACTCACGGCACTAACATCCCTTATAAGCTTGATCTTAGCCATCACAAGCGACAAGATGTCAAAAGAGCAGAGTCACTGGTGAAAGGCCTTATCATTCAAATCATGGACCCACCTTTAAAGCTCCTTGAAAAATGCTTAAAAATCAACTAAAAATAAATGGGAGTTTCCTTGAATAATGTGTGGCACACAAGGAGAAAGTGCAATTTAAAGTCCCTTTCAAATGGAACGTGGGAAACTCAGATACCACCATAAAAATGAAGAGATATTTTCCATGAAGAATTCAATCTGTGGACAAATATTAAACACTAACTCTAATGGATGGAGTGACAGAAAAAAACTAGACTAGCAAAGCAATAAATCTGCTTGCAAAAAGTGTCGACCAAAAGTAAATGGCCAAAAAAGTATGCGGTCACCTTGAAGCACACCTCCCACTCAAAATTGTCAAACAAAAGAAATATGTGAACCTAGCAGGATGGGGAGCATGAGAAAGGACAAATCCATTGGCTAAGCCATAAAGGTGACCAACATATACTTGCCACAAACCTACGGGGTATATGCACGAAGATGTGGGACCAAAAAGATGCCAATTTTTTTTGTTTTCCCTCAAAAGCCATAGTGTGTATGCTATATACTCTTGCTTTCTTATAATGAAGTTGAATTTCATATATATACTTTCAAGATGTTTGAGAGTGGTTTCAGATTCATAGGAGTTAAGATAAATATTATGGATTTTGAGGAATTTTAGTAAATTTCAAACTTAGCCAAATTTCAAGATTAAGCACATTGTCTTTAGCATGATGCTCAATGGATTATATATTGTAATCTTAAGCCCTTGACTTGTGCATGATCATTTAAGGATCATTTCTCATTGTATCTTTTATTCTATGGTTAGTTTGGTAATTTAAATTTATGTTTAACCATGTTAGGAGAGAGAGAGAGAGAGAGAGAGAGAGACCTTATGACCCCTTAAAATAACTTAGGACACCTTATCATACATCTTAGGGGTTGTAAAGGTTCCTACGGGGTTATAAGGTGTTTTAGGACATGTTAATGTATCCTAGGACCCCTTAAGACCACCATCAAATCCATAGGACCCCTTACCATTCATTAGTGTATGGTAAGGGGTTGTAAGGGGTCTAAGGGGTCCTAGGACACATTAATGTGTCCTAGGACCCCTTAACAAACCTTATGTCCCCTAAGATGTAGAGAGAGGGTTCTTCAAGGGCCCTAAGAAGTCATAAGGGGTCCTAGGACACATTACTATGTCTTAGGACCCCTTATGACCCATTAGGACACCTTAAGACCCCATATCATACAACTTAGGGGTCATAAAGGGTCTTAAGGGGCCATAAGGAGTTCCAAGACACCTTAATATATCCTAGGACCCCTTACGCCCACTTACAACCTCTTAGGACCGCTTAACAATCCGTATGACCCCTAAGATGTCAAGAGAGGGGTGCTATAGGGTCCTAATGGGTCCTAAGGGGTCCTAGGACACCTTTTGATCCCTTAGGACCCCTTTCCATACATCTTAGGGGTCCTAAAGGGTCACAATGGGTCATAAGGGGTCCTAGGACACATTATTGTGCCTTAGGACCCCTTAAGACCCCTTAACAACCCCTAATATGTAGATATGGATCTTCAATGGTCCTAAGTGGACGTAAGGCAACCTATGAAACATTAATATGTCCTATGACCACTTATGACCCCTTAGGACCCCTTATCATACATATTAGCTATCGTAAAGGGTACTTAGGGGTCATAAGAGGTTCTAGGAAATTTTAATCTATCATATGATCCCTTAAGACCACTTATGATCCCTTAGGACTCCTTACAATTCATTAGTGTATGCTAAGGGGTCCTAAGGGGTTGTAGGGATTCTAAGTAATCCTAGGACAAATGAATGTGTTCTATGACCCCTTAACAACCCTTACAACCCATAAGATGTAGAGAGAGGGGTCTTCAATTGTCCTAAGGGGTCATAAGGGGTTGTAGGACACATTAATGTGTCCTAGGAACCATTATGATGCATTATCATACATCTTAAGGGTCCTAAACGGTCGTAAGGGGTCATAAGGGATCCTACAACATATTAATTTGTCTTAGGACCCCTTCAGACCCCTTATAGGACCCCTTTACATTTTTTAGTGTATGGTAAAGGGTCATAAGGGGTCTAAAGGGTCTTGGGACACATTAATGTGAGAACTATGGCCCCTTAAAAACCTTTACGACCCCTAATATGTAGATAGAAAGGTCTTAAAATTTGATAAGGGATCCTAGGACACATTAATGTGTCTGAGGACCCCTTATGACCCCTTAGGACAACATACAACACCTTACCATACAAGAACTATGGCCCCTTAAAAACCCTTACGACCCCTAATATGTAGATAGAAAGGTCTTAAAATTTGATAAGGGATCCTAGGACACATTAATGTGTTTGAGGACTCCTTATGACCCCTTAGGAAAACATACAACACCTTACCATACATCTTAGGGGTATTAAAGGGTCCTAAGGAGTCATAAGTTGTTCTAGTACTCATTAATATGTCCTAGGACCCATTAAGATCCTTTATGACCCCTTACCATACATTAGTGTATGGTAAGGGGTCCTAAGGGGTTTTAGGGAGTCTTAGGACACAAAAATGTGTCCTAGGACCTATTAACATCCCTTACAACACCTATAATATAGAGAGAGCATTCATAAAGTGTACTAAGGGGTCATAAGGGGTCCTAGAACATATTATAGTGTTTGAAGACCCCTTAGGACCCCTTACCCTACATATTAGGGGTGCTAAAGGGTCATATGGGGTCCTATGAAATATTAATGTGTTCAAGGATCCCTTATGACCCCTTAGGACTAATTACCATACATCTTAAGGGTTATAAAAGGTTTTAAGTGGTCATAAGGGGTCCTATGACACATTAATATGTCTTAAGACACCTTAGGACACATTACCATTCACTAATGTTTGATAAGGCATCCTAAGGGGTTATAAGGGCTCTAAGGGGGCCTAGGATACATTAATGTGTCATAAGACACCTTAAAACCCCTTATGACCCTTAAGATGTAGAGAGATGGATCTTCAAGGGCCCTAAATTGTCATACGAGGTTTTAGGACACATTAATGTAACCTAGGACCCCTTTTGACCCTTGGGACACCCTAGGACCCCTTACCATACATCTTAAGGATCATAAAGTCTCTTAAGAGGTCACAAGGAGTTATAGGACACATTAATGTACCCTAGGATCCCTTAAGAACACTTAAGAACTCTTAGGATCCAATACCATTTATTAGTGTATAGTAAGGGGTCCTAAGGGGTTGTAAGTCGTATAAGGGGTCATAGGGAAAATTAATGTATCTTACGACCCCTCAATAACCCTTACAACCCATAAGATGTAGAGAGAGGGTTCTTTAAGGTACCTAAGGATTTTTAAGGGGTCTAAGGTGTCCTAGGATACATTAATGTGTCATAAGACACCTTAACAACCCTTATGACTCTTATGATGTAGAGAGAGGGTTTTTCAAGGGTCATAAGGGGTCCAAGGACACATTAATGTGTCATAGCACCCCTTTTGACCCTTAGAACACCTTACCATACATCTTAGGAGTCGTGAATGGTCCTAAGGGTTAATAAGGAGTTCTAGGACATGTTAATGTGTCATATAACCCTTTAAGACCACTTACAAGCCCTTAGGACTCCTTACAATTTGTTACTATATGGTAAGGGGTCATGGGTATTCTAAGGGGTCCTAGGACACATTAATGTGTCCTAAAACCTCCTAAAAACCCTTATGACCCCTAATATATAGAGAGAGGGGTCTTTAAGGGTAATAAGAGGTCCTATGACACATTAATGTGTCTTAAGACCCCTTAGGAAACATTACCATTCACTAGTGTATGGTAAGGAATCCTAAGGGTTTTTAAGGAGTCTAAGGTGTCATAAGACACCTTAACAACCCTTATTACCCTTTAGATTTAGAGAGACGAGTCTTAAAGGGTCCTAAAGTGTCATAAGGGGTCCTAGGACACATTAATGTGTTGTACAACTCCTTTTGACCCTTAGGATACCCTTAGGACCCCTTTCCATACATCTTTGAGGTCACAAAGGATATTTATGGGTAATAAGGGGTTCTAAGACGCATTAATGTGTCCTAGGATCCATTAAGACCACTTACAAAGTCTTAGGACCCCTTACCATTCATTAGTGTATGGTAAGGGGTCCTAAGGGGTCGTAAGGGGTATAAGGGTTCATAGGGCACATTAATATGTCGTAGGAACCCTTAACAACCCTTATGACCCCTAGGATGTAGAGAGAGGGGTCTTCAAGGGTCCTAAGGGGTGATAATTGGTCCTAACACACATTAATATGTCATAAAACCCCTTATGACCCCTTAGGACACCTTACAACCCATTATCATACATCTTAGGGATCTTAAAGGGTCATAATGGGTCATAAGGGGTTCAAGGACACATTAATGTGTCTTAGAACACCTTAATACCCCTTAAGAACTCTTACCATACATTAGTGTATGGTAAGGGGTCCTAAGGGGTCTTAAGAGGCCCTAGGACATAATGATGTGTTATAGGTCAAGCTATTAACCCTTATGACACCTAACATGTAGAGAGAGGAGTTATAAAGGGTATTAAGGGGTCATTAGTGGTCCTAGGACACAACAATGTATCTTAGGACTCCTTATGATCCCTTTCCCTACATCTTAGGGGTGCTAAATGGTTATAAGGGGTCATAAGGGATTCTTAGACAAATTTATGTGTTGTAGGACCCCTTAAGACCCCTTATGACCCCTTACCATACATTAGTGTATGGTAAGGGGTCCTAAGTGGTCTTAAAGGGTCTAACAACACAAAACTATTTCCTAGGACCCCTTAAGACCACTTGGGACCCCTTAGGACCCCCTACCATTCATTAGTTTATTGTAAGGGATTGTAGTAGATCTTAAGGGGTCCCATGACATAGTAATGTGTCCTAGGACCCCTTGAGACAACTAATAACCCCTTATCACCCCTTACCATTCATTTGTTTATGGTAAGGTGTCCTAAGGGGTTGTAAGCGCTCTAAGGGGTCCTACAAAACATTAAAAAACCTTACAAACCCTAATATTTAGAGAGAGGGGTCATCAAGGGTCCTTGGTGTAGGAGAACCCTAAAGTTCAACAATTTGAAGTACATAATTTGACCCTAATAAAAAGGGTTAGGGTAATGATTGGATCTTTGGTTAAATTTCATAAATAAGTCCTCAATTGTAAGATAATAAAGGGGACACTAAGTGATGTTATAAACTTAGTTGTCCACCTTAGTCAATTTGTACAATTTTGGGTAGATTAGGCTAGAATAGTCTCGGGAACCTAAGGAAGGGTAAGAATTTTAATTTAATCCTTCTGAGGTCCCCTATGGAGTTAAAACACAAAAATTTGCAATTTTAGTCACATTTGATAACTTTTGTTAAAAGTTGTCAAAGTTGTCAATGTTGCACAATGCAACTTCTTGTCAAAAATGCAACTTTTGAATCCCAATGTTTACAACCAATTTTTTTAGTTGGAAATGATTGGTAAATATATGAAAAAGGTTGTAAAACCTTACTCCATGGTTGGAGTGGATCGATTGTAAAATTTTTGAGATTGAAATCAATAAAATTCAACTATTTTCCTGTATTTCCAACTGTATTTCTGAGTTGTACAGATTTGTACGGATCCAAATGCACCATTGAAGGATTGAGAAATTTGATCCAGTGTCTTGGTTTAATTTACCAAGTGTTTTGAAGGTTTGAAGTGCAGGGGATCAGAATTTATCCATTTTTTATTGCTCACTGGTCACAGGAAGGCCCTAACTAGGGTTTTGACACAAACATCCTCTTTCCCAGAGACTCCACTATGGAAAAATTCTAAGCCTTGGTGGATAGAAAGGAGGGAGGATTTAATTTAAGAATTTTGAGGTCTTAGATTAGGAGGAATTTTATGGAGGGAGGAATGATTAAATCCTCTGGACAAGAATCTAGATGTGACTATCTAGAATTGGGTTTTTGAGGCACAACTCGGGCCAGGGGTGGAATGGAAGTATAAATCCTTGGATTTAGAATTTTTGTGTGATCCTAAAAGTTTTCCAATTGGAGGGACTAGAAATTGAATCAAGATTCAATTACTTGCTTTGTAAAAGTGGCCTATTAGCCCTATTAGGCCTAGGAGGAAATTGAGGACAATAGGAGTTAGGGGATTGGTCAAGAGCCCTAGCTTGGAGGGTGTTGTTGGTGGATGGATTGGAGAGTTTGAGGGTGGCCAATACCTTTTGTGGTGGAATTTGAAGTAATTTTTCTTCAATAATCCATATTTTCTCCTTGTAGCCCTATATAGGCTTAGGTGTCTAAATTGAGTCTCAGAGATACGTTAGTGTGGGATTTGTGTTTCATTACATCTAATATGGATGTCTAGGATTTTTAGAACCCTTGTTCCATCCCTGGATTAATTGGTTCAAGTTGTGTCATATTGTGCCCTTAAGGGTGTTGAAGACTTGGTGGGAGATCTAGTCTTGTCATTGTGGGTTTTGGGAACTCTTTGGTAGAGTGCTAGATTGTGTGGGAGTGGGGGTATTGTGGACCTCTAGTGAATCATTTTGACATAGTTTGGGGCTCTGCTCCAAGTGGCATCAGAGAAACTAGTAGATCTTTGGAAGAAGACAAGTTGCAACCATGGCGGATGGTGGTGAAGAAAGTGAACTTCCTAATAGGATGTCAAATGCAAAACTACTGAGAGTGGTGAAGGAACATGATGTGGAAATGAAGTTGATGAGATAGGAAATGGAAAGACTCAAGGAAAAAGTCAAGAAAGGGAGTAGTGGGAACTATTGATTTGAAGAGATGGGGAGAGATGAAGAGACCCCTTGGCAGGAGGATGAAGAAGAAGAAATCCCTGCAGAACAGAGGCTAGTCTTGAAGACTATGAAATCCATGGAAAGAAGGACCATGGATACTAAACTTGATCTACCTATCTATAATGGGAAGATAGATCTATAAGAAGTAATGGATTGGATTGATACACTCACTAGTTTCTTTGAATGTGAGGAGATACTAGAGCATCAGAAGGTTAAGATAGAAAAGTCCAAGTTGAAGGGATCGACCCAAAATTGGTGGAATTTCTCTCAAGAAAAGAGGGTGAAGATGGAAAAGAATCTAGTAAGAACATGGAAGAAGATGGTGACCTTGGTGAAGGAAGCCTATGTGCCTGGGGACTATGAAGTCCAACTTCATAGGAAGAGACAAAGTTTAAGGTAGAAGGAGATGGATATCTCAAGCTATACTGAGGAATTCCATAAACTTACCATGAAATCTAAGTTAGTGGAACTAGAGAGTGTCAAACTTGCTAGATATGTGCAAGGATTGAGGATAAACATCCAAGATGAACTAAGTTTGTGTTCCCCTACTGTTGTCCAAAAGTGCTATAAATTAGCACTGAAAGTTAAGGAAAAACTCAAGAGGAGACAAGAAAAAATTGGAAGAGGCAGAGGCTAGAGAGACTTTGGAAGTAGAGGAAGAGGGAAAAATAGTGGCAGAGGGCAAACTCCTAGAAATTTTGGAGAAACCATTCATAGAGAAACCAATCAAGGGAACTCCTTTAGAGAGAGAAGTTTTAGAGGGTCCTATAAAGGAAGGAGAGGAGATTCAAGGGGAAGGTTTTGAGGAAGAAGTTGAAGACCTCCAAGGTGTTACAAATGTAACCAACAAGGGCACTTAGCATCCAAGTGTCCAGAGAAGGAAAGCAATTACGAAGAGAGAAGGGAAAACATGGTTAGAGAAGAAGAGAACCAAGGAGACAATACACATGGGTCTTATGCACCACCTGGGGAACAAGAAGTGCTCATGATGAGAAGGACATTGTTGAAGGATCCAAGCACTCAAGAACTGCCTTAGAGGAAGAGTCTATTCAGGACCACCTGCAAAGTGGGAGACAAAGTTTGCAAGATGGTGATTGACAGTGGGTCTACAGACAACTAGGTATCAGAAGAAGTAGTAAAGAAACTAAAATTGAGGAGGGTGTCACATCCAAACCCTTACAAGGTGTCTTGGATCACAAAGAAGCAACAAACTATCATAGAAGAGAAAGCTTGTGTGGAATTCCAACTTGGGAAGTACAAGGATAAAGTCCTCTATGATATTTTTCCAATGGATGCCTACCACTTGCTACTTGGGAGACCTGGCAATACGATGTGGAGGCTCATCATGATGGAAGGTTGAACACATACACAATCAACTACAAAGGTGAAAAGGTAACATTATTACCACTGTCTGATTCTGCAAAAGAGAAAAAATATTCTAATTTTTTGTTTGTTGGTGAAAAAGAGTTTTTAAAAACTTTAAAAGAGGAAAAGACACCTTGCTATACCCTATTCATTTTACCTAGGCATGAAAAACCTCAGAAGGTTGAGAAAGAGATAAATCCCTTGAGAAGAGTAGGCCCTAAGGAAGTTGCAGACCTACTTGACCAGTATAAGGATATTGTCACCACAGACTTACCAAATGAGTTGCCACCAATCAGAGACATAAGTCACAACATAGACTTGATCCCAGGAGAAACATTACCAAACAAAGAAGCATATAAGTTAACTCTAGAACAAAATAAGGAGATGGAAAGGCAGATTCAAGAACTCTTGGATAAGGGTTTAATCACTAAGATCTCTGTCCTTGTGTAGTACCTACTCTTTTAGCCCCTAAGAAGGAAGGCACATGGAGATTATGCACTAATTCTAGAGCAATAAATAGAATCACAATTAGGTATATATTTAATATTCCTAGGATAGAGGATCTATTGGATCACTTAGGAGGTGCAAGGTACTATTCTAAGGTGGTTTTGAAGAGAGGCTACCACCAAATAAGGATTAGGGCTGGTGATGAGTGGAAGACTGCATTTAAAAAAATTGAAGGCTTGTATGAATGGAGGGTGATGCCCTTTGGTCTATCAAATTCTCCAAGCACATTTATGAGGCTCATAAATGAGGTGCTCAAATCATTCCTTGGAAAAATTTTCATATTATACCTTGATGATATCTGGCTTATCTTCAGTAAGAATAAGGAAGAACACCTAGAACACCTTAACTTGGTTTTGAAGAGGCAGCATGAAGAAAAAAATTTCATAAATGTGCAAAAATGTATTTTTTATGAAAGAAGAACTTGTTTAATTGGGATTTTTGATTTCAAGAGGGAACATCAAAATGGACCCTAATAAGGTAGAAGACATCTGGAATTGGCCTTCTCCTAGAACAATGACTAAGGTTAGAAGCTTTCATGGACTTGCTTCCTTCTATAGAAAGTTCATTAGAAGTTTCAGTCAGCTGTGTGCTCCTATCCTTGAGACCATTAAGGGTGGAAAGAAGTGTAAGTTTGTGTGGAACAAGGATGCAGAAGAATCCTTCCAAATGCTAAAGCAAAAGGTAATGGAAAAACTCATCCCAGTGTTCCCTGATTTTCAAAAGATATTCACTATTGAATGTGATGCTTCAAATCTACCTATAGGGGCTATCTTGAGCAAAGAGGGAAGGCATATAGCCTTTTTTAGTGAGAAATTGAATAAATAAAAGAGGAAATACTCCTCTTATGACTTGGAACTATATGCCCTAGTCTAGTCATTGAAGAAATGGAGTCACTACCTCCTTCCAAAAGAATTTGTTGTCTCCATAGACAACCAAGCTTTGAGATTTTTAAATAGCCAAGAGAAACTAAGCCACAAACACATGAAGTGGGTGGAATCAATACAAGCCTACACATTTTCAATCGAACATAAGAAGGGAGTTTTCAATAAGGTGGAAGATGCATTGAGAAGAATAACTCTAGTTGTGCAACAAATCCAACTCCAAAGTGTAGGGATTGATTCATTAAAGGACATGTATAAAAATGATGATGATTTCAGTGATATTTATAAGGTGTGTTCTGACTTTTCTGAGACTTATCATGTTGAGTATGTAGATTATTTGATTCAAAATGGACTCTTGTTCAAAGGACACTAGTTGTGCAACCCAAAATGTTCAATGAAGGAGAACATCATTAGAGAAAAGCATGCATGCAGCATGGGGGGACATTTTGGTTTGGACAAGACATTGGAACAGGTGAGAAGGTTTTATTTTTGGCCTAAACTTCAGAATGAAGTAAGGAAGATTGTAGAGGCATGTACAATCTATCAAAGAGCCAAGGGTACACCCAAAAATGCAAGACTATACCAGCCTCTACCTAATCCTACAAGGCCTTGGGAGAGTTGCAGCATGGATTTTGTGATGGGATTTCCTAGAACACAAAAGGGATATGATAGTATCTATGTTTTAGTGGACAAGTTTAGCAAAATGGCCCACTTTATCCTTTGCAAAAGTACCAATGATGCATCATCAATTGCAGGTTTGTTCTTTAAAGAATTGTGAGGATCCATGGCTTACCTCAAACCATTCTCTCTGATACAGATGTAAATTTTATTGGTCACTTTTGGAGGACCTTGTGGAAGAGGTTAGGGACCAATCTAAGCTTTAGTTCTTCCTATCATCCAAAAACTGATGGGTAGATAGAAGTTTTAAATAAATCACTTGGAAATATTCTTAGATGTTTGACAAAACAATATGGAGAAAAGTGGGATGCAGTCCTACCCCAAGAAGAGTTTTCTTTCAATGACTCCATCAATAGGAGCACAGGGAAGAGTCCCTTTCAGATTGTGTATGGGAAAATTCCAAGAGGCATCTTGGAACTCATAGAATTGCCACAAAACACTCCAGTCAGTGCTCATGGAGAAGAGTTTGCAGAGAGTATGAAAGAAATTCATGACTCAGTGAGATTGGCACTTGAGAAGAGTGCA
>MU226751.1:525535-571602 GCA_018584345.1 Thuja plicata
CTCATGAAGAAAGTAGGACCCTGTCTAGTATTGAAGAAGCATGGGTTGAATGCATATGAGATTGAACTGCCCTCACACCTTGGTATCTCCCCTATATTCAATATTTGTGATCTAACCCCATATAAAGTTGATCTGAATGCAGGTTTTGAAGTACAGGTTGAAGAGCTTGAAGAGGATGTTGCAGGTATACCCTCTCATGTACCAAAGAAGCTTGAGAATATCTTGGACACAAAGATAATCAAACACACAAGAAATAATGTTTACAAGAAATATATGATCAAATGGAAAGACATTCCTCAGAAGGAATCTATATGGATGGATTAACAAGAAATTGAAAAGCATGGCTCCAGTTTAGAAGACCTCATCTCAAGAGGACTTGAGATCAATGAACCCCGAGAGTATGGTGCAGGAGCACCCACAAGTTCAACCATTGCAATAAAATCATTGGACGCTAATACAAGGGGTTAGGGTATTTATTGGATCTTGGATCCAATGTCAGCAATAAGTCCTTAGTTGTAAGACAAGGGGACACTAAGTGATGTTATAAACTTAGTTGTCCACCTTAGTCAATTTGGACAATTTTGGGTAGATTAGGCTAGAATATTCTCTAAGGGTAGGAATTTTATTTTAATCCTTCTAAGGTCCTCTATGGAGTTAAAGCACAAAACTTTGCAAGTTTAGTCACATCTAACAACTTTTGTTAAAAGTTGTCAATGTTGCACAATGCAACTTCTTGTCAAAAGATGTAACTTTTGAATCCCAACATTCACAACCAATTTTGTCAGTTGGAACTTCTTTGGAAATGTATGAAAAGGTTGGAAAACCTTACTCCATGGTTGGAGTGGATCGATTGTAAAATTTTTGACATTGAAATCAATAAAATTCAACTGTTTTCCTATATTTCAAACTATATTTCTGAGTTGTACAGATATGTACAGATCTCAAAGCACCATTGAAGGATGTAGAAATTTTATCCAGTGTCTTGGTTTAATTTTCCCATTGGTCTTAAGGTTTGAAGTGTAGGGGATCAGAAGTTATCCACTTTTGATTGCTCACTGGTTACAGGAAGGCCCTAACTTGGGTTTTGACACAAAATTCCTCTTTCCCAGAGACTCCACCATGGAAACAATTTAAGCCTTGGTGGAGAAATAAGGGAGGATTTAATTTAATAATTTTTAGGTCTTAGATCAGGAGGTAGTCAATGGAGGGAGGAATGATTAAATCCTCTGGACAGGCATCTAGATGTGATTGTCCAGAATTGGGTTTTTGAGGCACAACTCGGGCCAGGGGTGGAATGGAAGTCTAAATCCTTGGATTTAGAATTTTTGTGTGATCATACAATTTTTCTAATTGAGGGACTGAAATTGAATCGAGATTCAAGTACTTTATTTGTAAAAGTGGCCTATTAGCCCTATTAGGCCTAGGAGGAAATTGAGGACAACAGGAGTTAGGGGATTAGTCAAGAGCCCTAGCTTGGAGGGTGTTGTTGGTGGATGGATTGGAGAGTTTGAGGGTGGTCAATACTTTCTTTGGTGGAGTTCCAAGTAATTTTCCTTCAATAATCCACATTTTCTCCTTATAGCCCTATATAGGCTTAGGTGTCTAAATTGAGTGTCAGAGATACCATAGTGTGGGATTTTTGTCTCATTACATCTAAAATGGATGTCTAGCATTATTATAACCCTTGTTCCATCCCTGGATTAATTTCTTATATTTGTGTCATATTGTGCCCTTAAGGGTGTTGAAGACTTGGTGGGAGATCTAGTCTTGTCATTGTGGGTTTTGGAAACTCTTTGGTAGAGCCCAAGATTGTGTGGGAGTCAAGGTATTGTAGACCTCTAGTGAATCATTTTTACATAGTTTGGGGCTCTTCTCCAATCCTAAGGGTTCATACGGTCCCTTATGACCCCTTAAGACCCCTTATCATACATCTTAGGTCTCTTTTCAGGGGTCATGAAGGGTCCTATTCTTAGGATCCCTTAAGACCCCTTAGGACCCCTTACTACTCATTAATTTATGTTAAGGTGTCCAAGGGGGTTTTAAGGGGTCTAAGGGGTGGGTCGTAGGACACAATAATGTGTTCTAGGACCCCTTAAAAACCCTAACCACTAAGATGTAGAGAGAGGGGTCCTAGAGGGTCCTAAGGGGTCATAAGGGGCGCTACAACACATTAATGTGTCCTAGGACCCCTTAGAACCCCTTACCACAAATTGTAGGGTTCCTAAAGGGTTGTAAGGGATCGTAATTAAGGGGTCCTAGGACACATTAATGTGTCTTAAGATCCCTTATGACCCCTTACCATTCATTAGTGTATGGTAAGGGGTCATGGGACACATTAATTTATCCTAGGACCCCTTGAAAATCCTTATAACCCTTAAGAAGTAGAGAGAGGGGTCCTAATGGATTGCAATGGGTCCTCTCTCTCTCTCTCTCATGAGTCCTATTACTATTAATGTGTTCTAAGAGGTCCTAATGGGTCCTAATGTGTTCTAATGGGTGTTAGTGGGTCCTAATGGGTCATAATGGGTCCTAAGGGTTCCTAGGACCACTTAGAAACCATTAGAACCTGTTAGGAAACATTAGGACAAATTGGAGCCCATTAGTGTGTCCTACAATGATTAATATGTTGTAAGGGGTCCTAAGAGGTTATAATGTATCCTAAGAGGTCCTAATGGGTCCTAATGTGTCCTAAGGGGTTAGAATGGGTCCTAAAGGGTCATAATACCACTTAGAACCCATTATGATCCCTTATGATAAATTAGAACCACTTAGAATGGGTCATAAAGGCTCTCTCTATCTCTATGACTATTATTGTCTTCAAAGAGGTTCTAATGCGTCCTAATGGGTCTTAATGGGTCGTAATGGGTCGTAATGGGTCCTAAGGGTTCCGAGGACCAATTAGAACCCATTAAAACCCCTTACAAAACATTATTACACATTAGAACATATTAGAGCCCATCACTATGTCCTACGATGATTAATGTGTTGTAAGGGATCTTAAGATGCCCTAATGCATCTTAAGGGGTCCTAATGTGTCCTTAGAGGTCATAATTGGACCTAAGGGGACCTAGGATCACTTAGGATCCATTATGTTATGATACATTAAAACCACTTAGAACCCTAAAGACTCTCTCTCTCTCTCTCTCAACATGGTTAAACATACATGTCAATTAAAAACCTAACCATAGAATAAAAAATGCAATGAGAAATGATGCTTAAATTATCATGCGCAAGTCAATGGCTTAAGGTTAAAATCAATAGTCTACTGAGAATCATGCTAAAGACAATGTGTTGATTCAAGAAATTTTGCTAAGTCTAAAATTTCCTAAAAATTCTCATTATCCAGAATCTTTATCTTAAATCCTATGAAGTTGAAACCACTCTCTTAATGTTACATAGCGCGTACATTCAATAGTGCGTACACGATATGTAAACCATAAATTTGTATAGCACATACACATAATAGCACATACATGCTTTGAAATACATTGGAATTTACCAAGCCTAAGGCTTGGATTTGACTTGGAGATCCTATAAGAATTCATAGAATTCTATCACCAAGTTCCAGTGCATGCGAATAACTTGTTACAAAAGAAAAGAATGGAGACAAGACATATATTGATCTTAAATATGAAATGTTCATTCAGAGAGGAAATTAAATTACAAAGAGATGAATCCTTATAAAGGAGATCAAAAAACAAAGGGAGGAGAAACCTAGGTTACATGATAATAATTAAGAAATAATTAATTATTATATGCCTAAAGTTTAGCTTAAGTTAACTAGAGATAAAAAGGTGAATGGATAATTAAACTAATAATGATTTAATTAATAAGTGAAAATACAGTTTTACTCTAACACCCCCTTAAGATAAACTTAGGGAGAAGCTAAAAAACCTAGAAATAACTACTGAAAGTATAAAATTTTGGGTCTCAGCAACAAGGCCTAATCGGGTACCCAATCACAACCAAATCTCTATAAAGTGGAGAAATAGAGAAAGCTACATGGGAAAAAAACTCTACTCCAAAAAGAGATGGAAAAAACATGCATAAAATAAATGGCTCAAGAGACTCTCTCAAAACTATGAGTGCAACCAAACCCCCCATGAGAGAGGATTGAGACTCCAAATCCCCCCAGAATGATAGAAACCTGTGTCGATGATCAAACCAATGTGGCTCCAATGTGGAAGAAATAAAGGGAAGGGACAACAAAGAGGACGCATGAGACTCCTATAATGGAATCTCCATTGGTGGTGGGCCAATATATGTGTTAAATATATCATCTAAGAGGAGATGAATGTCCTCTTATATGTCCTCAACAACTATACTAGGTGGCTCGATGCATGGAGTAATGATGTCAAGTAATAATGATGAGGAATCATGTTGAACATATGTAAAATCAATAGGAGGTGGAGGTGTAAAAGTCACAATACTAGTCTCAGGAACAACACATAAGTTCAAGTGACTCGACTTTACCTCAATAGGCTCTCATGGAAAATGAGAGTTATTCTCCGATAGTGGACCAAAATGAGAGGAGTACAAGAGGGAAGAATGATCAACTATCCCTATTGCAACAATATTGTCTGTCTCACTGTCGCTAATGTGTATTGAATCTAGAGTGAACTCAACTATCTTCTTTGTCCCACTGTGAGTAATATGATAGATAGAGAGAAGGTTAGAGGAAAAATATGGAACACATAGTACATCATAGAATGCACCATCATCAATGTTAATAGAACCTTTTCCACATACATTCATAATAGTTTTATTCCCCATCAAAATGTGTGGGGTAGGAGAAGCCTCAAAAGATGAGAATAAATCCTGAGAAGATGCCATATGGTGTTAAGAACTTGAATCCAGGAGCCATCTAGAAGAGTGTGGAATATTAGTTGCACATAATGCATGAATATTTCCTTTGCCCCATCCATCTATCTAGAATGATGAAGAAGAAGAAGACCTTTGAGAAGTAGAAGGAATATCAATTTCGCTCTTCTAAAGAAGAGCTTAAAAATTAGAAATTTGTTTTTCATATCTATCTATCTTCTTCTCATAACAATGAGACTCATCATGATTGATATTTTTACAATAAGGACACTATGGTCTTTCTATCCTAGATTTTCCCCACTTAGGAGGAGGTGTGCCAAAGGAGTGTTGAGAACTAGAATCCTTCCTAGACTCTATGGTTAGTGATATATGTTTCTACTCTGGTTTCCGTAAAGATGGGTGAGCTACCAATGCATGGTTCTATGATCTGGTGAGAGAATCAAGCTGAGATATCTTTGCCTGCTCACGAGTTAAATGATCAGAGAACACATAAAATGTAGGCATGTTGAATCATGGACCCAAAGAATCCATAGTAGAATGGAAGGTAGAAGAGAATATCTGAAAGGGACCACAAAGCTTACAAAGAATGAGGTAAATGCACTTTGTATCTGTCTTATTCTTCCTATACCCCTGCAAGATAGATCTGATAGATTTGAATTTTTCTCAAGAAATCCTAAATAAAAGAAAATGTCCCAGGACCTGTTGACGGGGCTTTGGTGACCGGGTCTGCCAACAGTCATAATTTGTCACCAGGCATCGGGGGTACCGGCCAACTTCACCTGCAAAGGTTTTCTAGGGAAATGAGATTCCCTGGGCCTCCAAGCACCTAGGTGTCAGTTCTCAATGGTGCAGGGCTCAGTTGGGAGATGTGACTATTTTTGAGGGGGATAGCTGGGTTCTTCAACTCATTCTCTCCAGGGATTTGGGAAGGTGAGGTTTCTCCAAGCATTCTACACTTAGCAAATAAATTGAAAAAGATCCTGCGGGGTTAGAAGTGTTTCATCTACCTATAGTTATGTTTAAACGTTCAATACATCAATAATTCTCTGATATACTACACTAAATACTGAAGAAATGCACAACCATCAGTTCATATTTCATTGGTAGCAAGGGAAAAGAGGTCATTAAGCTACATAAAATACCAGAGCAGAAGACATGAAGAACATGAAACATAAAATACCATTAACTCAGAATATTAAATGTCAACAACATCATTGCAAAAACTCTCCCTTCTTTATTAATATTTCTTCCAGCAAGCACTGGTGCGTGGTACAATGGTGGCTCCAAGGGAGCATCTAACTACCAAAAGCTTAAAGACCAAGGAGCATTGAGCTCTGCAACTGAAATGAAAATACTTCTTCTCTATTACTATAGACTACAAAATCATCAATTTCACCGACCCTTGGAAAAGGGCCGAACTTACTATTTATACACATTTACATCTAACCCTAACCCTAACCCTATTTTACATTACACTGTACAATAGAATATATTATCTCATGGCCGGTACTACCTGTGCCATCTACAAAAGGCCTTGAGACGGAATAGGCCTGACATGTCAGAAGAATGAGACAAGAAGGTGGAGTGGAAGAATCAGTCTTGAGATGAGAGCTGAGAAAGAAAAGGAAGAAATCTAATCCCCTAGAGATCGAGGCTACATGCCTCATAAATGGGAAATGCGGTGCCCTGTCTCTAATGTACCAGGTGTGTATCTGAAGAGGTGCCTTGAGAAGATCATCTGTCAGAAGACCACTATTGATCTGACGTCCCTTGATGTAGCTATCTTTCCTCTGACAAACTTTGACAACCTTTATTAACTGCTTGAGGGTGACTGGTCAACCTCAGGGACCGGGACACAGATCACCAAAAGTATACAAGAATGTAGGATCTGGGAACTTACATTTTGAAAGAATAAAGAATACAAAATGTTTGGTTTTTCTCCGGCCCCCAAAGAAACTTTATTGTTGCTTGTTATCATTAAAGGTCTAGAGGAGGCAGGAGATTCCATCCTCATCAATCTCTTTGAGGCCAGACTGGTGGTACTTGGCCGCCTTGATTTGTTCCCCCAGCTCTGGAACATTTCCTTTGAATTCATCAGCCATTTTTGCCACATCATGACCACTAAGGATCATGTGAGTTAGTCTCACCATTTGAGTTCCATCCACTCCTTCCAGAGATTGATATCTTGATTCCACTAGCTCATTGAATTTCCCCAAGACATATTCTTCCGGCGTGCATGTATCAATGCTGAATGGGTCAGCTCTAGAGACCTTTGTGACAAATTCCTTTTACAAATTTGAAGAATATTGGACCATGTTGATATTATCATGTAGAATCCCTACCAGTTGCTTGAGCACCTCTAATGTGAGGTCAAGTCTAGAGTGTTGGGTCCTCACAAAATCGAATGATTCTTCTCCCAAGATCCCAGACTCAGAAACTATTTCCTCCCCAAGACCGAGGAGTTCTTCAAGTTCTACCTTCCATGCTTCATAATTTTCCATATCACCCTCCCATATGTTAATGATAGTTTTTTCCTGATGCAGAATGTGTCAAGCCGCATACAAATCTGGGAGGGTGGATACCAGGAAGTGCAAGGTGTTTCCTATCTGTAGAGCGACCCACTCATCGACTGCTTGGGCCTTCTTCTTCATTGCTCGTAGGGAGTCTATGTCACTCTGTGGTAATGGCACATCAGATGTGGAGGCCTCCAAAGGAATGGCACTAATAGGCTGGGCTAGCTCAGTAAGCAATCCCATAAGGTTTGCAGTCTTCTCCTTTTCCACTTTGAGCATTTGGGCCTCCTTTTCATATCGAGCCTCCATGGCTCTAGTTCCTTCCTTCAACAGGTTCACTTCACCCTATTTCCCTCCTTTTCCTAGTGATATCTCTATGATATCATAATCTCTGGCTTCAGCAGTTGCCTCATCAGCGTCTGGGGGAGGTGTTTCCAAAACTACAACTGTTTCTCTACCTGGCCCGGTTTGAAGAGTATGAACCGTCTGGGCTTTCTTTGCCTTTGGTGAATTCTGGACCTGAGCCATCATCTCGGTCAAGGAGAGATGAGCTCTGGGGGTGGATGGCCCCTTTCTTTTCTTTCTTTTGATCAACCACTGAGGCGGTAGGGGTGGCTTATTTACCAAAGTCTATTCTTTAAGTTCTTCCCCTGTATCTTGTTGTTGTTGCTCCTCAATGGTGTGGGTCTCACCCAGCTCCCTTTCTTCATCTTGGGCCTTGTTGACAAGATTTTTCCTGGTGATGTTTATTTCTTCTTCCTTGTCCTATGTATCTTTTGCTTCGTCTGGACCCTCATTTTCTATCCCGGGGATTTCTTCCTCTTGTCACTCTTCTTGTTCCTCAATATCTGTCACCGGGGTTTCTTCTTCCATTGGTATGTCCTTTAGCCATGGGGGAGGTACCAGGCCAAGATTTAATGTTTGGGCCACATTTATTACCTACCCAAAGGTTGCTTCGAGGAGTGGCACTTGGAACATGACGGCTGAGGTTATAGTTGCTCCTATAGGTCTGGTTCCCTCAGCGTATGACATTTGTTCACTCTACTTCTGTTGGTCCACTCCCATGTTTTATATCTCCGGGACCTCAGAGGTGATCTCCTTCTCTATCTCTTTCTCTTCTTCCATCTACTCTTCTTGCTCCTACGTAGGTTCCTATTCTAGAGCCTCCTCTTGTGCTGGGACTTCAGTCTCTATTTGCTCGATGTCCCCCTGTAGATTCTCAAACTTGTTGGTTGCAAAAATATCATCGAACTCATCTTGTGGGGGAGGATTAGAGGGGAAATTGATAGGCTCTGGTTCCGTTTCCAATTCTGGGGAGTCAGAGGAAAGGATCTCAACTTGTAGGGTCTAGGGCATCCCCAACTCTAGTTCTGCCTTGGGCTTTTTGTTGAGCCTCTTCTTTCTTCTTGTGACTAAGGGTGGCCCCGCATCCCTTAGTGTTGCTTGTTCCTCTGGGTCCACCCCTGTTGCCTTAACCATCAAGGCTGCCATTGAAGGAGAGGAGGGAGGAAAGACTGATCTGGCCATTAACACTAGGGTTGCTAACTGCATGATTTATGTCTCCCTCATTTGTTGGGAGGCCACCACTGATTGCCTTATTTTCTCTTTTATGGGGACTTCCTACATAGGAGGAGTTGTGGCTATCCCTTTTCCTTTATCTTCTCCTTGTGAAGAAGTCCCATCTCTTGGGGTTAGCTCTGGTATTGGTTGGGCCACCCGATGGACATTCCCGGGGCACACCTTTTTAAAATAGAGGTGGCTACGTTCAACTATATTGTGAGTGAACTCCTCAATTTTGGGCCCTTCCTAGGCATCCCAATTCACTGGTGGAAGGGCCAATTTATCGATCCCCTTTGCCTTGTACTGGGGATCGACCATGGAGCCGGTGTGTGAGAAGTCCTCCAGGAATCTCTAGAGCTTCAATCTTTCCATCATTCCTGCGGTCATCCTTACATAATGCCACCCCCAGACTTCCACATCATCCTGGCAATCTTCCTAGAAGTCTTCCATATGATATTGATGGGGTTCTGATGCCCGCGGAAGTGCCACTGCAATCTTGCCATGCGGTTCAAAATGTTTCCGCACTAAGTAAAATTTTGCTAGGTTATAGCTCTTAAGCTCATTATCCGCTTCTTTGCCGGTGGCCAAACTGTATGAATAATTCCCACGGGTGATTGGGAATGGAATATTTTTTACCTTCTTCAAGGTGAAGAAGGTGTGTAGCTCCATCATTTTCTTGCAATACTCTAGGAGGATTATCTTGTCCCCGTAATGCTTGGGCAACAAGTATGGCTTCCCAGAGAAGCCGCTCACCCTTATGTAAGTATGTTGTTGAAATTGTATGTAGTAATGTCCATAACTCTAGACTAAATTCATCACCTCTATAGATAGGCGGTATCCTGCATCTCGGGTGGGTGTAAGCAGGTGGTAGTAAATAAAGGCATCATTTACTGGAAAAAGCTGGGGAAGCTGGCTTCCCATTGAATCTATGGGAAATGGTCCCAATGGACCTTTTGGCCTGGGCCAATCCCGAGTATGGCCTCTGTAAGTAACCCATTGGTGTGGGGTCATTGTTGTGTCAGGGCCCAGAGAACATAAGAAGTCATATAGAACTTCTTCTTCTTGGTCAATTGAAGGAACTGGGAGTCCACATGGTTTGAGATTATGGCGGGCCAGTCAAAAAACTCCCCGTCTGTGCTTATACCAAGCAAGAAGTAATACATCCACCTGGAGAATTCTCAGGCATGCTATTGCCCGAAGACCTTGCATAGTGCTATCATCCCCATCTAGATGCTCTCTTTGAATTCAGACCTGGGGATCTCTAATTTCATCCTCTTGGGGTCCCTCTTTGGGACCTTGAGCCAATTATTGTTCATGTAAATATGGGCTACCTCCTCAAGTTGCATGAATTGGGCCAAGGAATTTGATCAGGTGACCACAACTGGCTTGTCAAATTGGGAGATCTCCAAGCCCCTTTGGAAAGTATCTAGGTTGAGGGACACCATGGGAGTAGGATACGCTGTTGGCTCAGGGGCTGCGAGCATAACAGCCTGGATAGATGTGTTGTAGTTAGTGGCAAGTGTAAGAATAAGCTCTGGTGACTATACAAAGCACAGGAAACAAGCTACCTTGAGAATCCTGGAGTTTCCAATTTTGATGGCCAATGGATCTTCGGGCTGTCATTGGATGTACATTATTTTTACCAAGTCTTGCATTTCAGGCCATGTCCCGATGCTGGTGTCGATAATAAGCTAGACTTTGGACTCAATCTTGGAGCCCATGATAACACTATCTTTTACATATTTCAGGCTCATAGGTAGTTTTTCCAGGGCCCTCTCCATTTTGGACCTGACTGCTACTCTGGTAACTACTGTAGAAGGAAGTTCCCGACTTCTGGGTGGTGAGGATGTGGATGCTTCAGAGATGTTTGAAAGTTTTTTGTTCCAAAAACCTATAGGGAAAGGTGACCCTTAGAACACATAGATATACAAACACTCTGGGGTCTAGAGATCTTACCATTGCGGTGTTTTCTTCCCCTGAAAATTTAGCTTCGTTCAAAAACTCTGGAAAGCGTACATATATATATTGCAAACTTAGAAATTTAACTAACCATCTAGGTCTGTGGGGGGGTTTTATCATACTCAAAAAAATAAGGACACGTGATGGGTAATGTAAAGAGACTCGGAGCCCAGGGAAGTAACCGTTGGAAGGTGTGCACAAAAAGTGAGCCATCAGACCCACGTGTGCACCATGTAGGTGAGCAATAAATAGGAGTTATGGTGACGGTGGCGGAGCCAACTATCTGAATGTGCGAAAAGTGAAGGGCCCTTGGGAAAATTTAAATGCATACATGGGACATAAATGTAAGTCAGGATGGTTTATGGAGGAGAGAGAAAACCACCTGGTTGAAACTGGCTGAGATCCAAGTTTCAACCATGCGGTATTCCACACAGAGAGAGCTCGCAGATTAGAAATCAGAAATAGATGCAGCAGAGTGAGCTTGACAGACCATTGAGTAGATATACATAGAATTTACACCAATATACAATAGCGCTGAAAGGGTATATACATGTAGACCAAATAGGTACACAACAATATACATCAAATTTACATATATACACACAACACGCAGAGTGGCTATTTGAAAAAAACCAAACAATGCACAAACATTTACAACCTATTCACTATCTATAGACTATGCTACATCTATACAGAGGGTGGACAACCCTTTGGTAGAGCTGACCCACCAACGGGTGGTGAACCAGCAAGAAACGCAATACAAAACAGAAACAAGATGACACAAAAACTAGGAAACAACCAAAAAGCAGGAAAGAAAATAGAGAGGAAGGCACCAACCTGAATGAAGAAAGGAAAGGAAAGGGAACCATTGTGAATGCTCTACAATAGCTTTAACTGTCAGATGATCACTACTTACCACCACAAACCACTCGTAAATGCTCAGGAAACCTCAAAATGGTTAGCACTGGATTATCGCTAAATCACTGTAAATCGCTCTCAAATCGCACAAGTGTTTAGTCATGATAAATGTGAAAATGATAGGTGACTTCTATTTATACCCATGGTAAAAGAAAGTCACCTATCCTTCTGCAAACTCCAGACAGACAGACCTTCAGACTTCGGGCCTGGGGATTCCATGTGGCGATACCAGCTTAAGGAAAGAAGACATCGTGGCGAAGAATCCCAGAGTTGGAATCCGGCTCTCGAAAAAGGAAGACCAACTGCGAGACCGAGTCTTGGAGTCATGAGAGACCAAAAAAACAAAACAAAACCATAGGGAAGAAGACCCCGAAGAAGAAAAACAAAGGAAACAAAGAAAAGACAAGGCAAGAGCCGAAAGCAGAAAGCAAAAAGGGGGACCCAACATTTTGCACACAAAAATGTAGGGACAGGGATGCAGGGCATAACAAATGGAAACTATCTGGGACAAATGCTTAAAGAATTTGAGAACTTACAAAATCTCTGGTTATAAAAACCGGGACAAATCGTTACTCTGAAGCATCGTTACCCGCAAAGAGTAGCATGTTTAAGAAAATCTGGCCATACGCGATTTAACCCATGATCCTTTCATCAGTGGTGAAGTGTGTGCTTTGGAAGGAAATAAAGCCGATGACCTCTGGGAGGAGTAGAGAAGAGGCACTGAGTACATCAAACCACAAAATCATCAGATTTGCTTGTTTCTCCTAGAGACCAAAGTTTTGTCCTACTTCCCTTTTCTTTCTATTTTGTATATTTCTGGGTGGGAGGGCAGTACTCCTTTCACCATTAAGCTTAAGCTTAGATAATTTTTAATGGTGGTACTTCTTTCACCCTTCTGCCTATTTTTATATATTGAATGGGGGAGGAAAACTCCAGACTCAAAAAGAATCTTTAAAAGTTCAGACTTGGGTCAACCAACTTAGTGTAACCGATCTACCCTCGATGTGTTCTATTACTTGTCCCTTATTTCTATTTCACTAATTGCCAGACATCTGAAGAGAAACCCAATGAAGATTGCTCATAATGCACTGCCAAACTCATAAAATAACTCTAGAAACTGGACCGATTCCAACATGCTAACAATAGATTCTTAAGTTCACCATGGTGAAGACAATATCCCGGAGACCAGATGTTATGCGAAGCATTCCAGTCCTCACAAGAGGGGGAACAAAATGTCAGAACCTGAAAAGAAGACCAGATAATGAAAATGATCAGGAAAAAGGATGGTCTCAAAGGACGGCTAGCAAGACTATTTACAAGGAAAGGTACCTCCCAATAAGGCACCGAGAAAGAAATATTTACAAGTGAAGGACTTTAAATAAAATACAACTTTGGGCAAACTCACCTTATTCGAAATAATGTTTGAGAAACTGTCCATTGACGGGAAATGGGACAGGTTCTCCAATCATGGTGTTAAGAAGGTAAGTATTTGCCCTGTAGATTTCTGAGATTAAATATGGCCTGAGCTAGAGCCGTTGGAACTTAGTGTGCTTACCTTTCTTTTCCCAGGCCTTGTCCCACAGCAGGACCAAGTCTGAAATCTGAAAAGCCTTGTATTGGGCTTTGCGATCAAACCATCATTTTACCACTGCTTGATGATGCACGAAATTTTCAAGGGTTATGTCTCACTATTCTTCCATCCACACCAGATTTAGGAACCGAACCTCCACAATGTTATCCCGGTTGCTGAATTCCTACATAAACTGCAAAACTGGGATCTATAAGCTGATTGGGAATACTGGGTTCTGTCCATAAACTAGATGGAATGGGGATGTTCCTAAGGCAGCCTTGATTCAAATGCGATCTACCCAAAGGGAAAATTTCAACTTTTGGTGCCAATCCTGGGGGTTCTATTCCAGCAAGTGTTTAATCACTTCAAGTAGATTTTTATTCATAGATTCAGCAACACCGTTCCCCTAGGGGTAATAGTTGCTAGAAAAATTCAGAGTGGTCTTTCGATTGTAGGTCCACTCAAGTAATTGTGCCAAAGAAAATGCTGGACCATTGTCACATACCAAAGAAAAGGGTATTCCAAACCTTTTGACGATGTTTTCTTCTAGGAATTTAATAACTATGTCTGCCATGTTGTTTTTGCAAGGTATAGCTTCCGACCACCAGGTGTAGTAATCAGTAGCAATTATGATGTATTGGTGGTTGGTAGATGAGCTGGGGTTGATTTCCCTAATGAATTCAAATGCCCATTGGGCGAAGGGCCTAGCCTCAAAGACTGGTTGTAAAGGCATAGTCAGGTTGCGCTCATGATGCGCCGCAGTTTGGCAAGTGTGGCATCTTCAAACGTGAGTATAGACATCTTTAAATATATAGGGCCAATAGTATCCGGCCTAAAGGATCTGATGGGTGGTGGTATCAGCTGAGCCATGCTTGGTTCCAAAATACCCATGGAATTCATCAATCATCTTCACAACTTGGTCTCTATCAATGCACTGATGGTACACTCCCTCGTAGTTCCTATAGTAAAGCGTAGAGTTTTTGATCATAAAGTGAGTTCTTTTCATCCACAGGGTGCGGCATTTATTGGGAGGTAACTCCTCTAGGCATTTGTTTTTCAGTAGTAGTTACACTAGATCAGTATACCACGGGTCTCGAGTGATGGAATCCACCGTGTTAGTTTGGCATTCTATGCGGGGAGTGTCTTTTTCCATCGCTTGACTCAGTTCCTAGCCTCAGACTATCTTCATGGGCTACATTTCCAAGTCATATTCCTAGAGGATTGATATCCATTTCCCCTATCTTTCCCCCAACTCACTCTGCATCAGTAGAGACTTTACAACTTGGTTTGGGATCATAGCATGCACCTTGCTCTGGAGAATATAATGCCAAAATTTCTTCACGGTGTGCACAAGGGCAAAGGCCTACTTTTCCAGCGATGAATACCAAACTTCAGCATTCTTGAAGGGGGAGCTCATGAAAGCTATTGGTCATTCTTCCCCTTCAACCTTTTGAGTCAACACTACCATGGAAGAATGCAATGAGGCAAAGGAGTAAATGTAAAACAGAAGGGAGTAGTCCAAACTAGCCAAGACAAGCACCTCTGTTATCATCTAATTGATCTGAGAAAACACCTGCTTTGCTTCAGGACTCCACTCAATCTTGGTATCCTTTTTCATCATTTCATTGAGCGGTTTGACTATCTCTGTGAATCCAGTGATGAACCATCGGACAAAGTTGATCTTCCCAAAGAAAGACAGCATCTCCTTTTTGCTGCCGGGCATTTGTAAGTTTAGCAGCACTTCAACTCTCTCAGGGTCAATGGATATGCCCTTTTCAAAGACAATATGCCCAAGCAACTTCCCTTCAGTGACCCTGAATATGTACTTCTTGCAGTTGAGGCATATTCCATACCGGCGACATCTATCGCAGATCTAAGCGAGATGGGCAGAATGGTCATGCCTGTCCCAGGAAAAGATGGTCAAATCATCCATGTAGATGGTTATGCACCGATTCACAAGGCCCTCAAACACAATGTCCATGGCCTTTTGAAATGTGACCCCTGCGTTAATTAAGCCAAAAGGCATCATCCTATATGCAAACATTCCCCATTTGGTAGTGAATGTTATTTTCTCTTTGTCTTCGTACTTAACCATGACTTGGTTATACTCAGAGTACCCATCCAAGAATGACATCATTTGGGATCCATTTACTATCTACAACACCTCATCCAACGAGGGGAGAGGGTGATTATCCTTCTTGGAGGCTCTAGTCAGATTTCAAAAATCAATGGAAAGGCAAATTTTATCGCTCTTTTTCCTCACAGGGACCAAATTGGCAACCCATGTAGTATGCCAGATTGGAAAGATTATCTGGGCTGACAGTAGTTTCTCCACCTCTTGACGAATCAGAGGCTCAATCAGCGGGTTGACTGGTCATTTCTTTTGCTGGAAAGGTTTCAGGGGAATAGTATGAGTCATAATAGATGTGTCATATGTTTTTAGGTCCTCATATCCCCATGCAATCACGTCTATGTATTCTTGAAGAACTGCGAGAATCTTCTCTTTCTCCTCAAGGGAGCAGGAGGTGCCAATCTGTATCATCTTTTCCTAACCAGGCTGGCTGATGTTTACTTTTTCAAAATTTTCTCCCTCAGAGGAGGATGACATCTTTTCTTGGCCCCGAGGGTCTGAGTCAAAGATTCATTCAAGCACAACCATCTCCTTCGAGATAGTGTTAGTGGGTAGATCCATGATCCCATCATCTTCATCCCCCTATCTAGTATCGTCATGGTCTCATTCCTCCACCATCTGATCCTCAAAGAAACCAACATTAGCCATGAAGGCTAGGATATGCTAGTTGTCCTCAAAAAATTGAAAGTGGGTAACATTATCTGGGATGGATGGGGTGGGGATCATCTCAACTGAAAATCTCTAGACTCATGAGCCGGCCATGGGCTCAAGTGTGCTAGTAGAGACGGCAAGGGCATCCAACACATAATTCTGTCACTAGAGAATAAGATCGATACTGAAGGCATCAAAATATTCAATAAGGCTCCAAGACCGATTGTGGTATGTGGCCAGTCTTTTGTTGTGACATGTATACAGACTCTGGACCTATTTGACAATCAACTCTGAATCACCCAAAGCCCGAAGGTGGGTGACTCCTTTCCTTAACGCAAATAATAGTCAAAGGACCAGAGCCTTGTACTTCATAACATTATTGGTGCAGTTGAACTATAGTCTGTAGGATGTGAGGAAGGATTTCCCTCATGGGTTGATCAATTCTACTCCGGCCCCGTAGCCTTGTTTGGATCGGGATCCATCAAACTTAAGGGTCCACAAATCGTTACTTGTGTTCTAGAGCTGGGGAGTGGGAGTAGCATTTGGATTGCTTTTGGGATACTTGGGAGGAACTCCCTCCTGCAATGTTGGCATATGGGTGGGATTTACCTCTGGAGGCATTTGAAATTGAGGTTCCTGGGGAAATGGCACCGAAGGAGTGCTTCCAGTAGGAATACTGGGCTCCGAGGAATCAACTGCACGTTCTTCATTCCGGAAGGCATCGATGTGTTGGGTAGCAATGGAAAGGAAAAGTTCACACTCTAGCTCTGAATGTTTTTGATAGTGTACTCAGCACCAAGTGTCAGAAAAGAGTGTAGCAGGGGTCATTGCGGCACCCTTAGAGTCGACCTCGACCCTTAAATTTTCTTCTATGTCCTAGGTTCTCTATAGAACTATGGGATCCTCCCCAGGGGTGAAATCAAATGTTAGGATTTCAAAGGGTCGGTACACACTGGGGGAAGGCTTAGAGAAGAAGACCTCACTAACCCTCTTGACTTTGGTAAGGGCCTACTTCATCCGGGGCTCACTCTCAACCCAGATCTTGTTTGATTCTCCTTCCCAGGGGAGCCATAAGTGGGAGAAGTCGGTCAAAAAGTATCCATTCAAGGAATTAGGCCAATTCTAACTTAATAACATCCCATAAGTCTCTGGGATATCCACCACTTGGACGTCAATTATGCTGGCTATCCTAGGGTCCTGGATAAGCTGTATCCGGATGTTCTTCAATTCTCCCACCATTTTCACAATAGTTTTGTCCAATTAAATCACTGCGCCATTAGATGGGGTGGGATGGAATCTGAGCTTCTGGCATATGGATGAGGGAATGATGTTGCCTGAAGCTCTGGAGTCTACTAAGTAGTTATGTATATTTTCACCTTGGATATTCAGGCCTAGTAGGAAGGGAGGATCTTCATTGTTTCCTCAGAAGACAGCCGCGTTGGCGTCCTCAAAAGAGACAATCTTGGCCGGGCGACTGAGAACTTCTGGGTTTCCCAAGAGCTTCAGAAGAGACTTCTTCTACTCATGACAATTTAGCAAAACCTCCATCAAGGTCATGGAGGTGGTGGTTTTCTCTAACGCCTTTGTGATGTCAAATCTTCCTCTCAGGAATCGGTGACTTCCCTCAGCCAGGTCTTTCGCTTGGTTAGAGCTAGAACCTTTTAGAGGGGTGGGTCGATCAGTTGCATTATCTCGGGGAGGAGTGTCCCTCGTGGGAGGTGTAGGTGTGTAAGATAATCCTTTACCAATCTAACTCTGGGTATTGTATGGAGTCTGCAGGTTGGTGAAGGCATTAGCCTCAAAGGGCGGGATCGATTCATCAAAGAATCCCTACAATTTGAATTATTCTTCACCTTCTTTGGAGGATCTGAAGAAGATGGTCTCACAGGTGAAGGCACTATGGGTCGACTCTTGCATAGGAGGCTCCGGGGGAGTGGCATCATGCGATTGTTGTTTGTTTAGCTGGGAGATCATGATGACCTTTTTTAGCGTGGCACAATTTACCTCATTGTGGGAGCCTGTGTCGTGTAATCTACACCAATTGGTCATGGGATGGAAGTCTATGACTAGTGTGAAATGTGATGGTCCAGCACCACTTTGGTTGGCATTTTGGTTTGGAGGCGGGCCTCTGGTGTTCGCGTTATTGTTCCATTGTTGTTGATTGGGTTGAGGCCCATTGTTGAAGTTTCTTCCCCCGGCATTGTTTCTCTGGCTGGAGAAAATATTCCCTCTTTGGGAATTAGAATTTTGGGGTGCATAGGACCTCACCTTCAGTTGACCCATGTCCACAGTCAAGGTAGACAACATTTTCTAGAGAGATTCAACCTCGATGGTCAATTGAGTGTTTGCATCACAATGTGATGGTTGTTGTTGTTGGTTTCCTAGGAAGGCAGCAGCATTCACCGGAGTCGAGGGTAGCAATCCTCCAACTGCAAATGACTAAAATAAGGGCACTCTAGGTAGTTGTGTCTAAGTTTGTTGTGCCTACTGTGGTTGATTCCAAGGGAAGGCTTCTAGACCTGGTATTGCCTGAGTCTGTGAGGGATAAATGTACCTGGCCTGCTGGTCTATCAGTGGTGGTGGGGGATTCATTGCCATCATAGGAACACCCATTGCCAGATTGGGGTTATACCCCCTAGCGTAAAGGTTTTGCTCTGCCCAATCCCGCCCAGGGATTTGTTGAGACCACATGCCAGTTCTAAGGCTAGGTTGTAAACCTTCACCAAAGTATCACGGTTGCCGCACAAAGGGTTCCATCGTGTTGAGATAAGTCAGTATGGTTACTTCTAGGGATGGAATGAAAGGGCCCGTGCACCGCTTCAAGGCACGCTAGAACTGATGGTTGAATGTTGCAAGAGGTTTATTGGGTTTCTTTCTAATGGAGATGAACTGGCTGTGGGAACAAGCTGGGTCCACATGTATGTGAAAGGAAGCCAAGAAGGCATGCTCCATGTCCTGCCAACTGTTGATGGAGTTGGCAGGAAGGTTTAGGTACTAGTTCAGCTCACCCTGCCCTAGGGATAGGGGAAACATACGGGTCACAACATCTTCATGTTGGATCTGGTGTCAGTTCATGATATCCTTGTATGCCTATAAATGCTCTTCTGTGGTCCATGAGCCTAGGTGCTCATATCATGGGAAAATCTTCTCCGAGTGTGAGGGTAAGTCATTGATTGCACCCGGAAAAGTTTCCATAGGGGACCCAGTACTACCAAAATATGCAGCCATTAGGGGAATTGGATTTTGAGTAGTTTGAGCGTTGGTTCCCGGGATTGTCTAAGAAGTTTGGATATTCTAAGGTATGTTGGATCCCCAAATGATAGTGGCTAGTGTGGTTTTTGGGGTCCATTTCTTTTGAGCAAGAGGCTCAAGTTTGACAAACCTTCTAGGGTTTGGGGCTGACCTAAGGATTCTCTCAAATTTCATTGGGGAGAAAGACCCAATCCCATTGAAGGCTTGATTCCTAAAACTATAGCTTGGGGAACCCTCAGGAAGTGTAAAATTAGAATCTTGAGAGGGGGATGAGTTCATGCCCTCCTTCTAGTGCCAGTTTCTATTGATGGGGCTTTGGTGACCGTGTCTGCCAACAGTCATAAATTGTGACTGGGTACCGAGGGTACCGGCCAAGTTTGCCTGCAAAGGTTGTCTGGGGAAATGAGATTCCCTGGGCCTCCAAGCACCTGGGTGTTGGGTCTCAATGGTGCAGGGCTCAGTTGGGAGATGTGACTATTTTTGAGGGGGGTAGCTAGTTTCTTCAACTTGTTCTCTTTGGGGATTCAGGAAGGTGACGTTTCTCCAAGCATTCTACACTTAGCAAATAAACTAAA
Organism: Thuja plicata; assembly: GCA_018584345.1. NCBI lineage: Eukaryota > Viridiplantae > Streptophyta > Pinopsida > Cupressales > Cupressaceae > Thuja > Thuja plicata. Next base: position 545,486 of record MU226751.1, read on the forward strand.
AAAGATCCTGCAGGGTTAGAAGTGTTTCATCTACCTATAGTTATGTTTAAACGTTCAATACATCAATAATGCTCTAATATACTACACTAAATACCAAAGAAATGCACAACCATTAGTTCATATTTCATCAGTAGAAAGGGAAAAGAGGTCGTTAAGATACTTAAAATACCAGAGCAGAAGACATGAAGAACATGAAACATAGAATACCATTAACTCAGAAGATTCAATGTCAACAACATCATTGCAAGAACTCTCCCTTCTTCATTAATATTTCTTCTAGCAAGCACTGGTGTGTGGTACAATGGTGGCTCCAAGGGAGCATCTAACTACTAAAAGCTTAAAGACCAAGGAGCATTGAGCTCTGCAACTGAAATGAAAATACTGCTTCTCTATTACTATGGACTGCAAAATCATCAATTTCGCCGACCCTTGGAAAAAGGGTCAGACTTACTATTTATACACATTTACATCTAACCCTAACCCTAACCCTATTTTACATTACACTGTACAATAGAATATATTATCAGGTGGTCGGTACTACTTGCGCCACTCTACAAAAGGCCTTGAGACAGAACAAGCCTGACATGTCAGAATAATGAGACAAGAAGGTGGAGTGGAAGAATCAGTCTTGAGAAGAGAGCCGAGAAAGAAAAGGAAGAAATCCGATCCCCTGGGGATCAAGGCTACATGCCTCATAAATGGGAAATGTGGCACCCTATCTCCAATTTTTGAGGTGTATATCTGAAGCGGTGCCTCAAGAAGATCATCTATCAGAAGACCACTATTGATCAGACATGCCTTGATGTAGCTATCTATCCTCTGAAAACCTTTGACAACCTTTATTAACTTCTTGAGAGTGACCGGTCGGCCTTGGGGACTGGGACATAGATCACCGAAAGAATACAAGAATGTAGGATCCAGGAACTTACATTCTGAAAGAATAAAGAATACAAAATATTTGGATTTTCTCCGACCCCCGGAGAAACTTTATTGTTTCTTGTTATCATTGAAGGTCTGGAGGAGGTGGGAGATTCCATCCTCATAAATCTCTTTGAGGCCAGACCACCAGTACTTGGTTGCCTCAATTTGTTCCCCCAGCTCCGGAACATTTTCTTTGAATTCATCGACCATTTTTTCTGCATCATGACCACTAAGGATCATGCAAGTTAGTCTCACCATTTGAGTTCCATCCACTCCTTTCAGGGATTGATATCTTGATTCCACTAGCTCATTGAATTTCCCTAGGATGTATTCTTCTGGCGTGCATGTATCAGTGCTAAATGGGTCAGCTCCAGACACCTTTGTGACAAATGCCTCGTCCAAATTTGAAGAATATTAGACCATGTTGATCTTATCATATAGAGTCCCTAATAGTTGCTTGAGCACCTCCAATGTGAGGTCAAGTTTGGAGTCTTGGGTCCTCACAAAATTGAATGATTCTTCTCCCAGGATCCTAGACTCAGAAACCATTTCCTCCCCAAGACTGAGGATTTCTTTAAGTTCTACCTTCCATGCTTCATAATTTTCCATATCACCCTCCCATATGTTAATGATAGTTTCCACCTGATGCAGAATGTGTCGAGCCGCATACAAATCTGGGAGGGTGGATACCAGGAAGCACTAGGTGTTTCCTATCTTCCGAGCGACCCACTCATCGACTGCTTGGGCCTTCTTCATTGCTCGCAGGGAGTCTATGTCACTCTGTGGTAATGGCGCATCAGATGCGGAGGCCTCTGGAGGAATGACACTAATAGGCCAGGCTAGCTCAGTAAGCAATCCCATAAGGTTTGCAGTCTTCTCCTTTTCCTCTTTGAGCCTTTGGTCCTTCTTTTCATATCAAACCTCCATGGCTCTGGTCGCTTCCTTCAATAGGTCCACTTCACCCTATTTTCCTCTTTTTCCCAGTGATATCTCTATGATATCATAATCTTTGGCTTTGGTAGTTTCCTCATCAGTGTTTGGGGGAGGTGTTGCCACAACTGCAACTGTTTCTCCGCCCGGCCCGGTTTGAAGAGTATGAGCCGTCCGGGATTTCTTTTCCTTTGGTGAATTCTAGACCTTCTTGGCCAAGGAGAGATGAGCTCTGGGGGTGGATGGAGCCTTTCTTTTATTTTTTTTGATTAACCACTAAGGCGACAGGGGTGGCTTATTTTCCAAAGTCTGTTCTTTAAGTTCTTCCCCTGTATCTTGTTGCTGCTGCTCCTCAGTGGTGTGAGTCTCACCCAGCTCCCTTTCTTCATCTTAGGCCTTGTCGACAACATTTTCCCCGGTGACATTTATTTCTTCTGCCTTGTCCTCTATATCTTTTGCTTCTTCTAGACCCTCATTTACTGTCTCGAGGGTTTCTTCCTCTTGTCGCTCTTCTTGTTCCTCAACATCTATCACTGGGGTTTCTTCTTCCATTGGTATGTCATTTGGCAATGGGGGAGGTACCGAGCAAAGATTTCATATTTTGGCCACAATTATTACCTGCCCAAAGGTTGCTCTGGGGAGTGGCACTTGGAACGCGGCAGTTGAGGTTACGGTTTCTCCCGTAGGTATGGCTCCCTCAACGTATGCCATTTGTTCACTCTGCATCTATTGGTCCACTCCTATGTTTTGTATCTCCGAGACCTCGGAGGTGATCTACTACTCTATCTCTTTCTCTTCTTCCATCCGCTCTTCCTGCTCCTACGCAGGTTCCTATTCTAGAGCCTCCTCTTGTGCTGGGAATTCAATCTCTATTTTCTCGATGTCCCCCTGCAGATTCCCAAACTCATCAGTTGTAAAAACATCATCGAACTCATCCTATGGGGGAGGATTAGCAGGGACATTGACAAGCTCTGGTTCCCTTTCTAGTTCCAGGGAGTTGGAGGAAAGGATCTCAACTTATGGGGTCTAGGGCATCCCCAACTCTGGTTCTGCCTTGGGCTTTTTGTTGAGCCTCTTCTTTCTTCTTGTGACTAAGGGTGGCCCTGTATCCCTTAGTCCTGCTTGTTCCTCTAGGTCCACCCTTATTTCCTTAACCATCAAGGCCACCAGTGAAGGAGAGGAGGGAGGACAGATTGATAAAGCCATTGACATCGGGGTTGCTAACCACGTGGTTAATGTCTTCCTCATTTGTTGGGAGGCTACCACTGATTGCCTTATTTTCTCTTTTATGGGGACTTCCTGCACAGGAGTTGTGGCTATCCCTTTTCCTTTATTTACTCCCTGTGAAGAAGTCCCAGCCCCAAGGGTTAGCTTTGGTATTGGTTGGGCCGCCTGAGAGACACTCTCGGGGCACACCTTTTTAAAATAGAGGTGGCTGCATTCAACTATATTGTGAGTGAACTCCTCAATTGTGGGCCCTTCCTAGGCATCCCGATTCACTGGTGGAAGGGCCAATTTATCGATCCCCTTTTCCTTGTACTAGGGATCGACCGTGGAGCCGATCTCTGAGAAGTCCTCCGGGAATCTCCAGAGCTTTAATCTTTCCATCATTCCTGTGGTCATCCTGACATAATGCCACCCCCGGACTTCCACATCATCCTGGCAATCTTCTGAGAAGTCTTCCATGTGATATTGATGGGGCTTTGATGCCCGAGGAAGTGTCGCTATAATCTTGCCATGCAGATCAAAATGTTTCCGCGCTAAGTAAAATTCTGCCAGGTTATAGCTCTTAAGCTCATTATTTTCTTCTTTGGTAGTGGCCAAAGTGCATGATTAATTCCCACAGGTGATTGGGAATGGAATATTTGTCACCTTCTTCAAGGTGAAGAAGCCGTGCAGCTCCATCATTTGTCTGCAATACTCTAGGAGAATTATCTTGTCCCCGCAATGCTTGGGCAACAAGTAGGGCTTCCTGGAGAAGTCGGTCACCCTTATGTAAGTATGTTGTTGAAACTGTATGTAGTAATGTCCGTAACTCTGGACTAAATTTGTCGCCTCTATAGATAGGTGGTATCCTGCATCCCGGGTGGGTGTAAGCAGGTGGTAGTAAACAAAGGCGTCATTTACCTGGCAAAAGCTAGGGAAGCTGGCCTCCCATTGAATTTGTGGGAAATGGTCCCAAGGGGCCTTCTAGCCCAGGTCGATCCCAAGTATGCCCTCTGTAAGTAACCCGTTGGTGTGGGGTCATTGTTGTGCCAGGGCCCAGAGAACATAAGAATTCATATAGAACTTCTTCTTCTTGGTCAATTGAAGGAACTGGGAGTCCACATGGTTTGAGATTATGGCGGCCCAGTTAAAAAATTCCCCGTCTGTGGTTATACCAAGAAACAAGTAATACATCCACCCAGAGAATTATCGGGCATGCTATTACCTGAAGAACCGGCATAGTGCTATCATCCCCATCTGGATGCTCTCTTTGAATTCAGACCTGGGGATCTCTAATTTCACCCTCTTGGGGTCCCTCTTTGGGACCTTGAGCCAATTATTGTTCATGTAAATATGGGCTTCCTCCTCAAGTTGCGTGAATTGGGCCAAGGCATCTGATCGGGTGACCATAGCTGGCTTGTCAAATTGGGGGATCCCCAAGCCCCTTTGGAAAGTATCCGGGTCGAGGGACACCATGGGAGTAGGATACCCTATTGGCTCCGGGACTACGAGCATAACAGCCCAGAGAAATGTGTTGTAGTGAGCGGAAAGTGTAAGAATAAGCTCTGGTGACTGCACAGAGCACAGGAAACAAGCTGCCTTGAGAATCCTAGAGTTTCCAATTTTGATGGCCAATGGATCTCCAACCTGTCATTGGATGTACATTATTTTTACCAACGCTTGCATTTCGGGCCATGTCCCGATGCTGGTGTCGGTAATAAGATGGACTTTGGACTTAATCTTGGAGCCCGTGATAACGCTGTCTTTTACATATTCCAGGCTCATAGGCAGTTTTTCTAGGGCCCTCTCCATTTTGGACCTGACTGCTACTCTAGTAACCACCGTAGAAGGAAGTTCCAGACTTCCAGGTGGTGAGGATGTGGATGCTTCAGACATGTTTGAAAGTTTGTTGTTCCAGAAACCTATAGGGCAAGGCGACCATCAGAATGCATAGATATACAAACACTCCAGGGTCCGAAGATCTTACCATCGTGGCATTTTCTTCCCTAAAAAGTTAGCTTCATTCAAAAACTCTGGAAAGCATACATATATATATTGTGAATTTAGAAATTTAACTAACCATCCGAGTCCGGGGGAGTTTTATCATACTCTGCAAAAGAAGGACATGGGATGGGTGATGGAAAGAGACCCAGAGCCCAGGGAAGTAACCTTTGGAAGGCGTGCACAAAAAGTGAGTTGTCAGACCCACGTGGGCGCCACGTAGGTGAGCAATAAATAGGAGTTATGGTGACGGCAGTAGAGCCAACTGTCTGAATGTGCAAAAAGTGAAGGCCACTTGGGTAAATTTAAATGTGTGCATGGGACATAAATGTAAGTGAGGCTGGTTTATGGAGGAGAGAGAAAACCACCTAGTTGAAACCGGCCGAGATCCGAGTTTCAACCAAGCAGTATTTCGCACAGAGCGAGCTCGCGGATTAGAAACTAGAAATAGATGTAGCATAGTGAACTTGAAAGACCACTAAGCAGATATACATAGAATATACACCAATATACAATAGAGCTGAAAGGGTATATACATGTAGACTGGATAGATACACAACAATATACATCAAATTTACATATATACACACGACACACAGAGCAGCTATTCACAAAAAACTAGATAATGCACAAACTTTTACAACCTCTTCACTATCTACATAGTATGCTACATCTGCATAGAGGCTGGAAAACCCTCTGGCAGAGCTGACCCACCAATGGGTAGTGAACCAGCAAGAAATGCAACACAAAACAAAAACAAGATGACACAAAAACCAGGAAACAACCAAAAAGCAGGAAAGAAAATAGAGAGGAAGGCACCAACCTGAACAAAGAAAAACAAGGAAAGGGAACCTCCATGAATGCTCTACAACAGCTTTAACCGTCAGATGATCACTACTTACCACCACAAACCATTTGAAAATGCTCAGGAAAGCTCGAAATGGTTAGCACTGGATTATCTCTAAATCACTGCAAATCGCTCTCAAATTGCACAAGTGTTTAGTCACGGTAGATGTGAAAATGACAGGTAACTTCTATTTATACCCACAATAAAATCAAGTCACCTTTCCTTCCACAAACTCTGGACAGACAGACCTCTGGACTCTGAGCATGGGGATTCCATGTGGCGATACCATCTTAAGGAAAGAAGACATCACGGTGAAGAATCCTGGAGTCCAAAATCTGGCTCCCGACAAAGGAAGACCAACTCTGAGACTAGGTCCTGGAGTCATGAGAGACCAAAAAAACAAAGCAACACCATGGGGAAGAAAACCCTGGAGAAGGAAAATAAAGGAAACAAAGAAAAAGACAAGGCAAGAGCCAAAAATAGAAAGCAAAAAGGGGGACCCAACATTTTGCACACAAAAATGTAGGGACGGGGATGCAGGGCATAACAGGACCCAAAGATGAAAATTCTTCCTTAATCTAAAGTGTCATGAACTCATTAACTGTGCTAAAGAGAATCTCAAACTTCTCTCATATATCAGGAGGGGTATCACATCCATCAAGATGAAATAGAAAAATATTAGAAACATGTAGAGAAAGCACGCCCATATCCTCATCCATCTTACTCCTATGTTGCATGACCTCGAAAGGATGAGTCAAGACTGGATGAATGGTGTCTAAACAAGACCATAACCCTCATGACCAGAGAAGCTGAGTCATACAGGATTTCCATATATGGAAATTGTGAGTGAGAAGCTCAACTTATGTTGAATCTACCACTTTATTAGAAGGAGAGATGGTGAAATAAATGATTAAGAATAAATGGGAAAATACCTGATAAATACCTCAAAAAAGTCTCAAATCTGAAGAGAGCTCGTCAAGAGCTTTCCAACGCTAGTTTGTGAGAAAACAATGGAGTCCATATACTCATTTTAGAGACTTGGAAGTGCTAAAAATAAATCCCCTCTTTGACTAGAAAAAAGACCAAAAAAACAAAAAAATCATAAAATCAAACCTCTGCCAAAATGTACGACTTGAAAAGAGCTTTCAGATAATATAAAGAAGTCAAAAAAGGCCTTTGTTTGCTCTTGTTAGAGCCAAAAAACTAATGCTAGTTTGAAAAGGCTTAAAAAATTAATTGTAAAGTCCTTGAAGGCTGTGCAACCCAGCGCCTGGTCACCCACCTGACCTTGGGCTAACCAAGAGGGGGCTCGTGGGGGCCTACACCGGAAGTTAGGCCACAATGACTAAGCCGCTAGCAGCTGCCAGTGGTAGTGAGGTCATGGACAGTGGTCCCGATGGGAGGCTACGAGTGCTATCATGTTGGCGGAGGTGGGTGGTGTGCGGGAGGTGAGGGTTGGGTGACATGCAAGCTATGCTCAATGGTGTTGGGGGCCGGTGGGGATCGACACCACCGTTCTTTAACCGGTAGTGCACAAAGTTTTCACCAAAAATTGTTTTAAATTTTTTTTCTCTATTTGCGTGCAAAGGCTATATAAGAAAATAAATTTTGCCTCAAAAGTCAACACTTCTAGATTGGATGTTTCTTATATAGAATTAGGGGATTTTGGGTGTTTTGAGCTCAATTGTGAGGTTGGTTTGTGCTCAAAGTGCTCCAAAACAAATTCTCCCTAGATCCACACAAAAAGCACTGGAAAAAACTTGAAACCCTCGGAGCTCCAAAAATCTTCAAAAACTTAGGAATGAGCTACAACAACGAGGCTATGATACAATGTTAGAATTCATACAATTCTATCACCAAGATCCACTGCATGGAAATAACCTATTACAAAAGAAAAGAATGGAGGCAAGACAAAGATTGATCTGAAATATGAAATGTTCATTCAGAGAGGAAAAATAAATTACAAAGATATCAATCTTTATAAAGGAGATCGAAAAACAGAAGGAGGAGAAACCTAGGTTGCATGATAATTAATAAATATTTAATTATTATATGCCTAAAGTTTAGCTTAAGTGAACTAGAGATAAAAAAAGGTGACTAGATAATTAAATCAATAATGATTTAATTAATAAGTGAAAATACCTTTTTACTCTAATAGTTCCAACCCAAAGGCTTGAAGGATTCAAATAAGCCTAAGACGTGTTTTCTAGCAAACAGACAAAAAAAATCACATTTTTTTCTTGTCTGCTCCTTGTCAGGTTTTCATGTGGTTCAATAACGATAAAATCAAACGACCTAAAATTGTAGATCTCTTTGTTAGCTTTATAACCAAATAATTTATTTTGAATTCTGATTATGATAAGATTTTCATCTCTAATTTCTTTTGTATGTATGTCTGATTTTTGTCAAAAACCAATAGGTATTATTTTGGGCTTAGATTTTGGCTCATTCATTGAATTTTGAAACAAGTTACACTTTCAAAAACTAGACTCCATTCTACACACTTTACAAAAAATAAGTTTTGATTTTCAACTAGTTTTCAATGATTTCTAGGGGGCACACATAAATTTCATGTTTTCAAGATGTGTCCACTTTGAAAATTCACAAAAAATCATAATTTCATCAAACAATTAGTATAAAATTTTGGGATAAACTAGGTGGTGTTAGCTAACTTATCACTAGAGCTATTAAATTTTTTTATTTTTTTTAAATTAACATTTTAGGGGGAGCACACCAGATGCTATGTTATGTTTTTCACAAAAAATAGGACCACTTTTTGTGCTCCCCCTTTTCTAGGGCCTTAATCTACACCATTTCTCAGATAAATTAATATTTTAAAAACTAGATTCAGAGTAGAAAAACTCTTGTTCTTGTCACATTTTGAAATTTTGAGTCTAACTATCCTCAATTTCTCGTTGAAGTTTAGAGTTTGCTGATTTCAGAAAAAAGAAAAAAAAAGGCATCTTATATCCCCTTTTTGGTCCCCCATCTTTGTGAACTTACCCCATGATCAATCAAACAACAACCATCGGGCTGGAAAAGAGGAGATCCCCCAAAGAAGATCCACGAGCCAAATGGATGTGGGCCATATAGTGAAATAAATTTCTCTGATCTCCCAAAAGAAATTTATTCAAATTAATGGTTACAACCACCATTCACCAAAATCAATGTGTCATTAATGATCCCATGAACCAAAGAAAAGTCTAATGTGGGGCTTGGGCCCTATTAGCTCATTTTCTTGTATGAATCGATTAAAACAATAACAAATGTTTAACCCTCTATTTCCAACTCAGATTCATACATGAATAAGGCTAATTAACAGGGATAAAAATCCTCCTACACTTTGGGCTCCACATACCCAGGCGGGTGCACCTTTGACAGACTCACTGAATAACAGAGAATCTCATAGTGGATTAAGGATTTGCAATCCTTCTTCTTTTTATGCTAGTTTGGCCTAGGAAGGCTAACCTATTGATTCACTCTTCAAGGAATCACTAAGATGAACTGTATTATTCAATACAATCAACTACACATACAAGTTCTTGACAACAGAAGGTAAAGGTTTTAATATTTAAATTGATGATAACAACCACATGTCAGCATATTAACCAGTGCCTAATCATGGGTAATAGAGTCATAACAGAGCATACACATTTTAAGACAATTAATTGGAACACAATTGAACCCCAGATAGAGTGCCTTACAAACTATCCTCTCATTCCTCACACCAATGTATCAAATCCTTGCACAAACCCTAATTCTTTGCAATCACCTGTAAGATTTAAACTCTCCTTGAAAATAACTCACAAACAAGAACATTACTACATTGTAACCAGTATACTCAAAATGCCTTACAAATTGAACATACAAGACTTAATTTCAAATGCAAGAAGACACCATTGACATCAAAAATGGAGATTCCATTGTATTTTATTAATATGAACTCAATAATAGTACATCTTGAAGACTCAAAAACCAATGGTCGTTAGTAATCTACCTCGTAGTCTTTTTTTTTTACCATCTTTATTACAATGTCATAACTTGATACTTATAGGTAGCCCCAGTCATCTTGGAATCCTTTTGGAAAATAAGGATGAAACAAGCTACGGATGACTAGGCTACAGGATAAAATACAATTCCAAGAAGAGACAAAACTTCTGGCTGAAGAGATAACAATATTTGCTATGAGCCATGTGATCATTTGTCTTGTGACCGCCTGAATGCTTGAATTTGTTCCGAAATAGTTGGGTCTTTATCATTTGGATCTTTCTCTCTTGCTAATGAAGAGGCCCCAATATCTTATTTTCTCCATTCACTCAACTTCCTTGGTGTTAGCTGTCCCCTTCATATTTATTTTCTCATGCTACCGGCGTAACTACTCCATACTTGCTAACCCATGTGGTGAACACCTCATCACTTGGCTAATTGAAATTGAGAACCTCATCCTTTTGGCTGTTGAACTCCTCCCAATCATTGTTAGCCTTCTCAATCTACCTCCCAAGATTCAAAAAATGCCTTGGCTTTACTCAAAATATCTATAGTTAGCACAAACCATCAAGTATTCGCCAAAGTGACAATACTTTTTGTTCTGCTAGTTAGTGCTTCATTTAACTGCCTTAGCCATAGGGCTTCATTTTTTATGTTCCCATCCTCTTTGAACCTATAGGGATACATATCATATTTTTCCTTGGAAAATTCCCCTCTCAGAGTTGTGATCTTCTTCATCACCATGTTCCTCTTGGTGTCTAAATTGACCATCAATTTGAGACACTTATGAGTGCTTGTCAAAATAATATCAATATTATTTCTCTCTTTAGAGAGGGAATTGAAATATTTTACATGGGATGCCCTCCCTTTCCATTTACTCACTATCAAATTCCATTGTTCCTTTTCAGCATCATATTTTTTGATGATGCTTGCAATCTTCTTCCCCAATAGGTAGAGATTAGAGAGGTTGACCTCACTGGCACAACTTTTGAGGTTGGAGAATATTTGATCAGAATGTTTTTGCTTCACCAATTCATTAGCCTCTTTGTATGTTGGGGAATCTTCTAGGTCTCTCTTACCCTCCTCTTCTAATATTGTTCTTTCACTGATTAGCCTGCTCTTCTCAGCTTCTAATTCTGCCCACTTGGCCTCAACAACTTCTTGAATAGTAGGACTTAAAGGTGCAGGGGATGGGGGATATGTTATGAATGGACTTGAGGAGGAAGGTTGATATTGGTCCTTAGCATTACCCTTTGGGGCATCACTTGAATCTTTTTCTTACCTTCCAACTTTGCTATTTTTTTGTCCTTCATCAAAGATTTAACCCTCTCTTCATTATAAGCCTTGAGCACAAACTCATACTTTTCATTCAGACTAGCATATGCTTCTTTCTCCTTCTCTGACACTTTCATACTCAAATTGGAAACCTGCACAACAAGGTCATATACTTCAACTCCTGAGGTGTCTGCAACCCTTTTCACAATCAGGTTGCATGTGTCTTCAGCTTCATTATCTCCTTTAGTTCTCTCTTGTCCTTTTTCTTCAGTGACCAGATTGCCAATGATGCATGGTCTTCACTAAATTTAGTGCTAATTGATGTTCTAGTAGGGCTTATGGGTTTAGCTTGTTTCCTTATGGCATCAAAAATTACTGCATTAGCTAAATCCCATTGTGGCAATATGAGAACCCCTTGCTTTTTGACCATCTATCTGCCCTCTTCAGGATTAATTTTATCAAATTTCAGTATCAATTCTTGTTTAACTACTTTCTCTATGTCCTCTTTGGCAGCATCGAGTTGGGCTTCTGTCATTTTTTGGCACTTGTCATTGTATTCACCAATATGGCATCTCCATAGAAACTGAATAAAAGCCCTAGTTTTGATGAAATTGTCATCAGACAAGAATTCATCACTTGCTTGCTTGGTCATAGGGTCTAACTCCTTGCCAGAAAATTCAGCCACTATGAGGTCAGATGATGTATGTTTGGGTTCTTCTGGCATCCCCTCTTGCAGTTCTTGAGCAGTGACAACTACTTCACCATCATTTCTCATCTTGAGCAATTGCTCAGCAATGGTCTAGTCATCATATTGCATAGGGGACTGGGAAGGAGAATACAATTCACCTCCTTGTTCTTTTATCTCCACCCTTTGCCTCTTTGGAGAGGATACTTCTTGAACGTCAGTGTCCATTGGCCTCTTTCCCTTATGCTAAATGGGTTGATCAACTCTAGGAGCAATAGTGGTATATCCCCTTCTTTTGTATACTAGATAGTTCCCAGGTGGAACTATTCTTCTCTCTGGGAATTTATTCATGATAGCAAGGGCCTTTTCTGGGTCACTCTCAACTACTCTCTTCCTTTTCTCATTCAGGGTTTGCATTATTCCCTCAAAAAGATTCATAAGTGAATCAATTTTATAAGACCATGGGAAAAAATCCTTTAGAGGATCATAGGTCTTGTCAAAATTCTGGACAAAGTCCAAGGACTTCTTATATGCCATCCACTTTTCCTTTCTAACTTCTTGAACCTCTAGTTCAAAAATGTTCCTGATAATATCCTCAGGATAGTAGAACTGATGTTTTAGCATAATATAATTGGTCCTCTTCCTGAATATGCCCATGATAAAATCTTCATTATCAGCACATCTGGCTATGGAAGTAGATAAATGATAGGGCTCAAAATACTTGTCAAACTGTGTCCACCCTCCTTTTTTTATGATAAAGTGATGCACTCTAGTGAGGGTAGGAAATATATTCCCCTTCATCTTTCCGGTCAAAGCTTCCTCTGGTAGCCCACCTAATTGTCTTATGATTTCTGCTATCCCAATCTTGAGTGGGACTCTGTAGGGCAACACATAAGGAACACCTCTAAAACCATAGACCCTAATCACTGTTGCAAAAGGGTACAAGATCAAATTTCCTAGTTGTGAGCAATTTTCAACTTAGGATCATACTCCATAGGCCTTAAAAGCATCAATATTTCATTATGAATTCTTGCAGTTTGGTTTCTTAATAATAACTTAAGTCTGGTTGCAAAAACTTTGTCAAAGTATACATAACTTGAAATCTTTCTATCCCAGGACAAGTCTGCACTCCACATCTGAATAGGCAATTCTTCATCATCTTGGAATCTCTCCAATTCCATTTCTTCTTCAAAGAAATCTATACTGTTAAATAAGAACATATGCATCATGAGGGAATACCAACCCATTGGCTTTTGTATATTGCTATCTTTGATCCCTGACAAACCATCATGCATCTCCTGAGCAATATAGGATGCATAATCAAACACTACTGATAAATGGGGATGTGGAATTTGAACCACCATCAAAATTATCTGGACTGGCATGGCTGCCTCCTCATTTATCCATAAGACATTACATAGGGAACTGTACATTTTTTTGGCTTTGCCAATGAAGAGATCTACTTTGAAGGGTTCGGGGGTTCCTGGCTCTATTACAACTAAATTTCCTATCTTGTTAGCATATCCCTTCACTATTTCACCTCTGTAATAATCCCTTTGCTTATTGTATATTTCTTTGAAATATTTGAGGTCAATATCATCCATACTCTGGGAAGTGTCAGTCAGCTTGGAAATTCTTCTGATTTCATCTGCTGTTATAGTCAGTATTACATTTCTCAGGGTGTCTCTAACAACCCTGGCCACCTTATCATAAGTGTTTACTATTAGAATGAGCAAATCAGTGTCCATGAAGACACTAGGTGCTATCAGCTTACCAACATCTAGTTCCCAAATATTACAATCTGGGGTGGGGGCCTTTCTCTGACTGTAAGCTTCTCTAAACAGAGCCAGGGCATTAAAACTTGTGGTAGCATCTCTTTCCCACCTTCCTGAATCATATAACCCTTCCCCAATTCTGAAGCGGGGATGTTGTTGTACTGCTTTTTTAGCTTGGGTGGCATCCCCCGAAGACAACAATAACTGCTATAATAAAAATTCCTAACATTATGTTTCTGGTAGTCGACCTGTCCGGTGATTTCAACTCTAGGGGCCATTCTAATGGTTTTCTATCAATACTAGAACCAGATTTTGAAATAGGAGTTCTATAACCTTCTTTGAACTGCAATTCTATCTCAATTGGAATGCCAGTGAATCAGTGAACTTACCCGTTCTGCACAGAAGTCACTTGAAGCTGGTTTTCTTTTGTAATTCCATCTTTGCGTAAATGGTTTTGGTGAATGATTTAGACAGTAGTCGGCTTAATCAATTTACAGCCTCAATCAAATTAGTCTCTCAAATTGAATTCGACTGGAGTTGCCACACATTCTGTAATTAATTCACCAGCTTCAATTTCACGGCTTAACGACTCTCTGCAACTTGTTTTATTAACTTTGAATTTGAACCATTGATTCTGGGTACTATTCTTTGCATCAGATGGCTATCTTAATTTCCTGAAGATAACTGCTAACTAAGGACACATGTCACCACCGCTTATTTTCTTATTCATTATATGTCGAGCATCTTAGACATAAGCAAATAAGTGAGCCATCAGATGCTAACCAGCTTAACTAAAGCTTATCATCCTACAATTTGTACATACCTGGGCCCACCAACTACCAGATGTCATCACCACTTATCCGCTTACTTGTTAGATTCCGTGGACTTTCCCTTTAAGCGAATAAGCAATCCATTCAATCTTTTGAAACTTGTGCACCATTTAACATAGCGTCTTTACAATAGCTTGGCCCCACCAAAGACACGCGTCACCATCGCTTATCCGCTTACTTGTTAGATGTTGAGCATCTTGGACATAAGCGGATACGCCGACCGTCAGATCTTTTCTTAGTTGCTTACCTTTTAACAGAGCGTCTTTCTTAACATGCCCGACCCCACCAAAGACACGCATCGCCACCGCTTATCCGCTTACTTGTTAGATGTCATGCACTTTGGACATAAGTGGATATGCGCACCGTTAGATTTTTTCTGAATTTCACGACATATAAGGTGATGACGTAAAGGGACCTATATGGGGAGACTTAGGAGATAATAAAGTGGTTAGGATATTACAAACTTTAGGCAAAAATCAACTTATTCAGCGTAGACACATAACTTAGTATGACTTAAGTGACCAAAAAATTAACGCAAGAATAGAATCGGCCAAGGCACTTAGGGTTTTTTAGTCACTTTTGACCACTTTCAAATAGGTTGAGGGTTTAGGGACATTTTGCAGAGGCATAAAATCAAATTTAATTCCAATTTCAAAACCCTTGACACTACAAATGGCAGGGGACCTTATAAGAATTACAAGGCACATTTTGGACAAGAAATAGCACCAACATGCCCTACATGCTAAAAAAGATAGTTGTTACTAATCTTAGGCCACACAATTAGTCAAGATGCCATCTATATTGTCTGGTCTCTCAGAAGAGGTCGATAAAGTAAACAACAAATTTGGGTTGTAGTAATGAGAAAGAACGTTGGTCAAATACTGTTAGAATTAATAATCTTTCCTTGGTATTTTATGTAAACGTGGCTAAGCCAAAGTATCCTTATTTGTACTTTGTCCTCTATTCAAAGTGGGAGGACATGTCACATTTTTGTATTTCCTTTGATAAGGAAATTAGATGTTTCCTCTTTAAGAGGATTCTCACACTTGGCACACACTTAATATGAATGTGGCACTCATAGGATATGGGAGTTACATGCAAACTCCTTCACTCATCTCTACTTAAGAGATGCTTCTCACACACCTTTAAGTTGGAATTCTTCTCTCTTCTCCTCTCATTCTCATTCTTTCTCTCACAATGTTGTAATGAGCTTTTTTGCTCAAAATCTCTCTTTTTTCTAGGCTTCTTGCCTCATTCATATTATATGCACAAGGGGTTTTTCTTAGTTTTTTCCTTTCAAAAACATTGTCTCATTGTGTTGATCTTGGAGAGATTTTATGATCTTGGTGATAGTTCTTGAAACATCTTTTTGGTTATGGTCAAATATTTCTTTTCTACTCACTCTCTTGGATTCTTTCCTAAAATCTATTCATTTTTTGTATTTCTAACATGGTATTAGAGCTACTAGTCCTTGTTTGAGTGTTTGTAGGTTTCTTTCTCGATCTAACATTTGTTCTAGTTTTTATTGTTTATCTAGCTCTATTTTTTACCCTTTGTTGGGCAACCGCAAGGGAAGATTTCAATCTTGCATGCTCTATATTTGATGTTTAAATGTTATTAAATTTGTCTCTAACACTCTACAATTTTATTTTTTTTGTTTTCCTTTTCACTTTATTATATATTTCGTTGGATTCATTTTTTATATCTAACTCCTTGCAGGTTAATCTAACACTTTTCTCTGTAGGGTTATACATTTGTGTTTTGTATTCAAATCTTGTTCATAATTTACATGCAGATTTTACAGTTAAGCTCTTGGTTTATTCTCATATCTTTTTTTTCTAATCATTTGGTGTAGGATTTGAAATTATTTCTCATATTTATCTAACATAAAAAATTTCTCTTTGTTTTTAGATTTCTCCTTTTTTCTCCGCATTATTATATCTACTTTATTCATCATACTAAACATTCTATTCTATCAATATATATCTATTCAGTTTTTTTTTGTAGCTTCATTTGACTTCTACGGGCTCCCTTCTTGCACATCTATACTCATTCCTTGCGCAACCTTTTTTGTTTCTCCCTCCCTGCCTGCTGCCTACCATCGTAGCATTCTCCTCCCCTTCATTCCTGTCTTTTTCCTAGCATGTGGTTGGCTGCTCTCTCTACTTTTTTTTGTTTTATTTCATCCGTTCTTCAAATCATTTCCTCCACAATGATCTTTCTGTCCTTTCATCACACCTTATTCTCCTGCGCTCTCCTTTTACTTTGCCCAGCATTTAGTTAAGTTATACTCTGCATTCAGCTTCCTTCTTCTATCATTTTAACCATTCCACCTCTTAATCATTTTTGTCTACTTTGAACATTTTTTGCTACTTTATCAATGTTTAACATACCTGGTCTTTTATTCCTCTGCCCCTCACCTTTATTAGCACTTCATTTGGCAACTTTCTTCCTCTTCTTTATGTGTTTCCTTCTTCTGTGCAGGCACCTTGTCTTTTAGGATATTAAGGCTACCAATTTGTTAAGAGATGCAGGCATATCATACTAACGTTTTTTTCTTTGTAGGTTATCATTATATCATTTCTTTTCTCAAATATAACGTTTTTCTAATAAAGTTGCATGTTAATTTTTTTTAAACATTTTTAATCACTGTAGGTGAATCATCATTCTTATCATTCCAAATTTTTTACTAACCTCTTTCTTTTTTTTTTTGTAGGATAATCATTTAATTCTCCTTTATTTATGATATTTATTCAATCTCTTTATCAACATTTTAAACTTCAAATTAATTTTTTTCTTTAAAAAAAAAAAAAAAGTTTAAACCAATAACAAAACATTTTATCTTTATAGTTTTTAATTTCGTTAAAACCCATTTTACTTTTCATCTTTTTAAACATTGTTCAATTTCCATTTCATAATATAGTTGCATTAACATTTTGTTTATTCATTTAACAAAAAAATTTAAATTTTGTTTAATTATTAATTTTTTGGCAAATTGTTAATCAACATTCACATTAAATTACTTTTTTAGAATCATTTTTACGCTTACTTCATTGTTTTATAGCTTTGATTGATCGAATATGTCATCTTTAATTCCCGAAGTTAAATTAAACACTTCCAATTACCATGCTTGGAAGACTCATATTATGTTTATTTTTCGTTTCCAACATATACTTGATATTGTAACTAGTGCATCCTCTGTTCACTCGACGACTGCTCCACATTGTGATAAAGATGAATGGAATGAGAAAAATGATGAGGAACTTGGCCTTATAGGAATTTCATTAAATCTATATTTATATGTCTTAATTGCCCATTTTACTAAAGCACATGCAACATGGATGATTTTGAAAAACACTTTCAAAAGTGCAAATGAATCTTGAAAGATTCAACCTTTCGACAGTGCAAATGAATCTTGAAAGATTCAACTCCAAGATCAATTGGAGGATCTCAGGTATACAGATTTCAAACCCATGGATGAGTTTTTACATAAGTTTGACTCGTTTCGAAGTCAATTAACTAGTTTAGGAGTAACTTTATCTGATATTCGGTTAAATCATATCATTTTAAAAAATGTCTTCCTAGACAATTTCAGCAATTTATCACTAATATTCATTCTCAATTAGTTCTTCCTTTGTTAGCATCTCAATTAACTTATTCTATCTTTCAAACACTTTTACGTCAAGAAGAGGCTAAGTTAATTCAATTTGGCACACTTAAAACTAAAGAACATGCTTTGATGTCTAGATCAAGTTATAATAATCATAATAATGGTTATAATAATAATCGACCCCATTGTAATTATTATGGGAAAGTTGGTCATGTGATCAGTGATTTTTTTAAGAAACTCAAACATGAGATGTCATCTACTCCTAATAATAAAAAATCTTATAATAATAACACTCGTCAAGATTTTCTATTCATTATGGGATGTCTAATTCTCACTATGATGATACTACTATTTGGGATGAACCATATGATGATGGATATTCTTGTTATCACCCTCTAGATTACTATCTTCCTACACAAACAACTTTAATTCAAAGTGATTCTATTTCCTCTCCTTATGATGCATTCCATTTTGATGATTCTTGCTCTCATTTTGATGATATTTTTGAACAAGAAGAGGAAATTATCTCTAACTTTCTTAATGTTACTTTGCCTTATTTTGACTATTGTGGTAAAGATATATTTATTACTCAAGATGAAATTCATGATTATAGTACTAATCGTATGATTATTGTGGAGGATAATGATAATAATCATGATGCTTATACTAGCTTTACTCCTCTTGATTCTTCATATATTATGAATACATTACAAGTTTGTTTTATGCAACTGAATATTGTATTTCTAATTCTATGACTGATGATTTGCAATATGATTTTGCTTTCTAAATTGTTACTGATTCAACACTAGGAGATCCCAATAATGGGATATCTACTAGCGGTTATTGCCTTATTCCAGGCTCAGGTTTTGCACACTTTTCATCTATATTTTCTACTAGAAATGAATATACAGAATGTACACATGCATCTCAAGAATTGCAATGGTCACTTGAAGATTTGGGGCCCCCTCAACAAGCACATACACCTTTTTTTTATGAAAGTGTTATTCACTTAGCAAAAATTCCTATGTACCATTCAAGCTCCAAAGCACAAGTTGAAGATATGCAAGATGATCATGTTGTCGACATCCAAATGAAGACTTCTTCAAAAGAAACATCTCAAAATCATTGTAAACATTTGGATTTGATACCTATTGATCTCCTCTCCCCAAGTAAAGATTAAAGGGGGATGTTAGAATTAATAATCTTTCCTTAGTATTTTATGTAAAAATGGATAAGCCAAGGTATCCTTATTTGTATTTTTTCCTGTAGTCCAAGTGGGAGGACATGTCACATTTTTGTATTTCTTTTTATAAGGAAATTAGATTTTTCCTCCTTAAGAGGATTCTCACACTTGACACACACTTAATGTGAATGTGGCGCTCATAGGATATGGGAGTTACATGCAAACTCCTTCACGCATCTCTACTTAAGAGATGCTTCTCACACAACTCTAAGTTGGAATTCTTCTCTCATCTCCTCTCATTCTCATTCTTTCTCTCACAATGTTGTAATGAGCTTTTTTTCTCATTCTCTCTCTTTTTCTAGGCTTCTTGCCTCATTCATATTATATGCACAAGGGGTTTTTTCTTAGTTTTTCCCTTTAAAAAACATTTTCTCATTATGTTGGTCTTGGAGAGATTTGATGATCTTGGTGCTAGTTCTTGAAACATCTTTTCGGTTATGGTAAAATATTTCATTTCTGCTCACTCTCTTGGATTCTTTCCTAAACTCTTTTTTTTTATATATTTCTAACAAATGATCCATGCACGTGCTCTATCATGGTGACCATGAAGAGATCAAATTATTTTTAGAAAAAAGAGGATTTGTAATCCAGAACCGTGATTGGAGAATGACTAGGTGGAACTATGTGAGAGCGACATTTAAGGAAGAAAAATAACCCGCAAAGGAATATGAGCCAACTAACACTGAACCCAAACACGCGGTAATTTGGAGCAAGACATTGTGGCACTATCTTCGACTGACTGCAATGATTCAGGGCCCAAACCAAGAATAAGGAAGAACAGTTACAACATGATAGACGACACCATATAAAGTGAATAAACCGATGCCAAAAAAACATGTAAGATCTCAGCTATGTGACAAATATTGTCAACTTTAATCTAGTGGTCCACCAATAATGTTTTTCTCTATGGATTGCTATTAAAATTTTTAATGGTCTTGTGCTCTGCCAAATCATTTAATATCTTGGAAGAAAAAACAAGTAATTGCTTCAATCAATGTAGAAGGTTGAGATAAGTGTCTCAACCTCGAGGAAGGAGAGTTTTGATAGAACTCAACAATATCATCTAAGATAAGGTAGAGTCCAAATTGGACTCAATGATATGTATCCACCTAATAAATGAGTGTACCTAAGGAAACTGTAAGTAAAGAGTAAACTGGTAAGAGACCATTTACTCCAACAAAATTTACTACTACAAAAATTTACCTATGAGGATGGAGAGTGATTTTCATTCATAGGTTTGAGTTGGAAAAAAAAATCTACATTTTATTGTTGAAATAGTAGCCAAAGAATTTTGTTTTGTTGAGACGATAAAAAGATTGAAATTGAAGACAATAGTACATCTACAACCATACTCCATGGGATGCGTAAGTCAAGAGTGAGATATAAAAGTAAATGAGAAATGTCATCTCCCACATCCCATAAAGATATTTAAGGAGTAAGTATTTTGTGATGTAGCTCCTTTGGATATATGTGATGTTTTGCTGGGTCAACCAAACATATATCAAATTCATAGTGTCTATGAATACCAGATCAAACAAATTGTCACGCTTGGTGAGAAAAAGTATCAAATACCCAAGGTAAGTCATGCACAATTTGCATCTCTAATAAGTGAAAAATAATATCTACAATGAATCACTCAAATTGGATCTTTTATGTTATTCATGGTTCGACTGAGGAAAAGAAATCAGTTGTTTATAATTCATATGCCAAAGTGGGTATTACAACAAATCAACAAAATAAAATGGAGTATATTTTGAAAAGATACTAGAATGTACTTGATTTACCAATGGAAGTACTATTACATTGTCAGGTCAAGCACGGTGATTTGGTTCTAGGAACACCATTGCCTATTGAACTAGTGTATAGGAGGACAATTTTAGAAAAGGATGAAATCAAGAGGAAAATTCAAGAGATAATCTTGAAAATATATATTCATCTAAGTGCTTTACAATGTGACATCCTAATTATTTTTGCAAAGAAAAAGGAAGGATCATCGTAACATTGTATTGACTTAGGCACTAACTAAAATTATTGTCAAAAATAGATATCCAATTCCTCAAATTATTAGAATTATAGATCATGTCTATTATTTTAGTACACATAACTATATTGTATTGAGTATTTCTCAAAGAAGGTTTCCCTTTGGAAATGATCAATAATTTATTAACGCATATTTGTCAATTTAAATGCAATACAAAGTTTGAAGTTTATATGCAATTATATGTTTTATGTAGTTTTGTGCTTTACCTCATACATTTCATTAAGGTTCCTCGTAAATTCACACCTTACACCAATCTATGCATATTGTGAACGGGGTGTACAAGATGGAAGAATATGGAGTCTAGATGTAGAAGGTACATTTGTTCCAATTAGATGTATGATGCCTCATGATTTTGCCAAATGGACGTTTGGGTGCCAAAGTAGGATGGACATTTGGCAGTATGTGTTAAGTTTTGATCACTATCTTCCAATATGCATTAATATATGTGACATTAGATTGCTTGATTTCCTTGCTTGAAATTTATATTATCCAAGTTTACATACTATAATTTTCTGTTATACTAAATTTATTGCTTGATGTAAAGTTTATAATAAATCTTAAATCTTTGTAATGAATAAATTTGCATCTTATCACAAAGAAAATAAATATTTTTCTTAAAAATATTATAATATATGAGTAAATAAAAAATAAAAGAATTAATAGAACACTGTGTAACTTTGATTGCAATAATGTGGCACATTAACAAACACAAATAAATAGTCATAAGTGGTAGTTAGATAAAGAATTTAGATTTATCCCATGTAGATCCCAAGGTTGATTCTCTCTACCTTGGTTTTCCCAAAGGGTTTTTAATAGGGATGGGGTACTCAGGCCTTCTCTTGACTAGTGAGTGCCCTTCAAGGTGCAAGATCCAAACTACACAATTGTTTACTGCCTCATGTTCCAATGGTTGTTCACTCATTGCTCAACTAAATCTCAAATTACTAACATTACATAAACCAAAAAATTGATAATCAAAAGTTTATTAATAAATTTCACATGTGACGGTTGTGAGGGAGTCTAATTGCTGGGCTCTGATGGTCGCGAATGGGGTTTCCAAGAGTCTCACTCTTGCTGGAGCTTCAGTTGGTGGTGGATCTTCTCCCGAGGTGAGTTCACAGGCAAAGGAGAAATTTTATGTTGGAGAGAGCTCAAAGTTGAATAAAGTTAATGGTTGCCTTCCGCGTAGCTAGGATCGGCCTGTGCTAGTTATCCCTCCGGAAGCAGTAATGGATGATGTGGACTATTTGGCCAAACATGCATTGATATGCAAGTTTCTTGGTATCTGGATTTCCCTATCATCTCTGGAAGCCTAGATTCGTCGTTCGTGGCAGGTGGAAGGTGATATGGATATTATGCTGGCTGGTAATAGCTACTTTTTGGTGGCTTTCTCTTGCATGTCAGATCGGGACCGAGTCTTTGAGGGAGGCCCATATTTTTATGACCGCGTGGGACTTTTTGTCAAACCCTGGCATACGAGGTTCAATTCTGCTGAGGATCTCCCTTCGAGGGTTCCTTTTTGGGTCTGCCTACCATGGCTTCCTTTGGAGTTTTAGCGCGAGGATATCCTTCGACAGAAATCTGCTTTGCTTGGGAAGCCGGCTGCTATAGCACATCAATCACTGGATAAAAAGGTTATTTATTATGCCCGTATTTGCGTTGAAATTGATTTAAATAATCCTTTTCCAGACTCTTTGGAAATTTTCCTAGGCTCTTCTTCTTGGATTCAGCAGCTAGACTATGAATCCCTTCCCTTCCGATGCCGCATTTGTCATGAGTATGTTCATTTACAGCACCAATGCCCTCAAGCCTCTAAAGGCAATGGTACTCCTAGCAGGTTCTCAGGCCCAAGGATGGCTAATGATGGTAAGGGGAATGATCAAAATGTTAGTACTAGAAAAGGGAAAGTTCAGACTAATAGTACTGGTAAAGGGAAAGCTCAGATGAATACTTCAAGTCAGGGGCAAGGGCCAAAAAACACTACCGGTCTTGATAAGGATGGTTTTATCCCTGCTCGCAGTCGTGCTAAGGGAAGGGGTCAGAAGTGACCTCATCTAGATCGGCAAGTGGACTCAGGGTTCAATCGATTTGAGGTGCTAGACAACATGGTCATAGAAGAAGGCATTCTTGCAGATGCTCAATGTGGGGTTACTAGCTCAAATGGGAGGAGTTCTATTCTTAGTGGCAACCAGGATGTTGTAGTTCAGCAGCAGCCGGAGACCCCTATTGGCCCTGAGTCTGGTGCCCTTGTGGTTTCTCCTACCCCACAGGAAAAGGATATTCTTCTGGTAGATTTGGTCAAGGATGTGTTGGGCTCTGGTAAAGGAAAGGGATCTTCTCTTGCTTTGGGCCTGATGCAAAAACCGTTTAAGAAAGTATCTTTTGCTACTCCCTCAAGAGTTGGGCGAAAGCAGGATCAGGAAAAAATTAAACTTACAAGATATTTACTGGTAGAGTCTGGGGCTGTAAAGACCTTGGATGTTCATTTCCCCCACTCCACTCAATGATTATTCTCTCATGGAATGTCAGGGGGTTGAATAGCATCCCCAGACAAAAATTTATTCATGAGCTGGTGGTTGATCATTCTCCAGATATCCTTTGTATCCAGGAGACCAAGCTTTCAGTGGATTCCATGTTTAGATGTGCTCCTAATATTTGGTTTTTGGGGCAATGTCAGTGTGTTGGTGCTTTGGGGAACTCTGGTGGTCTTGCCATTTGTTGGGATCCTAGGAAAGTTACGCCTCTCTACTAGATCTCTTGTCACTCGGCTCTCTCAATGGTGGCCTCTTCTCTGAAAACTGGAGAGATGATTCTTGTTACTAATGTGTATGCCCCTATAGATCTCTCTGGAAATATTAAGCTCTGGGCACATATTAGGCATGTTAGAAGCTGTCACCCATTCTTGCCTTGGATTGTTGTCGGGGATTTCAACTCTGTCATTAGTCTGGAGGAGAAGCAGGGTGGGCTGGCTCGCTTGGGTCCCTCTTCTGAGCTTCTTCAAGAAAATATGGATCTTTTACATCTCTTTGATGTCAGACCTCTTAATGGGCTCTTTACATGGAATAATAGAATGGTTGAAGATGATGTCATCTCAGAATGCTTGGACAGGTTCCTGTTTCCTGCTTTTGGAATTGTGGCTCTCTTTCTCTCTCTTCTAAAATTCTTGATTGAAGAGGCTCTGACCACTGGCCTATTAAGCTCATGGCTAGTTATGTTTCCACCCCCAAGAAGCCTCCCTTTAAGTTCCAGCTAATGTGGCTTCGAGACTCTTCTCTCCATGATTTAATGGCTCACTGGTGGAGACAGGGTGGCCCTGCCTATGGCACTGCTATGTTCTCCTTCTCAAAAAAATTACAATTTGTCAAAAGGAAGTTGAAGAATTGGAACAGGACTTTCTTTGGTAATCTCCACATCATGAAGAAGAGGGCTCAGGATCGTTTGGATGTTATTACTAGGCAGATTCAGGATTTAGGTTTTTTTGAAGCTCTTGGCATAGCGGAATCCCAAGCTTCTAGTGATTTAGCAGAGTGGGATCTTAGAGAAGAAATTTATTGGAAACAGAAGGCCCAGGTTGACTGGCTTCAAGAAGGGGGACAAGAACACCGTATTTTTCCATAAATCTGTGCAGGCTCGATGTAACAGGAGTTACATTTCTTCTCTTGTCACTTCTGATGGGACGCATCTGACCTCCTCTCAAGCTGTGTCCAGGGAAGCTATTCAGTTTTACTCTTCTCTCTTTTCAGATGACTTTCCTCCAGCGGAGATTGAGGAGAATACGATCTTGTCCTGTATTCCCTCTGTTGTGACCAGGGAGATGAATGACTCTCTTATGCGGTCGATTTGTATGTCTGACTTGGAGGAGGTGGTCTTTAGCTTGCGTAAGGGCAAAGCTCCGGGGTCTGATGGCTTCCCTGTTGAATTCTTCCAAGAATTTTGGGATATTATCGATCAAGACCTTTTGGATGTGGTTCAGGAGTCCTATTCCAACAAAGCTATGCTCCGGGTTTTGAATGATACTTTCCTTGTCCTTATTCTGAAGAAGGAAGAAGCTAATCAGCTTGACTTCTTTTGGCCCATTTCTCTATGTAATGTGGTCTATAAAATCATTACTAAGCTCCTAGCGGAGAGGTTTAAGTTCGGCTTCCCATAGTTATCTCTCAGGAACAAGGGGATTTTGTGGCTGGTAAACAAATTTTGGATGGGGTGGTTATTGCTTCTGAAGCCATTCACTCTATGTGTACTTCTAGAGAGCGCACTATGTTCATCAAGCTCGATATGGCTAAGGCTTATGACAGAGTCAATTGAGGTTTCTTGCGGAAAGTTCTTCTGGCTTTTGGCTTCAGTCAAGAATGGGTTAGCTGGGTTTGGAGCTGTGTTACTACTCCCTCCTTCTCGATCCTTCTTAATGGTGAACCATTTGAGTTATTTGGGGCCTCTAGGGGTCTTCGCCAGGGAGATCCTCTTTCTCCTTATTTTTTTATCATTATGGCTGAGGGACTTGGCAGACTTATCAATTCTCATGTATCCCAAAATCTGATTCAAGGCTGGCGATGGGGAAATGGTCTGCCCACTCTTTCCCACCTCCAGTTTGTTGATGATACGTCCCTTACTGGGAGAGCTCAGATTTGGGAAGCTGAAACCTTTCGGCTCACTTTGGATACTTATTTGGCTGCCTCAGGTCAGAAAATCAATGACCACAAGTCCTCTATTTTTTTCTTCAACACTCCTGAGCCTATTCAGCGGCGGATTGCTAATATCTTGAGATT
>MU226751.1:583488-644209 GCA_018584345.1 Thuja plicata
TCAAGCTAGATTCGGGTTTAATGGATTAGTTCGAAGTTGGGTGTTTGGAATAGTCACAGATGATTGGGAAAGTTTCTGTGGCCTTCTAATGTCTTGGCATGGTCGACTCCTTGACCTCTGTCCACCATCGACTGTAGATTTTTGTTCCTTCTTTCTCCCACTGGATAAACATGCTAAACTCGATTAGCCTAGGGCATCAAACTTGAAGTGGTTCAACAACCTTCACAGCTATGAGTGTTGGATAAATTAAAGCATATTTCCCTAATTTGATTTTCATCCAGCGGCATGGACAATCCAACGGTGAAAATACAAACTAGGTTGAAACAGATTAAATGAATTCAAGAGGACAGTGTGCATCAATGGACTGGCAGTGGATGTTAATTCATCTAACATTCGTTGCAGACTAATATAATGAAACACATAAACTATTTAAATGAATGACAAATACCGAGGATGCATCAAAAATAATTTCACCACGAAGATGTGTAAATGAATTTGCAGGGTTAATAAGCTATCTGTTCATCACAAGAATGACAGTGCCACAAATAGAACAAGAGAAGACAGAAGGAACATATTCCGAACTGTGAATCTTTTGTATTCCAAACAGTGCTTCCCCAAATAATGCTTCCTCCTTTGCACTTTTCCCTTGATCAAATTTGTCGTGCTTCCCCAAATAGTGTATTCCAAACAGTGCTTCCCCAAATAGTGCTTCCTTCTTCGTGCTTTTCCCTTGATCAAATTCGCCATGCTTCCCCTAATAGTGTATTCCAAACAGTGCTTCTGTATTCCAAATAGTGCTTCCCCAAATAGTGCTTCCTCCTTCCTGCTTCACCCTTGATCAAATTCGTCGTGGGTGGAATAATGAAATGTGAAACCTTTTTTTTTTAATTTATGCCCATGTTGGTCAAAATTTTGACCAACACGGGTATGAATTAAAAAAAATCTAAGCCTTCCTTCTATAATCCAACCAAACAAAACCTTTTTATTTGTTGGTCGCATTGTTTGGTCGAAAAATAAGGTCAAATATACTAGTGACATGTATGATACCAGATGAATATTGTGTCCACAAACCTAATTAGGCATAATATGTTTGGTTTCTTAAGTGCAACTCTTATTCTAAGGTGTCTCCAAACTCCCCCTCCACCTTGAACACTTTTTTCCCTGTGCCAAAACACCAAATCCACCATCAAACTTTGACCAACTCACCATTTGATGTCTCTGTTACACCCATTTTCCCTTAACAACTAACCAGTTACATAGAGATGCCTGGCTCGGGCTTCCTCATTCTCCCAAATCCCTTCTCTCCCAAGTCCCAAACCAATTAGATATTAGAATACATACAGGGGCCTCACTTTCCACCAAAGGCCATGATATTCCCATGGTAGAAAGTGGCACAAATCACATTTCAACTTCAAACTCCAAGTGTTTCAGGGTTTCCTGGCCTGATACAAAAAAAGATATAACTTTTGATAGGAAGATGATGTCAAGCCCAAATCAATTACATTTGAAGGCTAGTCCACTACATTATTCATCCATGAAGATCTCGCCATTGTGTCTGTCACAAAGCCATACAACTACAAAAATCAGAGAATAAACTAGGAAAATATTAAGTTTTATTGCTTATCTTTTTGAATTCTTCAACAACCCCTTTCCTTCGATTAGGAAAGGCATGTAATTAGTTAAAAAATCCTTCCCAATGGCTCCTAACTATGATTTGAACCAATATGACCGTTAGGACTGAAATGCAACAACTTTTCACATGTTGTCAATGTTGTCATGACAACATTGACAACATTGACATCATTGTAATGTCCATGATTGGTTCAAAACATAATTACATTCCTATCCTATCCCCTCTCATACTTAAAATGAACCTTTGACCAGACTGGACCAATATTTTTATCAATACCTTATTAGAGCAGTGGTCTTACAAATTGGGTCAAATCATTAGAATTGATTACAAAAATGATCCTAAAGATCCCCTTACCAAAAATGTGAAAATCAAACATTAGATCATCGTTGGATCCTTATTACATCTCATGCTCGATTATGTTGTTTGGTCAAGTGCCTTAGCAAATTTCCTAAATACCTATTGACCACTTCAGTCTACCTATCTGTTTGTGGATGGTAGGTAGAGTTGAAGGACAAATTGGTTCCTAACTTCCTCCATAAGGTCCTTAAAAAGTAAATGAGAAATTTCGCATCCCTGTCAGATACTATGCTTGATGGAAATCCATAAATCCTGACCACATCCCTGATGAAAATGTGTTCTATATGAGAAGCATCATGAGTGCTCTTGCATGGAAAAAAGGGAGCCTTTTTGCTGAACTGATCCACAATCACAAAAAACACTGTCATGCCCCTTTTGTGTCCTAGGGAGTCCCATAAAAAAATCCATTCTTACACTATCCCAAGGCCTAGAAGGAATAGGAAATGGTTGGTACAGTCCTGCATTTGTTGTTGTTCCCTTATCCTTTTGACAGATCATACATGTCTCCACATATCTCCTGATATCTGTTTGCATCTTTGGCCAATAATAGTACCTCCTAACTTGTTAAAGGGTCTTATCCAACCCAAAGTGACCCCGTAAACTTCCACAATGTTTCTCCTTAATGATGTTCTCCCTCATTGAACACCTTGGGACACACAATTAAATCCCTTTGAAAAGCTATCGTTTATGCACCAAATATTTTGAATATTCCACATTAAAAGTGTTAGATATATCAACAAACCCCATAAATATCATTGAAATCTTCATCCCCCTCATACATAGACTTTAAGGATTCTACCCCCATAATGTGCAGTTGTATCTCATCAATTGTTAGGGTCCTCCTACTTAAGGCATCTGCAACATTATTTCTTACCCCCTTCTTATGCTTAATAGTGAAATTATATACTTGTATAGACCCCACCCACTTCATATACATTCGTGGCTCAATTTCTCTTGACTGTTTAGGAAACTTAATTCCTGGTTATCAGTGTAAACAATAAACTCCTTATGAAGGAGATCGTGTCTCCATTTCTTAAGGGTTTGTACTAAAGCATACATCTCCAAATCATAAGATGAGTATTTTCTCTTAGCTTCATTCAATCTTTCACTAAAGAATGCAATGGGTCTTCCTTCCTAACTTAGTACTACCCCTATTCCCACATTACTGGAAGCACATTCTATTAAGATTAGCTCATTAAAATATGGTAAAACAAGTACAGGTTGTTGAGATAGGTTTGCCTTCAAGGTCTGAAAAACCTTATTTTCTGTCTCTGTCCAAGTAAATTTTCATTTCTACCCTCCTTTGATTGTATCTAAAATGGGTGCACACGCTTGACTGAAGTTGGACTTATATAAATTTCCTGTAAAATGTTGAGATTCCATGGAAGGTCCTTGCTTCCTCCATACTCCTAGGTGTACACCAAATCACTATGGATTCTATCTTTTTTGGATCCATCTTAAGAGTCCCCATTGAGATGACAAAGCCCAAATATACCAATTCTTGTATAAAAAATGCACACTTCTCCAAGTTTATTACTAGGCTCTCATCATGCAATTTTCTCAACACCAATTCCAAGTGTCCTAGGTGTTCCTCCTTATTTTTACTCAAAATAAGGATGTCATCCAAGCACACCACAAAAACATTCCCTATAGATGGCATCAACACTTCATTCGTGAGTCTCGTGAAGGTGCTTGGAAAATTACTGAAGCCAAAAGGCGTGAGCATCCATTCATACAACAAAAAAAACAATGATCTACAAAATAGCACTACTTCTACTTGATCAGATCCACTAAAGCACACAATCTCTTCTCAGAATACTTAAATCTTCCTTGGCTTGATAACAACATGAACCTTACACCTCACATGCACAACACATGATCAACACATTTTGCATTCAACTTCAACTATTATATACTAACTATTAAGTCCACCACCTTAATCAAACCCTGAAATCAAGTTACAAAGCATTCCACTCAAATCCAACGCGCCAAATAACAAAATTAAATATACAAAACATATTTCCAAGACCGCGTCGGCCTACACAACGATATACATATGAAATTGAGCCAAGGAGTCAAATACATTTTGACCATACACAAACGTCCTCTATAATCTTCTCCACAAGATAAAATCAAACAATGTGATGCTAGATCATCACCTCCAATCATGAATAAATGTCACCAGATAATGACTCATTCATCGTTGATCACCACTGCATCGATACTGATCCCCAATACAAGATCTTCCATCAGTAGCCCAAGAACACAAATACTTAACCTATTGAATAACAATGTCTTTTTTGAACGATGACTCATCCATCCCACCGGTCACTCAAAGTAGTTTTGATTGCAACTATAGCATATGAACATTTTTGACCACCATATGTTGTGAACGCACCACAAGATAGATCAGAGATTTAACAAGACATTCAAATCATCTATCACATGTCATTAATTGTTCTAGCAGTTGTACTCTTATACACCATTTGATTATAACTCTCACTTAAACTTACTTTAGCAGTAGTAGTCATGCATTTGAAATCTAGAGACATACCTAAGTCTCCCCTAAAGATAGAAACCATTTAAAGTCACTAAAACTCATCATTCATCACAAATATGCTTGACAACATACTAAGAACACAAAGTCAATAGTTGGCATCAATGACAATATATTTATCTGATCATCCTATAATCAAATCACTATTTCATCACCAAAACAAACTTACCATTACTGCATCAGATATGCCAACATTTATACCATTCTAAGTTCATCTCCTGCCCCCCAGATCGCTATCATACCCTATGTTGAAGGTCTTTTTAGTTTGATGTCTAAGATTCTAGGAAGAAAAGGCATTACTTGTGTCTTCAAACCCATCTCCACCACCCATATATTTATCCCCTTTATTGAAGATCCTCTACCTCATCTTCTCCTCTTGAGGGTTTACAAAATTGATTATTCATGTGGAACCCCATACATTCAAGAAAAAATTGTTGGAGATTTGTTTTTGTGTAATTGATTGATTGTATGTTTGTCATTGATGACAACATATAATACACAGTAGTGATTCTGTATTCACTTATCAGAATGATGAAATCAAGCCTTGCGTGGTTAGATATATGTTTTATACAGGTTTATTATGTTATGTTCATACACGCAGATCCAGATATGATGTTTCAGTCAAGTTGTGTAATTTTGTTATTGGCAGTTACAGGTCTAGAAGAGTATCTATTCAGAGCCGACGTATTTAACATGTTTCTTGAGTTGCGCCTATCTTCAGGATATGCATGTGTATATTCATGATTAGTTATGATTTGATGATAGTTATCTAAAGGCGCCAAACATGTTTCAAGAAGATTACAATGTTAGAGATAATTTGGTGAAGACGACTTAGTAAAGCGTCACGTCTATTTAGTTTGTGTTGCGCAGACTTAATATTTTTTGTGTGCTTAGTAAATCTGACAAGGATGTTATGAAGAGTTGTCTTACAGGTCCCATGATCTCATACTTTGAGGACGATACTTATATAAAGTCATTTGTGATAAGCTAAGTGTGAATGATACGATAAGAGACAAAAAATGTACAGAGCAGAATATCAGTTGTGGTTCATTCATCAAGAGTCTATGTGAAGAAGTAGTAGAAGATTATAATATATTGGAACTGATCAAGATAGAAGGTCTACTCTATAGTTCATCATCAAATATAGTGCATATCTATTCTACAGAAGGTTGTAGCCTTCACCATTGAAGCAGTGAGCTTTTGGATAGTGAGTCCTCACCCCTAACAGGGTTATTTGTAAAAGACTCCTAACAGGGTCAGACCCTTAACCAGGTCACTATACTTATTTCTTTGTAAAGAAAAACTCCTAACAGGGATTACTATAAACAAATATAGTTCATTGTGGGTGCTAATTCCCACCGGGGTTTTTACCATTTGGTTTCCCCGTAATCAAATTGTGTGTTGTGTACTGTGTTATCTGAATGAGCATTTAATTTATTGTATTCTGAAGTGAAGAAGAGAAAATAATTAAAGTTACTGATAACTGATTCACCCCCCCCCCTCTCAGTTATCCTTTGGGACTATTCTAACAAAAGTATGATCCATTAGTACAGGATAAAAGAGCATAGTGCTAATATAATGTTCGAATGTATCTAAAAATCTGCCTTGATTATATAATTCCACCACTTTAATCACCACAAATGCCTTGAGAACACCCAAGTCATTGTTATAGAAGATAACTATTTAATATGTAAATATATGGAATCCATCATCATTAAAAACCTTTGGTCCAATATTAATCAAGATGAGGGTTGGCATGCTAGCCCTACTTGGCAACCCCTTTTAGGATTCCTCTTCTCTAACCCTCCTTCATGATATCCTCTCTTCCACCTTCTCTTGGGTCTTTGTTTCATCTTTGGCTTTTTCCTTCCCCCTTTTTTTGTAGTTTCCTTCCGTTTCTTGTCTCCCTCATCCTTTTTATCGTCCATGGTCCCTCTTTGGTTCTGTCCTTGAATCAGTCCTTGCTACTTATCTATTTTTTCATGTTGTGTTCTTGGTTTCAATTTTATTCCTTTGTTTTGGTTTTCCTCTCTTAGGCCGCTTCTTAATTTTTGATCTATCTCTTTTCTTTCTTAGGTTCGTAGTTTTTTTTTACAGGTCACTTTTATTTATTTATCTTCTTTTTCTTATGTTATTCAAATTTTTACCATTTTTTCCTAGAGTTCTTTACTTTTGTATTACTTTTGCATTTTTTTAAATATTTTGTTAGGTTTCATATTGTTCTTATTTTAATTTTTTTATGTTCTCTTTTATTATCTTTACAACATATTTCCCTGTTCTTTTTCCTATTTATCTTTTACTTTATGATTTTTTTAGTTATTTTTCTTCTCTTTTAATGAATTTTTGGCATTATTTTAAATTTTCACTTTATTCTTTTGTTTTAGTTCTCATCTATTCTTTCCTTGTTTTATTTTCTTATTTTTAGTTGTTCTTGTTCTTTTTTTATTCTTATAGATGTTCTTTTTGTTTTCTTATCCATTTTTCTTTAGTTTATTACTTATAATTTTTAAAGCTATTTTTGTTTCCTTTCCATGTTAGATCACCATGAGTACTGAGGAGGGCACTAGTTGTGTGTGTGAAATATTGCACCTGTTACCTGCGACACAACACTTCAATAGATCATTGCATTAGTGGAAAGCATGGTTAGAAGAGCATATAAAACACTAAACTCGACCTATTGCTTTCTAACTAAGAAGAGTATGATAAGCAACACAGTAGCCCTCAGATTATGCTACTATCAGTGACATATACGACTTAGCATGAAATATTTGAGTTAAAAGAAACTATTTAATTAGTAAGCATGCATATTATCTCTAAAATGGACATTATAACCATGCATGATAATGAAACTATGAAGTAAAATGAAACTATCTAAATCTTAATAGCATAACAATGTATTTTCAATCTAAATTATGGGCTTATTTGTGCTAAAAAACCCCTTCTATTTATAGAAGAAATGAGGAGAGAGAGGGGGACAAGGTTCATTAATGGAGTTGAAAAACTCATTAATGAAGTGTAAGAATCATTAATGCCTTGGGCATTAATGAGGCATGGTGGAGGCAAATGCATTAAATGTGAGCAATTAAGAGGCGTGGGTAGGGGTACAAGTCAAGCTTGAGAAGGTGGACTTGAGGAAAAGAATCTTGAGATTCTTTGACTTTCTCAAGTGGGTTGAGTCTTTAATCACTCCTTAATGAAATGTGACAATATTAGGAGGTGGGTTAGGATAGAATTTAGGATTAGAATTAGATTTAGCAAGGGTGAATGGGTTGGGATAGGTTCAAACCCAGAGTCAAAGTGGTTGAAGTGGGTTAGGTTGGGGTTTAGAAGAATATTAATGAAATGAATAAAACTTATTTAATTCATTCAAAAATAGGCTTATTAATTATTTAAGCTTTTAATTGCTTTTTAATAATCAATATGACTATAGCCAATTTAATTAAATTAATTAGGCTAGAAGAATGGGTTCCTTTTGCAAGTGAGCAATTGATTTAGGATTTTATTTAATTCCTTGCAAATTAATCATTTTAGCCATGTATTTGATTGATTTTGATTTTGGCTAAAAGTAATTAATTTAGTAATTTGATCACTTTAGGAGATTAAATTGATTTCAAAAGAATTAAGCCAAGCAGTAACAAGGTCATTTGAACATAATTGGGGGTATGATCACACTTAGAGAAAATAGGATCTATGGTCAGAGCAGACCAAATCCAGGTGGTTACATTTGCCCCTCTTTGAATTGATGTGCGAGCAACGCATTAATTCAAAGAAAGTTTTTGATTTTGACTTCAAAAAGATTGAGAATTTCGCTTACGATTGAACAAAATGTCTGATGAGATCAGTCTCGCACTTGATTGAACTAAACTGATAGAATTGAATTTGTACTTGGTTGTCATACAAAGGTCAATAAAAGATTTTAAAGATACCAATTCTGAACTTGGTTGTGGTCCAAAGATTGATAATACTAATTCTAAACTTGGTTGTCGTCCAAAGATTGATAATACTGATTCTAAACTTGGTTGTCATCCAAAAGTCAGTAAGAAGCTACTAGGAGCTTAATAAGAATCTTTTAAAATGAGGGAACACAAGATATCCAGCTTATGAGAACCAAAGCTTTCTATTCAATAGTTCTGACTTAGACAAGGAAACTGTCATGCCCCTAGTTGTTTGATAATGAAGTCATTTTTTATATTGTTTCAAGCAAGAATTTGATTGATGATAGTGTGATCATGCCCCCTCGGGAACGAAATTCAAGGAAAGAAATAAAATCCCTCTGTGGAAATGATGTATCACTTGCAGGAATGGGTAGAACGAGAAAGAATGGAGTAGAAGAAGTGGAAAAGGTGGTGTGTTTTAAGAGGAAACACATGAGAACCAAGTTAATTACGTAAAAATGTGAGTGGTGAGACTGATAAAATGATGTCAGACCAAGATTTATGATGAAATGTACAATTTGACAGATTTTTGGAACAAATGGAGCAAATCTGCATTTTCAGGAGTTGTCGTAAAAATGTTACTGTATTGCATAAAATACCTTAGGCACCTTCGATTTGGTTCCCGATTGATCAAAAAGAGAACAGAAATAGAGTTTCAGTTGCCTGGGAGAATTTTTAGAACTCCTAAATAGCTCAAAAGACTAATATATATATATCTCAAAAATTACCATTTTACTATTCATTTTTTCTTTTATCCATAGTAAATCTAAGAGATCTATAGAGAAGATGGTGGTCCAAGTCAGGAAGCATCATTTTGAGCTAAGTCGTCGACATCAGCGCCTGACCAATTATGCACCTCCGATAAGTACTCGGAAAGCCACCCTGTGAATTTTGCAATTTTGAATTTTATGCATTTTGACAGCTTTTATAGCCCTTCAGATTCTGGGTCACATTCAGGATTTCAGATGGCACCCTACTCAACCCGCGTTGCATCCCGCTTTTCTGGGATCGCATCCTGCTTTCCTGAATTTCTGAGTCGCATCCAAGATTTCCTGGATCGCATCCGGTTACTTTGTTTTAGCTTAGTTTTAAAGTTGAAATTTGGTATGTGTCATTTCCTATCCCTTCAGGGTCGTACCCTATTTTTGGGGTCACATCCAGGATTTCCAGGATTGCACCCAATATTCGCCATCGCATTCTATTTTTCCAGGATCGCATCTGGCAAAAGAGATCGCACCCTGCCTTTCCAGGATCGCATCTCATTTTTGGACTTATAAACTTATCCATTTTGACCTCTTTGTCTACTGTGGACCTTGAATCACTGAGTTGATCTCGAGTCTGCATCTTGCATGTAGATAGAACACTGAATTATCTTTTTATGTGCCAAACAGGCATATTTTGAGGTAGTCACGTTCTAGGGTACATATCTAGGTCGTGTTCTTGCCTTGGCCTGACTTTTATCGGATGATGAGTAGGAGACAGTGATCCACTATGGATTACGATCCTTGATTGGTTTACCCGATATAGGGGTAAATCGGGGGCTATTGACTTCTCTTGCCGAGAGATGGCACTTAGAGCATGACACATTCCATCTCCTGACTAGAGAGATTATAGTTACTCCAGAGGATGTATGGCGTATATTGCATGTTCCTATTATGGGTCGTGAGGTGTGTTTTGAGGCGACTTCGGCCGTGGCGATTGGTGTAGCTCGCCGGTATTTCCAGGATGATACCATTGACTGGAGGTACCTTTCTTGGGACTACATATGAGATCATTATGATCGGTTATCTTTATATTTATCAGGTTTGATTGTTGGTGGCATACTGATGCTAGACAGAGGACAACACGGGTTCCTCGTCGGATGGGTAGACATGTTGGAGAAGATGATCATCCAAAGATGGAGATTTGCATGGAGCACCTCTATCCTAGCCCATATGTACCGCGAGCTTCATGAGATTATTTACCATTATACTCAGAGCATGACTGTGGGTATTTTTATTCTTTAGATCTGGGCCTGGGAGCACATCCTAGTGACATGAACCATAGTAGATAGGCAGCGTGCACTTGAGTAGGCTTATGTATATATGTATGCAGGTCTCATTTAGTAGCCCCATCTGGGTAAGGTAGAGTACCAGCGATGACTTTTTGATGATATGACAGAGGTAGTCTGGTGGCCATACTTAGATTGTGAGGAGTGGACCTCAGATGCTAGACAGGTTCTATTTTTGTTCCAGAGCAGGTACCTTATCGGGAGGACTAGATATATAGTAGAGTGGTTCGTTCATACTGAGTTTTGAGATAGTATGGCAGATGGCAGGGTAGGACACAGGACATTATCATGTATGTGAGGACCCGTGATGAGGCACCATTGTGGGGTGCTCAGCTGAGTTATGAGACCTCCCACTAGGAGATCAGAGACATGGTTGGAGTAGATTGGAATCTCCATCTTGATGTTGCAAATGTAGGCTACTTAGATGGATTCACAGTAGAGATGCTTCAGCATCCATTTCCTCGATTCACAGTGCCTAAGGAGGTCATTCCTCATATAGAGTATCCGATAGACTATGATCTTGATGATCATCTTGCTAGAGGGAGAGGAGGATCCTAGAGAGACAGGGGTGTCGGAAGACAGGTAGGGAGAGACGGTGGTAGGTATGGAGGTAGAGATGAGAGACATCCTCCTCCATATGAGGGGGGCGATGGTGGAGATGATAGGGGTGGTGGTGTTGTGGGTGGCCATGTAGATGTGGCCAGTGGTAGTGGAGAGGGTTGGCGCACCCAATTCAGATTTATTGCTCCCCAGATAGATCTAGGTCCTTTACTGACAGGGGAGCAATAGAGACAGCAGAGGCAGCAGCAGCAGTAGAGGCAGCCAGGAAAATCACAAGATAGATCTCAGGATAGGCCTTTTGGATAGGATTCTGGTAGGGGATCTGGTAGAGATGGGGATCCTCTATCCCAGTGTGAGCAGGAGCAAGAGCAGCTCAAGGCACATATCACAACTTTAGATGGTAGGCTTACTGCAACTGAGTCCAGGATTGCTATATCAGATGCATTGATCGTAGATAGGGACAAACAACTAGAGCACCTTAGGGAAGAGAGAGATAGGTAGGGTGATATGCTGAGAGCAGAGAGAGATGCACAGGCTCGGATAGCCACCCACCAGGGACAAAGAGCAGCTTAATACTTTGCCCTATACCATGCTGCAGTTCCAAAGGGTTGGAGAGAAATTTCATTTTCATGGGTAGCTCAGCAGTCTGAGGGAGCGATGCCTCCGCCACCTCCATTTGTACCACCTCCTCCTCTAGATCAGTGAGAGGGGGGAAGCCAGAGCTGATACATATCTTTTTGTACTATTTTGTGAGATCATTTTGTATATCCAAAGCCCTGTGAGGCCATTCTTTTGTACTATTGACACTTTGATATATGTATATCTGATTCATCTGTGTACTCTAATAATCTTTGTGTAGACTTGTACCATTTTGTTGATTTGTACCATGTTTTGAGATATATATCTGTTGCAGCTATTTTTGATTCTGACACGATTCATGAGTTCTCTCTGCTTTGATAGATTTATTTGCACATGTGATTATATCTTGGTCATATGATGAGCTAGATTTAGATGATGACATCATTTATGCGCTTTGGACTTATCACTGATATAAATATGTTTCAAATGATACTATGTGAAATATGCAAAATGTATGTTTTTGAGTTTTTCATATGCAAGTAAAATGTATGGATGCACTTTAGGATGTAGAAAACAAATGTGAGTTGGTCATAATTAACTTGGATTTAGAAGAAGAAAATAGAAATTATTTTTGAGCTCAAATTTCCTTATGCTTTTGCTTCTTTCACAAATGCATCATGCAATCTATGAAATACAGCTATATGCAGACTCTTAGGACTTGTCACTGATATGCAGATATTGTAGCATTTTATCATCATTGGGAACTTTTTAGAATGGATACCACCTGATAGTACAACCATCACTAATACCCACTAATATTATGAAAGTATGAATACCATGTTTATTTGAAATGTCAGAAATAGACTTAGGCATCAAGGCATAGAAGCCAGGATGACAATTTAGCCACTTTCCTTTTATTATATCA
This sequence comes from Thuja plicata, assembly GCA_018584345.1. Taxonomy (NCBI): domain Eukaryota; kingdom Viridiplantae; phylum Streptophyta; class Pinopsida; order Cupressales; family Cupressaceae; genus Thuja; species Thuja plicata. Next base: position 596,086 of record MU226751.1, read on the forward strand.
GAATCTGTGTAAGGTAAGATATTGAACCTGTAACGACCTTGAAAATTCATATCCTTGGGTACATTATGCTTCATATACCTTAGTGAGAATCTAAGTTAGAAAATAGACAAGAAAATTGTCTCAAACTTACTGTAGTTTACACAACAAAGATCGAGATATATGCGGCTATCCACTCATGTTGGTAGCTCTTACCATAAACATCTAAGTTAGGTGAAATGTATAGGATCACTTGGAATAATCACCATACATAGAAAACTAAGAAAATTTTATGTCTCCTGTCCTTGTGACTCTTTGTCTTTGCGCAGATGTCATGGAGTAACTCGGAAGACATAACAACTATCAATTGTGAATCAATCAAATAAAATTTATAACTGCTTAGATGCCCCCAATCATGGGTACATAAAAGAGTCATAATCAAACCAAGATCAAACTGTGTTTAGGTAGTATTGAGAAATACTATTGATTCATTTTTCAAATGTAGTATAGGTTCATCAATCAAAAAGGTAGGAATTCAAGAAATATGTATTCCATGTCTATGTATGTTTTATGTTTGCAATCCAATGGCGGTTGTAGGAACATCATTCATGTTAGTGCAATGTTTGTGCTAGATAGGTGATTTGTAAAGATACACCTTTGTTTCGTGAAAGTGACAGTTTGGTGAAAACATCAAGTATCATTGTTTCATGAGACAAAATATCCTATGACAAACTAGCAAACGCAACCAAATATGCTGGCAAAGATGCCCCTAGTGCAGAATGACTTGATCCTAAGATAGAAATTCAGACAAATCCCAAGCGAGGATAAGATTTTTATAAGGAGACAAAATTAAATCATAGCACAGGTGTAATTGTGAAGGCTTAGTATCAGCAATGCATTGATAGATGGAGTGCAGAACACAAGTGACGTTTGATTGCCAGGTTTTCACCACTTGGCAAAAATTTGTATTCTTTTTGCTACTAGGATACCTATTTTACCAGGTTGTCATCAAGGCACTTTTCTCTTTTTCAATTTTTTTTTTGCTATTTTTTTTTTGAATGTTTTTGGAGTATCAAGGTGCATGTTTGCCAGGTTTTCACCAAGAATATCTTTCTTCAGGACTTTTTCCACTATTTTTGGATTCCTTCAGGATCAATTTTTTGAATGTTTTTGGTATTTTCTAAGAACTATTTACTGTACAGGCTCTGCTAGCCGAACATCAAGCGTAGAACTACTTCAAATGTAGAGTATTGATAGGATCTAGAAGAATGTCTCCCTCAGGTGTAGCTAGTTGATAAGTTCCAGTCCCAAAAGTAGCAGTGATAACATAAGGTCCCAGCCAATTAGGTTCAAATTTTCCCTTTTGTTATCTATTGGTCTGGTTCTTAGGATTCTCCTTTAGGACAAGATTCCCCACTTGAAATTGTCATGGTTTGACCTTTTTATTGTACCCTTTGGACATTCGTGCTTGGTACACCTTTAGATGATCAAACGCCTATTGCCTGCGCTCATCAAGTAGGTCTAAAGAATTCACCCTATCTATGCGGTACTGCTCATCAGTAACAAGACCTTGTAAAGATATCCTCAAGGATGGGATTTCAATCTCAATAGGTAATACTTCTTCAGCGCCATAGACTAGGGCAAATGGTGTGGCTCCTGTTGGTATTCTAATGCTTGTTCTGTAGGCCCATAGTGCCGGATTCAATTGTAGATGCCAGTCTCTGCTAGACTTACTTACAGTTCTATGTAGGATCTTGAGAATATTTTTATTAGATGCCTCATCCTATCCATTACCTAGAGGATAATAGATTGAGGAGCAATGTTGAGTAATGTGGAATTGTTCACAAAGGTCATCAATGTCTTGATTTTTAAATTGGCCCCCATTGTCTGTTACAATTGAAGAGGGTATCCCATATCTACAGATAATGTAGTTCAGAATGAACATAGCCACTTGTTTGTCAGTGGATTTGATTAGCAGAATGGATTTGACCCACTTTGTGAAATACTCAGTGGTCATAATGATGAACTTGTGTCCATTTGAAGAATTGGGATATATTTGTCCGACCAAGTCAAAGGCTCATTGCTGAAATGGCCAATGTGTAATGAAAGGTATAAATTCTATGGAAGGAGGATGGATGATATTTCCATGTGTCTGGAATTTATGACATGTTTTGGAAAACTAAATAGCATATTTTTCCACGGTAGGCCAGTAATAGCCTACTTTGAGTAGTTTCTTTGCTAGTGAAAAGTCATTTGAATGTGATCCACATACACCTTCGTGGACTTCTTTTAATGCGCGATCTGATTCTTCAAGTTCTAAACATCTAAGAAGTGTACCATTGAAACCTCATCAATATAATTTATTATTTATGTGGACATAACACGATGTTGTCCTAATCAAGGCTCTTTTCTCATTTCTGGATAGATTATTGGTAATAGTTTGGTCAGTGAGGTAAGTAATGATATTAGCATACCGAGATTGGTCTGGGGTGTTCAAAGCACATATTACTTGGTATTCAGGTGTATCAAAGGTAGGATAGGATAGTTCTTCCACCAAGAAGTCATAGCAGAATTGATGTTCCTCCAGTTGTAATATGGATGCCAATGTAGCCATAGTGTCTGCAGCTTTGTTCTCTATTCTGGGTATCTGCTGGAATGTGATGAAGATAAAGTACTTCTTTAGGTCATCCACCAGTTGTTTGTAGGGTGTCAATTTTTCATCTTTCATCTGATAAGCTCCATTGAATTGATTGATAATGAGCTAGGAGTCCCCATACATGTGTAACTCTATAATCTTACACTCTATAGCAAGCTTAAGACCGTTTACCAATGCTTCATATTCATAAATGTTGTTCATGCGTGGAAACATCAATTTGTAAGACTTGGGTATCTTGTAGCCTTCAGGAGTTATGAACATAACCCCTACTCTAGAGCCTTGTTGCATGAAAGAACCATCAAAGTATATCTTCCATGGGTATACCTAGTTAGATGCATAATGGTCTCATTGGGAAATTCAATTCTTAAAGGTTCATCATCTTGAAGTGGTGAATCAGCCAGTTGATCTGCGAGGACTTGTCCTTTAATAGCTCTTCGGTCCACATATTCAATGTCAAATTCACTTAGAATGAGGACCCATTTTTCTAGATGCCCTGTTAATGTTGTTTTTCTCAAAAGGTACTTCAGAGGATCAACCTTAGCAATGAGCCTCACTGTATGTGAGAGCATGTAGTGTCTCAATTTTTCTAATGCGAAGACAACTGCTAAGCATGCTTTCTCAATAATGTTGTAATTGAGCTCATAGGAGACTAGTGTTCTACTGATGTAGTAGATAGATCTTTCTTTCTTAGTTTCATCTTCTTGTGTTAGAAATACTCCTAGTGATGTAGTTGTAGCTGAAATATACAGGTTTAATGGATTTCCATGAATAGGCACCATAATAATAGGGGGAGTAACTAGGTACTCTTTTAATTCTTTGAAGTTGGCTTCACAGTGTTCATCCCATTTGAAGGTGACACCTTTATGTAGCAATTTGGTAAAGGGTTGTGCTTTGTCAGCAAGTTGTGACATGAACCTCCTGATTGATTGAAGTCTCCCTTGTAATGTCCTCATTTGACTGATGTTGCATGGAGGAGTCATCTCTAGAATAGCTTTGACCTTTGCGGGATCTACCTCAATTCCCTTCACTAAAACAATAAACCCTAAGAGATTTCCCGATTGGAACCCAAAGGCACATTTCTTTGGATTGAGCCTGAGTTGAAATTGCTCCATACGATCCAATATCTTTCTCAAGTCAGCAATATGAGTACTCCTTTCTTTTGATTTGGCTAAGGTTTCATCCACGTAATCCTCCATGTTTTTATGCATCATATCGTGGAATATAGTAGTCATTTCTCTTTGATATGTAGCACCAACATTCTTTAACCCAAATGGCATGACATTCCAGCAAAAAGGTTCCCCATGCACATGTAAATGCGGTTTTCTCTTGATCCTCAGGGGCAATTTTTTTCTGATTTTAGCCAAGAAACCATCCATTAGTGAATACATTTGGTAGCCTGTTGTGAGGTCTATGATTATATCGATGTTAGGTAGGGGGAAGTCATCATTAGGACATGCCTTGTTTAATTCTTTGAACTCTATACATATCCTGATAGATTTATCAGATGTAGATACTGGGACCACATTGGAGATCTGTCATGCATAGGCAATGACTTTGATGAATCCAGCTTTCAACAATTTCTCTAGCTCTACATTTACTATTAATGCAACATGATGATGCATTTTTCTAAGCTTTTGTTTCACGGGCTTGATCCCGGGAGCTATAGACAAGTGGTGCATTATTAATTCAGGATCCAACCCAAGCATATCTATGTAAGACCATGCAAAGTTGATCTTCTTCTCTTTGAGGAACTTGGTGAACTGTTTCTTTTCCTCTTCTGGCAAATATTGTGCTAGGTGGACTATTTGAGGAACTTCAGTTCTGACCAAATTAACCGCTGTGTTGGTTCTACCAGAACTCAAGACCTTTCTTGAAAGTGCTTAGGGAGGATATCAAGAATCTCATCCTTTGGCACCTCTGAGAGGTTTTCACCATCAGATATGTCTTTTTTTTTACTATTTTAGGATCTGACACTACCACAACATGGTTTTCACCGTAAGTTCCTTTTTTATTTTTATTCTTCAATTTTTTACTGAGAAACTTGATATCCTCCTGTGACATGTTGACGCTCCTTGCAATGGTGGAAGAAGGGTAGGGTTCACAAGCATTTAGATAGCAAGCCAAGGTGTAGTCATTGGGAAAGTTGAGGATAGGAGTAGGATCCGTACTAGTCCAATCAATTAGGTTTGGATTTATCAAAGATAAGGAGTCAAACTCTGGGTAGGAAAACATCACATTAGCATCACAACTATTAACTGACATGACATGTCCTATTAAGTTAAGTTCTTTGATGTTTAGATCAATAAGAGTTAGATCGTCATTAAAAGGGTCATTTTTAGTTATATGCAGACCAAACTCTAGTGAAGCGTCACTAGAACTTTCATCATCATCTCTTCGTAAAAGGGGGCTTCTTTCTTGTTGCCTCTGAAGTTCTTCTAGACTTATGAGAACACCAATCTCTCCATCAATGATTGGGGGGAGGAACTCTTCCTCTACTTCAAGAATATCACTATTGTTGGGAGTAGTGTTAGAATGTTTGTTAGGTGCTGATAGAGCCAAAAACATGTGAATCACATCTATTTCAATGTCCTCTGTGGTGACAAAGAGCTCATCCCATTCATAATCATGAGAGTCTATTATCTTGTCATCATACGTGTTTAAGAATTCTGCAATAGTTATTTGATGTACTCGATGAGCCACCCGTTGATCAAAGTGTGGTAAATCAAGGACATGTGTGATTGTGACTAACTTCCCCTAGTTAGGATGTAAACCCTATTGTCGAGGTGTGTCTTAAGTAACTATTTCTATTAATGGTAATTCTAGATCATTTGTTGTTATGTCTCCTACTTCTTGAATAGGAGGCTGTGCTAACAAAGGTATGTGAATGTCTAGTGGTACCTGAAATCTTGGTACATAGCGCTCTCCTTGATAGTTGGGATTCTTGGTGCCAACATTTAATAACCTTTCATAGGACCATGGTTCTATTTCTATCTCATCTCTTTCATCACTCCCTTTGTCAGAGATCGGACTATCTTTTGAAGCAGGTTTGTTTGATTCAGTATTAAAACCTCGTCCTGTTTTGTCTCTGGTATTCTTGAACTCTATGTGTACAGGTTCAATAAGTCCTCTACCAGTGTCTCTTAGAGGTCCTTTTCCTTTGTATCCCATTTGCTTGAGGAGGTCATATCCTTTACCATACTATTCTGGAGATATTTCTACATGTTTGACCTTGGCTTCCTTTGGTTCTCCTTTGTAAAGCCAGTCCAAGACTACCTGTTCTTCTATGTTATCTAAAGAAGATGTGTATTCCTTTACCATTCTAGTTTCTTTGGGGATTTTTGGCTCCTTGGATGCAGTAGGTGTGAATGTTGAGGAAGGTTTTCCATAGGATCTTGGTGACACCGGAAGTTCTGTCAGTGATGGAGTCATGTCCAGCTTGTATCTCTCATACCTATTTCTTCAAGTTTCATGGTTTTGCCAAAAAATTTCATAACCATGTCTTTGGTAGTCTCAGGAGCAATCTCATCCATAGCTTCCTTGTTATGTGGAATCATACTACCTTCTTTGATATTGTTGCAAGTATAATTAGAATCCGCAGGAATCATCACTTCCACCCCATTATGTGGGAACTTGATACACTGGTGGTAAGTAGATGACACATCTTGCATTTTGTGAATCCATGGTCACCCCAAAAAGATATTGTAGGCCAGGGTTAGATCCATAACTTGACATACAACATTCCTTTCAATTGGTCCGACTCTGATGGGTAGAACAATAAGACCTTTAGAGGATCTTTCTTCCTCATCATAAGCTTTGATAGTTATTTTACTTCTATAGTTAATGGTCTATTCTGAGAGACCCAATTTCCTCATTAGATTAAGTGTACAAATATTCAATCCTGCACCTCCATCTATCAATACACGTCTAACACAGGATTTATGAATGAGGACTTCAATATGGAGGGGTTGATTGTGTGGATGTGTCAATGATTTATCATCCTCTTCAGAAAAGGAGAGATAACGTGGCGCTGAGATGTGATTGACCATCGCTTGGAATTTGTCTATATCAAGTTCCTTTGGTAAATTTACGACATGTAGGGCTTGTTCCAGGATTTCCCTATGTACTATGGATATTTTAAGCAACTTAAAAATGGAAATTTTAGCAGAGGTTCGTTGCAATTGGCCCACCAAGTCATACTTTGTTGTAGGAATAGTAACTGTGTGTTTTTCTACTAGTTTAGGGATAGTAACAATAGGAACCTTGGATGTTGATGTTGGTTTTGGGGAAGAATTGGGTCTTTGATCATGACCTATGCTTGACTTCGAGTCACCACATTTGTTTGGAAAGAAACACCTTTGATTGTGAACACATTAATTGATTCAGTTTTAATGTCTAGCATATTGATCACATTATCATTGTTGGAATAGGTGTAGTTTACTTCATTTCATTTTCCTTTAGATGCTTCTCCCTTCTCGTAGTTAGGGAATGGTTTGTTGAATGTGGTATGATCTTCATTGGTAGTGTGTCCTTCCACTTTGATCTTACCTCCTTCGATGAGGTCTTGAATAACATGTTTAAGCTTAAGGAAATTGTTAGTCTTGTGTCCTTTGTTTTTTTGAAAGACACAATAAGAATTATCATCCCACCACCTTGGTTTGACTCCTGGTTCCCATGGTTTGGAATTTGGGATTGTGAGAACTTTTTTGTCTAATAGTGTCTTCAAAATAGTCTCGAGAGGCTCTCCCAAAGGAGTGAATGTTCTTTGAGGTTTCGAAGGCCATGGCCGACCCTTGTTATTAGCATTGTTTTCTTTGAGTATGGGGTTTGTTACCTTGGCATCTTTGCTTGCTTGCATACTGTTAGTTAGATTGAATACCTCAGGTTTAGGACCAACATTGGATGTGTCTACTACGCCATCGTTGACAACATTTTTTTTTTCCTTCCACCATTTAGGTTTGGAGTTGGAGTTGTTAGATTTGTTTTCAACTTGAAGAGTGATCTCTCCCTTTTTAACCATAACTTCTTCGATACAAAGAGCATTTTTTATCATCCTATCAAAGCTAGGAGAATCTTGCATTTGAAATGTGTAGTTCAATTCTGGTATCAATTTATTGACAAATATTTCCATTTTCTTAGATTCGGGAATGGCTCTTGAATACCATGCAAAGATTTTCCTCCATCTTTGTAGAAAGTGGGTAAAGGATTCACCAGTCTTCTGTTTAGTGTTGCACAGGTCCATCATAGTCACATTATGCTAGATGTTATAGGAGTAATGTTGGATAAACTGTTGTATTAACTCCTCAAAATTTTGACCTTGGGTGTAATTTTTGAGAACCATTCCATGGCGTTGCCTCCTAGACTTCCAGGAAAAAGCCGCATGAGTTAAGTAGGTTCATGCATGTACTCTATGCTAAGAGCATAAAATTATCAAACATGGTCATGTGGATTTGTCTCTCCTGTATACTTGTTGTATTTTGGCCTTGCCACGTTGGGAGGGAATGGAACCATAGTGATACTCTTGTCGAAAGGAAATGGACAAATGGAGTAAACAAAGTACTTTGTTGTGGGTTTATCCTTCTCTTGCTTGAGAGTCGCAAGTTCTATTTTCATCAAGGTAAGTTGTTTGGCGAGAATAGAAATCGGAGTTAGTACCTCCTTTTCCTTTAGTTGTTCCACATCATAATCCTTGGGTAATTTTACACCAGTGGATTCTAAATGGAGAAAGTATTTCTCTTTATCCTCATCAATAATCCTTTCCAGTATCTTGTGGAACCTCTTGCTTTGTTTGAGTTTATCATATTCATCTTCAGGGATGTCTTCCTCACTGCCTAATTCAAATGGAGGACATTCAAATGTGGGTTCTTCATCTTCATCGATATATTCATGCTTTTGGTTTTTTCTATTGTCATATTTGTCAAAAGCCTCACACCATCCATGAGTAGACATGTCTATTTCTAGAGAGTCTAGATCGAGTAGGGAACTGCGAGATGTTTCTCCTTGAAAGTGTGGTGATTTAGGAGGTACTTTCGATCCTATAAATGTGTACTTGTTGCATCATGTGTTAACCATGTATCTGTATCTCAAATTCATCAAATTTTCCTGAGAGTGTTAGGTAGTATCTCGAATCATTCAAGTGAGTGTGTCTAGGTGGAAGTATCATTTGTATCTATGTGGAAGTAAATGATTCCAGTGTTAGAGGGTTAGAATACCCTGATAGTGAGCTAGGAACCAAGTTGTTTGTAGAAAGTGGATAGACCACACGTATTGAGACGGATCGTGAGAAACAGACAGGACATGCAAGGTAGATGTCTAAAAAAGTGTTTTGACACAGCCATAGGGAGACCAGAAAAGACAACAGGGACAGACTAAAGAGCCAAAAGGGGATCCAAATCAATTGAGTTTCCCTGAGAAACTATTCTGCACGTGCCCACTGTCCTATATGTGAGCTCCCAGATGCGAGCCTAGAAATAGAGGATGTGAGCTACTGATGACCCTAGATGTGAGCTTAAACCCTAGATGTGATGATGTGTTGACCAGATGCGAGCCATGATACTAAATGAGAGCCAAGATACCAAAAATGAGCCAGGAAATCTAGGATGTGATTTTCTGATGTCTCTGTCAGATTTTCAATTTTGAAAAATTTGTCTAGGAGGTACATGAAGTTTGTCTGATTGTATATTGCGCTTAGAGGCCTGTCAGTGGGTGAAAAATACATGTATACACCAAGGTTTGAAGTTTGTTGCTTGTTTGAAGATGTTATATTTTTAATGATCTTTCAGTTATGTCAAGCATTGTTGTATTGTTAAAGAGTGAACAAACACATTTGTATGCCATATTTTCTAGGTGGAGGATGAAAATCCTTTCTCGTTGACTTAGGTACACACTCAAATGCTAATCAGAATACAGCCATCACCAAGCACGCATTGTCTCTAGTCATGATGCTGTATTAGCTGACTCCAAATGTAAGTGAGGGCACGATATGACAAGTGTCGTGGAGAAATTACTTTTTCCTTGCACAAGGATTATCACCCTTTTGGGGGTGAATTAGGAATTCTTTCAGTTTAAGTGTTGTCTATGATTGAGCAACCCATTTGAAACCGTCCCCCATAGAATTGCACAAGGCAAAATTGAGGCGTATAGCCCTATGAGTACTCATATGTGTAGTCTCGCAAGCAAGATTCAGGCGGCTTCGCTCTACACATACCCAAGCATGTTCAAGGAATGATGTCAAAATTCCAAGAACAAAATTGATTTTGTCTTTCGAGGCTTTGGCCTACGCGAAAGCAATTATTTATAGTGAGTTGGAAGGATTGGCGTAAAACTTGTCCTCACTTGGGTCGTTCCCAGGAGATTTTTTCCTCAATCGGAAGGCCCTCTACTATTAAATAAGTGTACAAAGGATTGGTGAGCGTAGGACGTCTAGATTTCTGATTCCTCCAAAGAAGAAGAGAATACTCTCCTAATCCATGTTGTTTTCTCCCAAAACAAAGTCAATCAAATAGTTCATTCCCTCAAGCAATGTTGTGCTCGATTTAAGATGTTCCTACTTTAGGGAAAACATAATGCTTGAAAGTAAATTTGTGTTGTTCAATTTCCACAATATTTAAATGATTTGCTTGTTCAATTTTTGGTTCCAAAATTTAGACAATGAGTTTGTTCAATTATCCCACAATGTTAAATGCTTTGAGTTGTTCAATTTTTGATTCCAAATGAATTAAACGATGTGAGTTTGCGTGTTCATTTACCCCCTAGATTCTTTCACAAGTGTTTTAAAATAATGTCTAATTTTCTGATTTTCCTTTAAAAGGAAAAGAGCATAGTAATCTAGTTGTTTTAAGACATGTTTGAGAAAATGGTATTTAAGTGGAAAACTTTTGAAAAAGGGGTTAGTATGTGAAATTAGTTGAAAACCCTACAACCACACATGTTAGTATTATCGTCTTCCAACTCCTTATCTGAGACCCATAATCACTAGTTAGGCTATCAAAATGCCAAAAACACAACTGGTTAAGTGTTACAGGTTAGAAAATTAAGTGCACAAAAATCTCTACCAGATGCGATCCTAGAAATGCAGTATGCGACACAGAAAACTAGATACGACTTTCTTTTACTAGATTCGACAGAGTGTCTACCAGATGCGATCCTAAACTGAAAATGACCTAGGAACTCTCGGATGTGAGCCTCGATTTATGCAGTGCGATGGCGTATCCTGGATGTGAGCCAGAATGACCAGAAATGACTCTGGACCTAAAAACTAGGAGGATAGATTAGTGAAAATGGGATTAAAATGAGGCCAAATCCAGAATTGAGCCCTAAGGTGGGTACTAGAAATGTGTGTGTGAAATATGGCACCTATTACCTGCAACACAACACTTCAACAGATCATTGCATTAGTGGAAAGCATGGTTAGAAAAGCATATAAAACACTAAAATTGACCTATTTCTTTCTATTTAAGAAGCGTATGATAAGAAACATAATAGCCCTTAGATTATGCTACTATCAGTGACATATACAACTTAGCATGAAAGATTTGAGTTGAAAGAAACTATTTAATCAGTAAGCATGCATATTATCTCTAAAAATGGAAATTATAACCATGCATGATAATGAAACTATGAAGTAAAATGAAACTATCTAAATCTTAACAGCATAACAATGTATTTTCAATCTAAATTATGGGCTTATTTGTGCTCAAAAACCCATTCTATTTATAGAAGAAATGAGGAGAGAGAGGGGGACAAGGTTCATTAATGGAGTTGAAAAACTCATTAATGAAGTGTAAGAAGCATTAATGCCTTGGGAATTAATGAGGCATGGTGGAGGCAAATGCATTAAGTGCTACATTAAATGTGAGCAATTAAGAGGCATGGGTAGGGGTACAAGTCAAGCTTGAGAAGGTGGACTTGAGGAAAGGAATCTTGAGATTCTTTGACTTTCTCAAGTGGGTTGAGTATTTAATCACTCCTTAATGGAATGTGACAACATTAGGAGGTGGGTTAGGATAGAATTTAGGATTAGAATTAGATTTAGCAAGGGTGAATGGGTTGGGATAGGGTCAAACCCAGAGTCAAAGTGGTTGAAGTGTGTTAGGTTGGGGTTTAGAAGAATATTAATGAAATGAATAAAAATTATTTAATTCATTCAAAAATAGGAATATTAGTTATTTAAGCTTTTAATTGCTTTTTAATAATCAATATGACTATAGCCAATTTAATTAAATTAATTAGGCTAGGGGAATGGGTTCCTTTTACAAGTGAGCAATTGATTTAGGATTTTATTTAATTGCTTGCAAATTAATCATTTTAGCCATGTATTTGATTGATTTTGATTTTGGCTAAAAGTAATTAATTTAGTGATTTGATCACTTTAGGAGATTAAATTGATTTCAAAATAATTATGCCAAGCAGTAATAGGGTCATTTGAACATAATTGGGGGTATGATCACACATAGGTAAAATAGGGTCTATGGTCAGAGTAGACCAAATCTAGGTGGTTACACTAGTACATAAGAAACTCTCTTATGTGTAAATAAAGAGATATTTTTAAAAGGGTAGAAATGCGAGAGAGAGAGAGAGAGAGAGAGAGAGCTTCTTCTCCTTTTGATCATGCTACTAGACCTATGCCTCATTAAGTATCATCCTTGAAAAAATAGTTATAACAGAGATAAAGGTTGTTTTGAATAATAGCTTATTAACCCCTTCATCAAATTCTATGCTTACGTGGTTGACCAAGTATATTTATCCATAAAAGAGGGCATATAGGGAACTTGAAGCTCAGGAATTCTAAAAAAAGTAAAGATCTTTTTAGATGGGAGAGCTCAACTAGAGGAAAGAACAATGCATATCATATGCATTTTCATATGAGAAGGCACAATGGAAAGTTCAATTAGCATAAGCCAAGAGAAGACATTATCCTAGAAGATTATTCAATAGAATAAATGGACTTGGGAATACCTAATAAGGAGGGGAAAAAGGCATTGATGAGGTTAGTTGTCACTTCTATCTTTTGGAGGATCGATAATGAAAAAAATAAGAATGAGGACTTGCAAACTCGGGTTGAAGACCAAAATCTTTTCATTACTCAATTAATTGGATCGACTGACCTGCCAATGTAGTTGCAAGTTCACATGACATATTGGATGCATGCAAGCAGTCCTCACATACTGACCCATTTTTGAAAGCTAATACAAAATGGAGGTGGGACATAGATTTTTTTGGAGAGGTGATAATAAGAGAGGTTCTTTTGTTCTATCAATATATGGTTAAGGAGTTACAACTTCTAGGAGATATACTTTCCAATAAAGAGGACATTAGGATTAAACAGGTCATGTTCATGTAGGAGGACTTCCTCCCAATTTTGTAAACAAGAAATAAGACGAGTGTGGACAAGATATAAACAACCATAATTTTGGAGCCAGAGAACATCAATTTACCAATACTTTGGCTGAGGTCAATCAAGTTAGCTGTGAGAGAGTATCAAAAGAGATGAAACATAAATTTGGTTAGAGGTGAATACATTAACAGACTAATATAGAGGGAGGAAGATTTTGTGAAGGCCCTTTCCTATATATTTTGGAAATCGAAAGATAAAATAGAGATGTGGAGTATTGATTAAATCATTCAAGAAGCCAAGGGCATTCTATAAGGGGCAACAAGGAGGATAAACATGAGTTGTAAAATATGAGGAAGGAACTCTACCAATTTGAGCGTGCCAACAAAAAATTGAAAACCTTCTTAAAAACCCTATAAAGCCTGTTGGAATACATGAAAAATCTAAATATGAATGGTGTAGTAGAGGTTGTTAAGGAATTCAATGCTATTTTCCCAAAGCTTGTGGCATGTCTCTAAGATCATAGAGATGAGTTTTGATTATTTATTCTATAAATCTTGATCAACTAATAGAGAAAATTGAGGTGTAAGAGTATTCACATTTTTGTTGTTTCTGGTAATTTTTGAACATGGAATCTTCTTTCAGATTCTTTCCAGCATGTCTTTAGTCTTTTTCCATGGTCGTGCAGACATAAAGGTGCAGTTTGTTGGTATTATAACTCAAAGAAAAATGCATAAAAAGTGGATCTGGGCTAAGTTCAAGTGTAGCCACCCAAATAAGAGTCTCATCTCATGATTTTAGGGCTCATTTATGAATGAATAAAGACCATTTCAAGTTGTAGACTCATGAAACCAATTACTATTCAATGTTGTAATAGTGTAGGAGTAGTTTGAGACTATTTAACTATTTTTTTATTTTTATTTTGACTAAAATATAAACTCTATTTAAGCTCAAATTTTAGATGTATTAAGGGTTGGTATTTGGTTATTTGAACATTATATACATATGGTGTTGCATTATCAGTATTTATTGTTGCTAGTTTTGTGAATTTGAATTATTTTTTTTATATTAAAGAGCTGTAACATTTACCCAATAGTTCTCCAAAGATTAAAAAAAAGAGGGAAATAAAGCCTATAAAATATTCCCAAAGACAGATGAGGAGCGGGTCATGCTTGTCAAAGGAGACTTGGATTATGTTATGTTGTCAAATATCAAGTGTATTTGGGCTTTTGCAATCAGAGCTATCATGGATTATTTCACTCTTGATGGAAGGTATTCCAAGGTCTATAACTATCACTTCATGTTTGTTAATAATTTTTGGCATGAGATTAGGGTTTGTTTCCCCTATTATGTATTAAGTTCGCTTAATCAGAGTATTATAGATCACAGAGTTAAATCCTCCCCTATTCTGCATGAGGGGCTCATCCTCCTAATTATGGATTATGTTAAAAATCAAATTCCTAATATGATTCTTAAGAAAATTGACAAAGGAAAATGCAAGAGCTTGGAGATGTCTACAGGCAATAAAACTAGCAAAGCATCAAACAAAAAAATTTGTAAAGGCCCTGTTGATGCAGACATTACATTGTCAATATATGATGACATTAAAGGCATGAGAACAGAAGATGAGAAGGATGTGGAGTCTTCTGAAGATGAGGGTTTTGTTTAGGAGCAAAGCAACAGAGAAGAGGTCGAGATGAATACACCTATCACTACTGAGCCTATGGGCGAGAAAGGGGAAATTGAAGATACCCATAATATGGACAACACTTTTCTAGAAGAGATATATGAAAAGATAGATAATCTGGCGGATACCTACATTGATGACCAGCACAACAATAATCAAGATAAGGAGAAGAAAAATAACCAAGAGCTTTTGGAGATTAACAAGGATTCTGGGAATCTTGAGGAGAATTAAAATGAAAAGGGTAAGACTAAAAATAATGAGAAGGATATGGTTGCAGAGGAAGAAACTGAAAAGGCCCACAATGACAACAATGATGATGACCTTGAGGAGGATATCCAAAAAGAGCATGACTATGGTGAAATCAATTTTACTCCCCTTGAGAGTCCGATTGGTGAGAAAGAGGAGAAGAATGATCAGAACCAGAGGAGCAGGAAGAAGAGCTCAGGGTGAAAGATTTCAAAGTTAAAAGAGCACTTAACATTTCTTTTCTCCAAATGGCTAAAAACAAAGCAATGTATGGGTATAACATTGATAAATGGATACATGATGATATGAAGGAGCTTTAGGCCAAATACAAGGACCTTGAAGATAGAAACTCTTTGTTGGAAGAGATTGCAGATAAAATGTGAAATGATGCAGCTATGTATCAGCAAGGGAAAAATGTCTTTGATAAGGTAAACAATAACAATATTACTCTGGAAGAAAAGTTAAGCACTATGATGGACAACAAGATGAAAAATATAAATAAGAGGGTAAACAACAACAATGTGATGCTGAGAAAGCTGACCACGATAATCAAACTGGGTATGTAAATTTTTTTGGATAATCTTAAAGCGCTGCATACCCTGCTAGAAGGGAATTATAATGATAGATCAAAGCAGGAGGAAGATAAAAATAGGAAACTCAAACTTTTGGCCCAAGTTCTAGAACCAGATCTAGCACCAAAAAGAAATCTGAGGTTCAAATTAAAGACATAAAAAATATGTGGGACTCGATCTAGAACATGGAATCTCAGATGGAAGAAATCCAGATCATGGAAGACTAGATGGATGCAGCTGTGAAGTGAAAAGTATTACTAGATTGTTTTGGTTGCTGGGAGGTTTTTGCTGTTGTTTTGCTGGAAGATTATCATTTTTGGTTTTGTAAAATATTATGAACTATGCTTTGTAATCTGTGGTTAAGTCCTTTTTGGTATTTTTTCATGTTTGACAGAAAGTTGTTGTTTTGGTCTTCTTTGCTTTTCTTTCAGATCTTTGTTAAAGGGTTTCGGGGTCTCTTGAAAACCTATTGTTACCTTAATCAAAAACATTTACCCAATAGTTTGATTGATTAGTGTTAGCTACTAAATAATTTCTTGTTTTGATGGATAATTTTCTTTGATTGATTCAATTTGTGCCTTGGAGGATATTTTCATCTTGCATATGCTCATGGATGGTATGGATTTTCAATCTGATTAAATTTAAGAAATTATTCATTATTATTTTCGTTCAAAGATAGCATTACACAATGTAATCTGATTAAATTTATAAAATTATATGATTTTATAAATTGTTAATGTCTAGTTTATAATTTCATAGTTATGTGATCAAGTCATACCTTTTGTATGCAAGTTCAGTGTTCAGATGGTTGATGTCAAAAATAGAGCTCATTTATTTTTAAAATTTCTCGTAACCTTATTGATTTTTGAATTTTATTTGATATCTAGAGTTAGAATAATTGTTAGTTTAGGATTTAGAATTTCTTTGTTGTATTAGATATATTATTGTTGTAGATATTCTATCTTCAAAACTTAAAAAATTGGCCCAAAAATAACAAATAGAAGCCTGCTAACTTATTTCGAGTCGTCTCTTATAGAGCCAACAAAGTCCTATCCTGAAATTTTTGAAATTATCTTCCTTGACCTATCCAATACGACTCTAAATAGACCACGCAAAATCGTGGGAGTGATAAATTTTATTGTTTCAAGAGAGGGACTTTGATCTAAATGTTCATGTTGTTGTATCATGTAAAATTTTTGGTCAATACTACTACTTAATAGAAAATTCATTGAATGATATATGACTCATTGGTATCAATTTTCCATAATCCATAACAAGTGTGATGTACTCTAACAACATTATCTTATCATATTTGCGGTGAAACCCACATTGATCTTAGAATCTCCCACCTCTATCAAGTTTTTAAACTTGGTTATATTGCAAAAAAACAAATTATTAGAGCTTTCAAACGTGCCAAAAATTGTATTACCTTTCTACCAATCTAAGTTCACATTCTGCCCTGTGAGTGCTATCATCCCCTATGTTAAAGGTCTATATAATAACATGTCTAAGATTATAGCGAAAAAATGTATTAATTGTGCCTTCAAACCCATGTCCACCACCTCTAGATTCATCCCCTCTACTAAAGATCGTCTACCTCCTCTTCTTCACTTGTGGGTCTACAAAATTGATTGTTCATATGGAACCTCGTACATTGGAGAAATAAGATGATCCATTAGAAATAGGATAAAGAGCATTGTAATATATCAAGTTCGACTGTATCTCCAAATGTTTCTTAGCTAAACACTCCCACCACTTCAAATACTACATATTCCCTAGGAACACCCAAGTCATTGGTATAGAAGACAACTTTTTTAAATGTAAATACATGGAAGCCATCACCATTAAAAACCTTAGGTCCTATCTTAATCGAGATGAAGGATAGTATGTCATCCCTACTTGGCAACCCCTTTTGAACTTACTCTTCTCTAACCCTCCATGATATCCTCTCTTCCACCTTCTGCTGGCTCTTTGTTTTATCTTTGGTTTTATTCTTCCCTCGTTATGTGTAGTTTCCTACCCTCTCTTGTCTCCATCATCCTTTTCTGTGTCCATGGTCCGTATATGGTTCTCTCCTTGGCTCATTCCTTCCTAGTGATCTCTTTTTTCATGTTTTTCCTTGGTTTCAATTTTTGTCATAACCCGATTTGATCGACTCCTACTGTTTAGGATTTTTTTCAGCGACTCTATTGGACTTTTGTTGACTTGGTCAGATGTTTTTAGACCTAAGTTGTTATGTTTTGATGTTGTAGTAGACATTTTAGACATTGAATTGGATATTGTAGAAGTAATTATGTTTTGTGGTTTATATGATCGTATGCTTGGATATGGCTATGGATTATTTAATGTTGTTTAATGTTGTAATGACTTAATGTGAAACATATAACATGAATTATGGAGGATTAAATGATATTTATTGAAATGGATGTATTTAATTTTGATTTTGATTTATGGAATAACCTATTGATGAACACCTTTAGTGGTTTGATTGAATTCAATAAGATTGAAGGCGGGGGTGTGTTTTAGGAAGATAAGCTTAGCTTCTTGGTAATGGTGAGATCAGAATGATATGGTTTTCACACACCACGTAATGTTTTGTTTATTTTCATGATAAATTAAAAAAAATTATGTCTAACCTTATTGCAAATCATTAATGTGTAGTTTGAGTAAAAAATAAAAAAGATTTATATTGAATTTATTCATTGAAGTGGAGGAAAATTATTTAGCGTATGATTATTGAATAAGTGGGTAAAATAGTCTCTCTTGAATGATTTCTTTTAAATGTGTGAAATGATATTTTATTTAAGTTTAAATGATTTATATCTTATATTTCACTAATAGTTATTATTGATGGTATTTTATTCTAGAAAAGAATAAAGTAATGAAACTTAACTCTTTATATACGATTTATGATTCTTTTGTTTTATCTAGAAGCCAGTATTATGAGAGTCTTAGTTTTCACTTATTTTATTTTAACATGCTTTTGGTATCGGTGAGGATTCTCGCATCATGCAGGAGACTAGAGTTGTATTGAATGGAGACAACTTTTTGATCTTTGATGAAGTCTTAGTTCTTTAAAGAAACTAAGTGTTGCATGCTAGTTTAGCGGCGGAGGACTCCTATGCTAGGTGGAAAAGACAATGATGAAGGAGGCGGCAGAAATGAAGCAAAGGAAATAAAGCCGCATGGGAAGGGAGTGATTGGGTGCATGAAAGGAGGAGTCGACAGTGAAGCAGGATAACCACCACATAAGGTAAAGGAAGAAAGGAGAAAAAAAAATGTGCAGTTGGAAAAGAGGAAGGGTGCGTAGTTTGAGGGAGAGTAGCGTGTAATTTGGAGAAGAGTGAGTACAGTTTGGGAGAGAGAAAGAAAGTGTGGGGGATGAAGAAGAAAAGACAAAAGGAGGTGTTTGAAAAGTTTAGGAAAACAAGACAAAGGAGGAGGTTTTAAATGGTCTGAAGAAAAGATAAGGGGAATTCTAAGAAAACCAGCACGCAACAAAAAGAAAAGATGGGGGGCAAAACTTTATTGGAGGGGAATCTTGTTGAAGAGAGAATATTCTCTACATTTTTCTCTGCACCCCAAATAAAATTACACCAGAATAGAGGAGATAGACAGTAGAAATCGAAGGTTAAAGAAGAAAGAAAATTCAATACCAGATCCAAATTTCACCATTTGATTACCAGGTTCCTTTCTTGTTTTTTTTGGTTTATGGTTTTAGAATAAATGAATGAAATTATAGAAAGGATTACACACTTCCATAAATTTCTTTCTAGTGCCTTCTTCATACCATGTGGTCAGAAAACTAAGATCCAGAAAACACTCATAGTGAATTGTGGATTTATGAGCCATTAGAATTTGGCTGGAAATCTAAATTTGGTCTGTAGTAGTTTTTTCAGCAAGTTGTTTTCTTGTGATCTTAATAAACTGGAAGTATGAAAATCTAGAGGACATTTAGGTAGCACCAAGTTAAATGAAAAACACCAAGGGAATTTCACTTTAAATTCTTACAGTACAACTAGCTCAGTTATAACCGATTGAGTTTGAATCTCTCTATGATTTATTCAGGTTTTCTTCAGACTATTTTAGTAAAAAATGTATCATTAGCGTACAATTATTCACAGTAGATAAGACAAGTCTTTGGTTTGAGAATATTTTTTTGTTTTCTTTTCTAGGGTAAGTTGTTTTTATTTCTCTTTAAAAGTTTCTCGTACGTATTAAAAGAGATAATTATTTATATGGGTGTAAAATGTTGTGATTGTTAGAATCCAGCCATAATGGAAACATGTATATTTAAAGTTAGCCTTGTTAGAGTTCATCAAGATTAAGATTATTTTTTGGGTTGTTATGCCAAATCACCTATTTGTTGTGTTGTATTATGATTGTTGAGTATATTTTGAAAGTATCAAGGAAAGGGTGTAGTATGTGGAATACCATGAAAGGGTAATATATTTTTGTTCATTACCTACCAGTAAAAATCTGGCATTGAAATTTCTTTGGCCAAAGCTATGTAGCACATGTTTTCTTAAATGTGTGTGATTATGTTTCATCTTACTGTAATCTATGATTAATTTTACTTAGACATATGTGGAAAGTAGTTAGTTTCACAGACACACTAGATTCCTTCCAATCCATCAGTGGCGAGAAGCTAGACTTCTTAGGCAGGGTCGGTGTGCTCTTCATTTTAGGATGAGCCCTAGGGGAGCTAACCAATATGTATTTGGGTGAATTAAGCCCCTAAACCACACTCTCATCTCAAGATTTGAAGATGGACAGGTGTCCGATGGATTAGGATACCAGAGCATGCATATGGATAGTTTTCTGATTGCATACTTGATATTGGATCTTTACGACCTTATGGTATTGTACATGATGTATGATGTATGTTGCACCACAAGTTGGTCGACAACCTTCTTGTATTATTCTTATTTTCTCATATTTTTTTATTGTAAAAGTTTGATGGTATGGTCAAATTTCTTAATGTACTTGATTCATATAAATTGATGCTTTATGGATTTATGAGAATTAATATGTTAATTTTTATGTATATTTTCCATTTCTCTAGTCTTAGCGATTGACCTTCTATGATTTTTGAATCGACTTTTGAGAATTTTTGGCATTTTTCTTATTTGCCATTTTTTAGTATTTTCGGTCTTTACATGTGGTATTAGAGTTGTGTTTATACACTAGGACTTGGGTCTTCTTTCGCTAAGTTGCATACTTATTCTTGGTGTAGGAGTTAATCTGACACCATGGATACCAGGAATAGTAAACGGGCTAGTTCTAGCAATGATCAAAATGGTGAATCTAATCAGAGGCTTGATTAGATCTTAGCTCTCTTAACTCGGTAGGGTAACCTCTTGCAACAACAAGGTTATCGTATGGATTATTTTGAACAAGATTTGAGAGGTAGGCAGTGTGCTGAGGAAAGAAGTAAGAGGGAAGAAGATATGAGGGTAGAAGCTCAACGGAAACAAGAGGAAGATTTGAGACTTGAGACTTAGCATAAACAGGAAGAGGGTTAGAGGCTTGAGGCTCAGAGGAAAGAAGAGGAGGATAGGAGGAACGAAGAGAAATGGAGATGTAATGTTGATCTTAGGGCTGCAACAATACCTAATAACAGGGAAAGAATAGCTGAGGAACTAAGCAAGGACCTCAAGAAGGTCATACCTCCTACCTTCAATGATAAGACCATTGGTGATGAGGCTGAAACATGGATCGTAATCATGGAAAATTACTTTCACTTTCCAATCTTTCTAGTGAATCTAGAGCTATGTGGGGTGCTTTCAGTTGATTGGGGAAGCTGGTACTTGGTGGACTAATAAGATGGCAAAGAAGAGGATGTAGCCTGGTGAGATCCCTTGGGACAACTTTCTTGTACTATTCTGTAAGAGATGGTTACCACAGTTATACTATGATCAAAAAGTGGCTAAGTTCCAGAACCTGATATAAGGAGTTTTGTCTGTTACTCAGTATCATGAGAGGTTTTACCACTTGGTTAAGTATGTACCACAATACCAGCAAGATAAGCAGTTTAGAACCTACAAATTTATTCTTGGAATACGTCCATAGATAGGATCTGAAGTTGACATGCATGAGCCTGAGACTATGGAATTTTCTTTAAAGAAGGCATTGAGGCAAGAACAGAAACTACAGAAGGTGTCTTCAGTAAAGGGTAACCAGAGGACTAATGACTCTCAATGATTGAAGATGAAATTCCAGGATAATTGACCTAAGGATTCTGGATGACAGCAGGTTCAAATTACAAGAGGTAAAGGATGAGGGAATGCAGGCATGAATACTAACACCAAGTGCTTAGAATCATAATAGAGGAAACAACATGAATGACACCAGGAGGAATAGGTCTGAGGGTACTAAAGGACCAATGAGTGGTTGCTTCACTTGTGGAGGTGACCATTATGCTAGTACATTCCCTTAGCATACAGATCATAGAGATGGGAAAGGTCCCCAGACTCAGCATCAGATTCATGCAGTTATTGATCGTTGACAGGCAGACTTTGAGGCTACTCCAATCCAGTTGGCCGGTAAGCTCTTTGTTCAAAATGTTTCTATTTTGATAGATAGAGGAGCTACATAATATTTTAGAGATCCTAGAGTTGTTTCTCATTTATCAGTTAGACTTGTATATATGTCTGAACCATGGATGGTAGACTATGGAAATAGGGAAGAGCATATGGTTGAGTGATCTTTGGCTTGTGGTGAGTTATAACTCACAAACTTCCAGACGCAAGTAAATATTTGTGCAGCCCCATTGGGTTCCTATGATGTCATTTTGGGCATCAATTGGTTGACTAAACATAAGGCCTTAGTAAAATTTAAGGACAAATCAGTTGAATGTCTTGATAATTCAAATAAACCTGTAGTTTTTTTGTGGGAGAAAAGGCCCTTTGAGCTTAGACAGATTTCTGTCATGCAATTGAAGAAGCCAAAGAGGAAGGGGTGCATAATGTATGTGGCTTACGTCAAATATCTTGACACTCCTCTTAATTTAGAGGATTATCCTATTTTGTAGGAGTTACAGGATGTATTTCCATAGGAATTATTGGAGCTACATCCGAAGAGGGAATTTGACTTCTCTATTGATGTAATTCCTGGAGTCGAGCCTCAATCTAAGGCTCCATATTGTATGACCACTACTGAGATGTATGAGCTGAAGATGTAGTTGTCAGAACTCTTGGGTAAAGGGTTCATACACCCAAGTGTGTTAGCATGGGGAGCTCTAGTTATCTTCATAAAGAAGAAATATGGTACCTTACAATTATGCATAGATTACATGATGCTTAATAAGGTAACTATAAAGAACATATATCCTCTTCCTCAAATAGATGAATTATTCAATCAGATGAAGGGAGCAACTACATTCTCTAAAATTGACTTGAGATATAGATAGCATTAGCTCTTAATCAAAGAAGAAGATGTATTTAAAACAAATTTTAGAACAAGGTATGGAAACTATGAATTTGTTGTCTTACCTTTTGGATTGACTAATGCACCTACAACATTTATGAACTTGATGAACAGTGTGTTCAGAGATTCATTGGATAAGTTCATAGAGATATTGATTGATGACATTTTGATTTACTCCAAGAAAATGGAGTGTGAGGAGCACTTGTGTATAATTTTAGAGCATCTAAGAGATAAGAATCTTTATGTCATGTCCCTTTCCTAGAGTGGACATCAGAGATGGAGGAATTGGCCTATCATCGGGTCTCGTAGGATAGCAGTTGTGGATAGAGACTCATACAGGATATTCAATGATCGAGCTTGTCTTTACAGGTAGTTTTGGCAGCCAGTTGGGTGTAGTTCCTTGATTTTAGAGGGTTTCCCTACATTTTAGGAGAATTTGGTAGTTTCCAGATGTGAGGTTCCATGAGACCATTCCATGGTTTCAGTTTCAGGATGACAGGGTGTGTTCCCTAGTTTCTAGGAGCATCCCTAGATTTTAGGGAAGGGACTACCAGTTTACCCATCTCGTCTGATATCAGTCAAAAACATGTGACATGGTCAGTTTCATGTTTATTTGGTTGATTTGGGCTATCAGAGGAAAAAGGGGAAATATTTAATATATTTTAATATTTCCTAAGCTAGCAATTAAATAATTTATATAGCCATTTTGGAGTAATAAGGGAATAATTGCTTCATTTGGTCAGGGATGCCTTCATGTGATAGTTCCTTTTAAAGGTCTCAAATTATTATAAAATATTTTCACTATCCTGAGATCTTTTAGTGCCTTGATTTATAACATTTTTAATAGAGTATTGTTTTCCTATAGCATAGACACCTTTAATTGGGAAAATATTATTTTATTATAACGTGCTAAGTGTAATTCTCCTTTAGGGTTCAAATTTCCTTGAGAGAAGTCTTACAGAGATGGAAGCTCATTTTCTCATTACCTATTGAACATTTTTGAAACTTTTGAATTATAGAATTTCTCTAGAGGGCAATTGGTGGCTTGGGATAAAACCCTCAAGTCGTGATTGTTGAGACGCAAACCTTAGAAATCATTGGTAATCAGATTGAAATTTTATTGCATTTAAATGATCAGAGGAAGTGATGGATTTGGTGTTGGAATTACATATTTGAGTGAATCAGTTTCAACTTGGCAGCCAGCTTATTGGCTTTGGGCATTTTACACGAGAAACTCACGTGGGGTTTAGAGGAAGGCTTTTTAAGCATTGTTGGGTGACATAGCACTCATTGAGGCATTGGTGGATTTATCATAGCAGTTCCTTCAGATTTGGTGCACACACCAAGAATTCTCACATAGCTGGTATTTATTTTTGTCATGGACAATATTGTATGCTTGTTCTGATCTTTTCTTGAAACCAATATATCAAATTGCTAGATAAACTAAGTATGTGTTGCTTTAGAATTTAGAAATATAATAATTGTAGATTATGTTTACATTTTTTAAATGCTATTTAGTTTCCATTTGTTGTTTAATTGCTTTATTTTCAAAAAACTCCAAAAACTAAAAGAAAACACAAGGAAAGACAAGAAATCAGAATTCAGCCAAAACCCTTCCAAGATACCAAACATTAGAGAAAGATTCCAATTCTGAAATATATAGTAAACTCCAAGATCACTGAGATCTAGGAACTTTTAGTGGTATCAGAGCCTATATCATGCTAGCATGTAGGGTTTGTGGGATTCTATCACAAATGACTACAGAAAAAGTTATAATAATTCACTCCAGTAACTAGGTAGTTGATAAAAAGTTTCAATAAATCATTCCAGCCTTTGGGTATTTGAAAAAAGGTTTTGATAATTCATATCAACAACTGGGTAGTTGTTAGCCTACATATTTATGATTTCAGTTGATAGCTGGTAAGACAATAATGGCCAAACAAAAAGACTGACATATTAAAAGAAATCAACAAATGAATGGATTGGTTAGAGAAATGAAGAGTTTTTTCCAGGTGTTCAGTGAATATCAATCAGGCATGTCAACGCTGATTGAGAAATAGGAAATGAAATATAAAAAGATGAAAAAAAAAGGGGCAAACCCAAGTGGGATGAGAAATCTCTTGTGATGATGCACATGAAAAATTTATAAACAGGACTGAAACACATGTAGCCAACATTGATTTGGGTGGAACAACAAGTAATACAGAGGGTCAGGTTGATTTTGGTGAGTTTGCACATGAGAGTAATCTAGATACAGGCATATTAGAGGCATTGTCTCATGATAATTCATATCACGAGTCTAATTTCTTAGACCAGACCAGAGAAATCAGAGAAGTGTGTACTCATAGTATCACTGAATTCTAGGATCATGATTCACTAGTATGTGCAGACACATGGGGAGCTGATGAGAGTGAGCATAGTTTGGTGACAATAATTTCATCATTGACTAAGGAGGTGGTCGCAGAGGTACAAATTTGTAGTACTATAGATGAGGATGCATGCATTAGTGAATGCATACTAGATACCCCTTACAGAGATGTACCAAACTTAGACACAGTATCCTACCATAGTGCAGATCCAGAGGTAGTACACATGCCTAAGAATTATCATTTTTAGACCCCTCATTGCTGGATTAGACAACTCAGGGTTAATGAAAGGAGGGTAGACACAGTGGTTGAGCACTTTGATACCACTCGATGGATGTTATCTATGATCATTTAGAGTTCTCTCATGACTGATGAGCCGGATAGTAGCAAATTTTCCATGGCAGAGTTCTATATTGCTCTTCATGAAGCTATGGGGATATTGAAGCAGGATTATTTGGAGTTAGTGGCCAATCGGAGTTATCCTCTAGAGAAGGATTGCATTTGCTATGATTCCCTTATGTGGAAGGAGGAGGAAGTTGACAGGATCACCCATGAGCTTAAGGAGATGAGTGATTCATTGGAGTATACCTAGGCAGCCCTTCAGGAGGTGAACTTACAGTTAGAGGAGCTTACCAATAGTCTAGGAGTGGCAGAATCATCATTAGAGGCGATTATAGTACAAAGTTTCCCAGTGATACTAGTGGACTCACCAGAAAGTTTTGTTATATTTTTTTATAACATCCCTACAACATCTTCACAGGAGACCAGCAAATGTCCTTGGAGTGGGAATACCAGTGCTCATGTTGATTTGTTCCCTCCTCTAGGGAGAAAATGTACTATTACACGACCTACAACTGAACATGGACACCATTTTATCTCATAGTAGAATTAGGGTGGTCAGTTGTGGTCTATGAAAGGTCCTTCTTGTTTGGACTTCGAAGATCAGATGTATGAATTATACCTAGATTCGTGCGATGAGACCAGTGGGAGTGACGGTGAGCTTATTAAGAAAGATTTTGACACAAATTCATTGAGAGAGCCTGTTGTACTTCATCTAGACTGGACAATGATGAGTGCATACCACTCCTCATTTAGACCATTTGGTAATGATGAGATGATTCATCGATATGATTTGGTTGGACAAGGTTATGTCATAGAGCCATTGAGGGAGCCTCTGGGAGTCCACCTTGAATGCACCATGAGGAGTACACTCCACTTCTCATTTAGTCAACTAGTAGATGATTGGGTGGTACATAGGCGGGAGTTGGCTCTATATTTATACTATCCATGGTGTGATAATGCACTTCCATCTTCATAGGATAGAGTTATTCATTGCAGGGACCTGACCCAATAGTTTGGGTGGGATTGTTTGAGGGACCAAAAAACAATCCACCATCATGTCGTTCAGTTTTTGACAGAGGTTATCACCTCTATGTCACAGAGACTTAATCTAGAGCCATGGTTATCATATGGGGTGGGAATTAGTATTCATGATGTTGTGGATAGTAATCATAGTGGTGGGAGTTTCACGGTGACTATGGGGAGATTTGTTGTTGATGACGCTTTCCACTATTAGTATCTTCTCATGAGAGATGGATGTGGGTTTAGATTGTGTTGGGAACTAGGTGTTGTCTTATTTTATGTTTTTTTTCACAAGGATTCCAGTACGATATCACCTTGGTTGTGGGAGCACTCCCATCCATTGTGGGATCCTAGTATCATCCTATGCAATGCATTCGATTGGAGGATTCTTGATGAGTTTCTTCATTCCACACACCTAGGATTTTATATCATAGTAGTGCACCAGTTGGGTGAAGACATGCATCCCATTTTGATACATGATTCAGGTATCAAATTTCAGCATACATACACTTACGCGTGGATGATTGACATAATTAGTGCATTTACATTGATCCTGAGAGGACTATGTGGCATGCATGATATGATAGCACTGTTGATGGGTGAATTCATTTTTCTTTATTCTATTTGGGTTGATGGTTACCATTGTCAGTATCATCCAGTCTTCCCTACAATAGAAATAGATACCCCAATACTTCAGGAGTATGAGATTATAGACAGATTTTTCTGTGGGGTGGAGACAGGTTATGCAGTATCCTTATTGGATTGGCACAATTGGGACCACATGACTGATACCGTGTTTGATGCAGGTCTATGTTATGCTATAAGGATTGGATGGATCTTGGTATGGATTATGTGGCAGGAGGGGTTCCATTCTCATAGTGTTGGGATGATTCACATGTGTTGATCAACCACTCTAGAGGTATCTATGACAGGGGTCAAGGGTATGCTTCAGTCATCTTTGATGGTATCACATCTCTCTTTGGTTCGGGTATCTATACACATACTGATTCAAGACTACATATGCCTTGAATCCAGATACGTTAATGGTTGCATTGGCTAGGTCCACTTAGCATTTCCACAGTCTGCATTGCCTGATATAGTGTTTCAGCCGTATGAATGGTCAGAGAGTTTTATTTTCTAGGCAGAGGCAGATTATGGGGTGACTCTCATGGACTGGTATAAGTTTGATTTTTGGTTGGTTACTGATCTGAGTTATGATAGAGGAGTAGAATGACCAGTTGTGTGGACTCCTGGTCATGAGGGTAGTCAGAGTTGGATACTCAATAGTGATGACGTGGTCTACTTCACCTCTATCCTGTATAGTGTGAACTATGCCTTGATGTGAGATCCAGGCAGTGGTTTTGTGATGGCACTTGCACTTCAGAGGGGTGATGATTTGTTTCTAACATTAGGGATACATCACATTTATATAGAGTGGAGCAGCAGATGCAGTCAAAGCATCGCATACGATATAAATAGTATGTCTGGGATGGTGGTGATATAGTGTTGCATTGCTTGTGGACACGAAATCTCTAGGAAGGGAGGATTCTCATTTCCCCTTTCTAGAGTGGACATCAGAGATGGAGGAGTTGGCCTATCATTGGGTCTCTTAAGCTAGCATTTGTGGATAGAGACTCATACATGATATCCAATGACCAGGCTTGGCTTTATAGGCAGTTTTGGCAGCTAGTTGGTTGCAGTTCCTTGATTTTAGAGGGGTTCCCTACATTTTAGGATGATGTGGAAGTTTCCATATGTGAGGTTCCATGGGACCATTCCATGGTTTCAGTTTCAGGATGACAGGGTGTGTTCCCTAGTTTCTAGAAGCATCCCTAGATTTTAGGCAAGGGACTGCCAGTTGACCCGTCTCGTATGTGATATCAGTCACAGATAGGTGATGTGGTCAGTTTCATGTTTATTTGGTTGATTTGGGATATTAGAGGCAAAAGGGGAAATATTTTAATATATTTAAATATTTCCTAAGTTAGCAATTAAATAGTTTATAATAAGGCTAATTATATAGCCATTTTGTAGTAATAAGGGAATAATTGCTTCATTTGGTCAGGGATGCCTTCATGTGATAGCTCGTTTGAAAGGTCATGAATTATTATAAAATATTTTTACTACCCGGAGACCTTTTGGTAACTTGAGTTATAACTTTTTTAATAAAGTATTATTTTCCTATAGCATGGACACCTTTAATTGGGAAAATATTATTTTATTATAAAGTGCTAAGTGTAATTCTCCTTTAGGGTTCGAATTGCCTTGAGAGAAGTTATAAAGAGATGGAAGCTCATTTTCTCATTACCTATTGAATATTTTTGAAACTTCTAAATTTTAGAATTGCTCTAGAGGGAAATTGGTTGCTTGGGATGAAACCCTCAAGTCATGAGTGTTGAGACGCAAACCTCAGCAATAATTGGTAATTGGGTTGGAATTTTATTGAATTTGGATGATTAGAGGAAGTGATTGATTTGGTATTGGCATTACATATTGAAGAGAATCAGTTTCTGCTTGGTGGCCAACTTATTGGCTTTGGACGTTTTACACCAGCATCTCACATGGGGTTTAGAGGAAGGCATTTTCAGCATTGTTGGGTGGCATAGAACTCATTGAGGCATTGGTGGATTTATCATAGTAGTTCCTTCATATTTGGGGTACACACCAAGCATTTTCACATAGATGGTGTTTATTTTTGTCGTGGACAATGTTATATGCTTATTCTGATCTTTTCTTGAAACCAATATATTAGATTGCTAGATAAACCGAGTATGTGTTGTTTCAGAATTCAGAAATATAATAATTATATATTGTGTTTAAATTTTTTAAATTCTATTTAGTTTTCATTTGTTGTGTAATTGATTTATTTTAAAAAAACTCCAAAAACTAAAAGAAAACACAAGGAAAATATAAGAAATCAGAATTCAGCCAAGACCCTTCCAAGATACCAAACATTAGACAGAGATTCAAATTCTGAAATACACAGTAAACTCCAAGATCACCGGGATCAGGGAATTTATGAACTTGATGAATAGTGTGTTCAGAGATTGTCTGGATAAGTTCATAGAGACATTGATTGATGACATTTTGATTTACTCCAAGAACATGGAGGAGCATGAGGAGCACTTGTGTGTATTTTTATAGTGTCTGCAAGATAAGAAGCTTTATGGTAAGCTATTGAATTATTCTTTCTATCAAAAAGAGATTCATTACTTGGGTCACATCATCTTTACAGATGGAATTATAGTTGACCCTACAAAGATTAAAGTCATTCTTGAGTGGCCAACTCCAAAGAATGTGAGTAAAGTTAGAAGCTTCATGAGACTCATAGGTTATTATAAGAAGTTTGTGGAGGGATTATCCAAGATTGCAGGGCCTATTAAATCCCTTTAGAGGAAATTGAAAATATATGAGTGGACTGCTACATGTCAAAAATATTTTGAGTTGTTGAAACATAAACTCAGATCTGCTCTTATCTTGATCATACCAGACCCTAATGGGCAATCCATATTTATCACATATGCTTCAGAGTAAGGTCTTGTTGAGAGGAACCTCCTACATCAATATGGTGAGAATGCATGAAAATAACAGAATATAGAGAAATAGTAGAACTCAGAGTGAATCTATTGATCACAGGCCACTTCGAGGGGGTAACCTCCTTTGAGCAAGCTCAATACAATAAATTTGTCGGTGCCCATCAAAGGCCTCAACATACTCTTATATACTAAGTACAATCTAGAAAAGTAATACTACCTATGCATGTGGGCTAATAAAATATACTCACAGGATGACTTACAAAGCACATGCGTCCAACAACACTACACTAACAAAATAAACAGAAGGAACACACAGGTTCCTAACATCCCCTCTCTCTTAGAAAAAAGATTTGTCCTCAAAGCTTAAGGTGTGGAAATTGTTGCTGAATCTGAAGAAGGGGTTCCCATGTAGCATCCTGTGGTTACATTCCGTGCCACTGAATCAAGACCTCAGAGATGGAGCGAGAGTGAAGCTGACGAGTGCGCCGGTCAAGGATTGCCTCAGGCTCTACGATAATGGATCCTTCCTTATCCATTTCAGGGAGAGTAGTTTGTGCTCTGACATTGGTACCAAGAACTTGCTTGAGACAAGAAATGTGAAATACTAGATGAATGTGGGAAGAAGGAGGAAGTTCCAGTTTATAAGAAATTGAACCAATCTTCTGCAGAACCTTATAAGGCCCAAAAATTTTTGGGGCCAACTTATGACGCCCTTTAAGCTTTAGGAAGGATTGCTTGTATGGCTGTAGACAAAGAAAAACCATATCCCCAACTTGAAATGAGCGCTTAGAATGGTGTTGATTTGCCTGCTATTTCATTCGATTACAGGCCATGTGAAGATTATCCTGTAAGGTGCAAAGAATCTGATCCCTGGTGCGAAGAACTATTTCAACTGCCTAGACTGGTGAGCTACTGGGAGTGTAGGGAAGGAGCACTGGAGGTGCCTAACCATAGACTGCTTCATATGGAGTCATTTTAGAGGTAGTGTGGTAAGAGGTATTGTACCACCATTTAGCTAAAGGAAGCCACTTGGCCCACTGATGTTGTTGTTCGGAAGTGAAGCAGCGAAGATAAGTTTCCAAGCATTTGTTGACAATTTTGGTCTGACCATCGGTTTGTGGGTGATAGCCCAAACTCATCTTCATTTTTGTGCCAATTTTCTAAAATAATTCAGTCCAAAAATGACTGGAAAAAGTTGCATCGCGATCTGAGACAATGGAAGAAGGGAGGCCATGAAGACTAAAGGTCTGGTCCATGAAGATTTGTGCAACTGAGGAGGCAGTATAGGGGTGGCTGAGGGCACAAAAATGACTATATTTAGAGAGATGATCAACCAAAACCAAGATCACTATCTTTCCACCTGATTTAGGAAGCCCTTCAATGAAATCCATAGAAATATCAGTCCAAATCTGTGTAGGGATGGGCAATGGTTCTAGCAAGCCAAGATGGAGGGTCATTTCACCCTTGTGGCATTGGCAGGTATCGCATTCAGCCACCATCTATTGAATCATCTATTTCATTCCTTTCCAAAAGAAGTTTTGCCCTTCCCGCTCATAAGTTTTGAGGAATCCTGAGTGCCTTGTCGAAGGAGAAGCATGGAGTTCATAAAAAATAGGCTGTTGCAGATCTGGGTTCTGAGGAAGCACTAGACAACCCTTGTATCGCAGAGAAGCACCATCCCAAGAGTAATGCAATACAATAGAAGGATTATTGGCCAACTGGTGAATGATTTGAGATAAAGAAGAGTAACTGACATAGCCTTGCTGAATAGATGCTAACCAATTGGGAATTGGAATAGAAATAGCTAAAAGGGAAGCTTGATCATCAAATATGCGAGAAAGAGCATCTGCCACAATATTGTCCTTACCCTTCTTGTAGATGATCTCATAATCATACCCCATGAGTTTTCTGACCCATTTCTATTGTGTAGGGGAGGATACTCATTGTTCCAGGAATTATTTCAGACTTTGGTGATCAGTCCTGATGCAGAAATGACTCCCTAGGAGGTATGGCTGCCACTTCTATACAACATGCAAAATAGCCATCATTTCTTTTTCATAAGTAGAGAGGGCTAGATTCTTACCAGAAAGGGATTTTCTAGTGAATGCAATAGGATGGTCATCTTGAAGGAGAACAACACCTAGTCCATTGCCGCAAGCATCGCTATCAATAGTGAAGGGCTTGGAAAAATCTGGCATAGCGAGAACAGGTGTACTGCACATAGCTTGTTTCAGTTATTCAAACACATTCTCAGCAACATGGGTCCAGGTAAAGGCATCCTTTTTTAACATAGCTATCAATGGTGCTGCAATCTTCACATAATTCTTGACAAACTTGCGGTAATAGCCAGTCAGCCCCAAAAAACCTCAAAGGCTCTTGAGAGTTTTAGGATGCGACCAATTTTTCATGGCATCTATTTTTGTAGGATCCACCCAAACCCCTTGGTGTGCAATAATATGCCCGAGATACTCCACTTCCTCCTGGCCAAACACACATTTAGATAGTTTTGCATAGAGTTGATGATCAGAGAGAAGTTGCATTACAAGCTCCAGATGATGGAGATGCTCAGCCCAGGTTTGGCTATATATGAGGATATCATCAAAGAAGACCAGAATGAATTTCTGGAGGTATGGTTGAAAGATTTTATTCATCACTACCTAAAATGTTGAAGGAGCATTAGTGAGGCCAAAGGGCATGACTAAAAATTCATAGTGACCATCATGTGTGTGGAAGGCTATTTTAGGTATATCCTCCTCATTAACTCGAATTTGATGATGCCCAGAATGAATATCTAACTTGGAGAAAAAATGAGCCCCATGAAGCTCATCAAGAAGTTCATCAACAATCAGAATGGGAAACTTATCCTTTATAGTGAGATGATTAAGTGCTCAAAAATCAATGCAGAGTCACCATGACCCATATTTTTTGCAGACAAGTAGAACTGGAGAAGAAAAGGAATGGGTACTAGGGCGAATAATACCTTGCTTCAGTAAGTCATGAACGAGCATCTCGATTTTGGTCTTCTGATGAAATGGGTAGTGGTAGCGCCAGATGTTGGGTGGAACACTACTAGGAAGGAGCTAAATATGGTGGTCCTCTGGGCGAGAAGGGGGTAATCCCACAGGTTCAACAAATACACCTGAATACTTATCTAAAATTTGTTGGAGATCTACAAGAGTACTAGAGACCGCGGATGGCTGCATCCAAATGGAATGGAGCTGAGCGATGACACCATGTGAATTCTTCTTAAGAAGTTTTTCCATATGATGTGAACTGATGATGCTGAGAGACCCTAGCTGTAAGCCTTTCAAAGTGTGTTGTTTCCCATTGGCTGAAAACTGCATCCAAAGTTCAACAAAATTTCATAAAATAGGGCCAAGAGTGCGTAACCATTGGGCACCCAAAACCACATCACAGCCACCTAAGGGAAAGGAGAACATGTTAGAGTGTAGGTTATAATCTCCAATAGAGAGATGCACATTGCAACATTTCCCTTTGCAAGGTAAAGTTCCCCCATTGGCAATCATGACTTCAAAGCTAGAGCAGGGATGGACATAGCAATCAGCCTATTTGGCTATTCGGGGGTCAATGAAGTTATGAGTGCTACCAAGATCAATGAGTATAGTAAGAGGGATCTTCTTAAAGAAACCCTGGACCTGCATGGTTTGTGGAGTAGTGAATCCTGCCAAAGCATGGATAGATATCTCCAGTTGAGCTTCTAGTGAAGGAGGTTCAGGCTTTTGAGGCTCAACCTCATCGTCCACTATTTCATGAGCATCTACATATTCTTCCAGTTTAGGTGGAGAATCCACATCCAAGAGATAGAGATTTTTATGAACACATCTATGGCCTTGGGACCATTTCTCATCACAATTATAACAAATCCCTTTTTCTCGCCTGGCCCGCATCTCTGTTTCAGACAAGTGCTTGATAGGAGTAGTTCTGGGAGCTAGAGTGACTTGAGGGTTGTGAGAACCTGTATTTCTGAATGGAATAAAATTGGATCTGGAACATTGTAGAGCATTAATCTTGTCCTCTGCTAACTTAGCCAAGCCAAGGGCTTCCATCATTGTAGTGGGTCAGAAAATTTTTACTTCAGAGCGAAGTGCATCCTTTAGACCACTGACAAAACAACTGCAAAAGAATTCATCAGACAATCCCTCTATGTGATTAGCTAATTTTTCAAACTCTATCTGGTATTCTCTTACAGTGCCTATTTGGCATAGTTTAGTGAGTGCTCTTGTGAAGTCATCAAAAGCACTAGGGACAAAACGCTCCAAAAGGAGTGTGCACAATTCTGTCCATGTTGGGTCTACATTAGCCTTGATGTACCAATGGAACCATTGAAGAGCTTCATGTTCCAAATGAAAAGATGCAAGTGGGACTTTGTTGTTATCCAAAGTATTATGCAAGATGAAATATTGTTCAGCCCTATAAATCCATCCAGTCGGATCAGTACCCTCGAAGCGAGGAAAATCAAGCTTTGGTCCATGAAAATTGCCAGAAGAGAACCCAGCATCTCCAGAATGGTTTCGGTTCATGGATGAATGCTGAAGGGTGAGGCCGAGAAATTTGTCATCCAGATCTTGAAGTTTGGTTTTGAGGGATGCAAGTTCTTCCTCCATGATTTTTTCTCCTGTACGTGTAACAACCATAAAGCTATTTTTTTTTTGGAAATTGGTAGAAAACGAGAAACAGAAACCTTTTCAGTTAGGGCAAATTTGGATTTGGGCAAAACTCATATGGGAAATGGGTGTTTGATGAGTGTTTGGACACTTTCTAATGAAAAGGGAAAAATAAAAATGAGGGTTTCAAGGTTGGGGAGGCGAAATGAGATGAGCAGTCCAAGAGGGACAAGGGAGTAGAATTAGGAATTGAACCTTGTGGCCCAGTTTGGTGGTGATTGGATGAGAAGCGAAAAAGATAGGGTAAACCCTAAAATTAGATAAATGAGGGATTTAGGGCTTCGATATGTAGAATTTGGGGTAGGATTGTCAAGGAAGGAAGTATGCGAAATGGTATTTCATGGGTTCTAAGGAACTGTGAGAGGAAACAAGAAGAAAGCAAGGAAGCTATGGCTAAAAAATAGAAAAAAAATTACTTTTTACACAATCGACTCAGGGAAAATCACTCAAATACGGAATAACTGAAAAGAAGTATTGCAATAACAAGAAATATTAGAATTGAAAGGAACCTGAAGGCCACGACGGAAAAAATTTGACGTAATTTCCACCCAGCGAGCCCAAGAAAGTGCTTTGATACTAGATGAGAGGAACCTCCTACAGCAATATGGTGAGAATGCATGAAAATAATAGAATATAGAGCAATAGCAGAACTCAGAGTGAATCTATTGATCATGGGCCACTTCAAGGGGGTAACCTCCTTTGAGCAAGCTCAATACAATAAATTCATCAGTGCCCATCAAAGGCCTCAACATACTCTTATATACTAAGTACGATCTAGAAAAGTAATACTACCTATGCATGTGGGATAATAAAATATACTCATGGGACGACTTACAAAGCATATGCGTCCAACAACACTACACTAAAAAAATAAATAGAAGGAACACACAGGTTCCTAACACTTGTAGATGTACTTATAAAGGATGGTAAAGTAGTGTCTTATGATCATGAAAGATGAAGCAGTATGAGGTTAACTATGCACCTCATGACCTAGAGTTGGCTGCAATTGTGCAAGCTTTAGTAATGTGGAGACATTACCTTTTGGGTAAACCGTTTGAGTTGAAAATGGATCACATGGGACTTGGGTATATCTTCACACAACCTAATCTCAATGCAAGATAGAGATATTGGTTGGAGTTTCGGAGTGAGTATGACTTTGGCATTGAGTACATAAAGGCTAAGGATAATAGAGTGGGAAATTCTCTTAGTTGGAGGAGACACATTGTAGCTATCTCTACTTCTAGGACATGGTTGAGGGATCATGTTTTGTAGAATATTTTAGGTGATGATCATTATGAGATGGTCAAGTCAGCCTTGTGCATTGATCCATCAGATCGCCATTTTGATGGATACACTTTTGAGGATGATGGTGTTTTGAGATACCATAAGATGATTTATATTCCCAATCGAGTGGAGTTGAGGAAGGTAGTACTTGAGGAGATGCATTGCACTCCATTTGTAGGACATCTAGGGGTAAACAAGATGATTTCAAATTTTAGGCCACTGTACTTTTGGATAGGGCTTAAGCGAGATTTAATAGCTTACATTTCCCAATGTTTAGAATGCCAGCAAGTTAAGGCTGAGAATCTCCACATAGCGGGACTTTTATATCTTCATGATATTCAGAAATACAAATGGAAAGTCATCAGTATGGATTTTAGCCAAGGTTTACCCATGACACAATGAAATCATGATGTAACCTTGAATGTAGTTAATAAGCTAACCAAGGTAGCCCATTTCATTCCAAGGAGTTTGAGAGATTGGTAATTAGCTTTGGACAAGAAGTTTATTCAGGATATTTTTAGATTGCATGGTGTGCCAGAGACCATTATTTCTGACAGAGATACATAGATGACATCATGGTTTTGGACAACCTTGAATTCTTC
Source organism: Thuja plicata (assembly GCA_018584345.1). NCBI lineage: Eukaryota > Viridiplantae > Streptophyta > Pinopsida > Cupressales > Cupressaceae > Thuja > Thuja plicata. Next base: position 632,816 of record MU226751.1, read on the forward strand.
CTTGGGTGTACTGTTAAATTTCAGCACAACTTATCATCCTCAGACTGATCGTCAAACAAAGAGAGTAAATTAGGTGGTAGAGGATTTAATTCAGATGTATTGGATGGATCATCAATACAAGTGGGAAGAGTATCTTCTATTGGTATATTTTTCCTATAAAAAATCTTACCATGCTTCATTGGGAATGGTACCTTTTGAGGCACTGTATGAGTGGAAGTGTTGTACACCTATCACTTTAGATAGAGTAGAGGAAATAATCATTATTGGTCCTAATTTAGTGAGAGAGATGGAGGAATAGATGACTTTGATTCATGCTTGGATGAAAGAAGCAGCGGATCATCAAAAGAGTTATGCAGATAAGAATTGCACTTTCAGATAGTTCCAGGAAGGGGATAATTTTTTTTTTCCTATGAGATGACATAAGAGCTCAATTTATTTTGGGAAGTCTTCAAATCTTGCACCAAGATATGTGGGTCCATTTGTTGTTTTGGAGGTTATCAACCCAATTTCTTACAGACTTTCTCTACCACCCGCTCTATCTTGAATCCATAAATTGTTTCATATATCCTTGTTGAAACCCTATCATCCAAATGAAACTCATATCCTAAATTGGCATGCATTGTAGGCTTAAGATCTGGGGGTGGTGCTAGTGGAGCCCGACTACTCTTTATAATACCTCTGTATCTAAGGATTGTGCATCCTTCCTACTAGAAATAATATGCTGAACTCATTAAATTATCGACCAGGGAACATAAGCTTTGAAATGCTATCGGCAAAGTATATGCTCTAATCTACTCTGAAATTCATTACTGTTTAAGGAATGGAAAATAATGAAATGAAACTAAACTAGGAAATGGAATCAACAGCGTAATCTAAAGATAAAAGAACTTGCTGAAACAGTAAGAATAACTCTTTGCCTATGCTGTAAGAAACAGTAAACTAGCTAACCACCTATGCTACAAGAATAACCGTTGGTGCTATTACTAATGGCTGTAGGAACAATAGAGTCCTAATTGCTTCAAATGAATTGCAACTACTTTCTACTGAACTATGAATTAGGTTCACCTCCCGTGTGGGCCCCCACGAAAGAGTAAATGAACAAGAACTCAGAAACTAAGAATTGAAGCTCTCATTGATCATTTATAAAACATAGATTACAAAAGATGCAGAAAATAAGGTTGTATTTCTTCTCACTGGATTACAAAAGATTCCTTGTAATACTAACTCTACTCTCTGGAATCATAACTTCCAAATTATTAAACAACAACTTCTAAAATAGACTCCTATCAACTAGGATCCCCCAACATCAGGGATATGACAATCATTAAGAAACATGATCAACAACTTTAACTGTAGAAACAAACTGCATTTAATCACATATGAAATCTAGGAATGTGCCACTACTATATTTACTCCATCATGGTTGCTTTTTAGCTGCAACTTATCTACAATAGAAATTGTTCTCAGCCGCAGGTAGTGGAATCATCATGAGCCCCGTAGTAGTTGGAATTTTCAAGGCATCACTCCGTTCTTTAATGTTGACTCCTTCTTTTACCGCGGATCCACCATTTTTTCAAAAGGTTAGCACATATACATATCCAAGAAATAAATTCATAATAAGTTTCTTTACTAACTTGCTCTCATCACATGGCTACAGGAAAACCACCCAACTTAAAGTAGGACAAAAAGACATCAGATTTAGTTCCATATATCCACGCAACATATCGATAGCATATTTATAAACTTAAAACATTTCACACATATTTGCATACACATAAAGATAGCAGTTCTGAGATATCAATATAAACAGTCTGAAAAAAGTATCATGAAAGCATGTGAAGTTCTCAAAGTCTAGCCATAAAAACACATGAAACTTGAACTATATAGGTCTTATATTGGCCTCATCATTCCCCCCAACTTATCCTTTTTCTGGTCCTTGAGCAAACTTATAGTTCTTCACTCTGGCCTGCATTCTGAGATCTGTGGTTTCTTTCTATCCAATACCCCATTAGAAAAGCTCCAGTAAAAGCCCTTAGTGTCCATGTACATTTCCCACCTTCTCACCTCCCCTGCCATGTCATAATCTTCTAGATTTTTTGATTTGGGCATATGAGAAGAAAGAAGAAGGGGTGGTTGGAATGTTACTGGAAGCCAATAGCTCTTCCTTACCCTGCCTAACATGACATACCAAGGATCACGCTTGTTTTCCATTGCAAAATTAAGGGGTGAATGTGGCTCCTTATTTCTCATATCCTCTATCATGTTAATCTGGTGCCACTAGATTGATTTTGTGGCCTCAGTCAATTCACTTTCGGCCATCCGGGTGTACTCATCGAAGGCTGCATTCCTGAGAGGGTTAATGATCTTGCTTTCAGACTCTGACTGAGCTAACTTCATCTAGTCATAATAGTAATTTTTGAGGTCTTTGGCTTCTGGCTGTAGGTATAGAGGAATTTTGTCCTCTAATTCCCTATAATTTTTGGCTTGGGATTCTATACTGATCTCATTTTGTATCCATGACATGAGTGCCCTCAGTTGGATGTCCCCAACATAAGGTAGTGGATTCCAATCCCTATTACTAGGTACAGCTAAGTTGTGCAAGAAGAGTTCACATAAAAGATTCTGTATGGTTGTAGGAGAATTATGAAAGGCTTGAAAAAACTCAAGAGGGTCATTTATCAAAGGAGACTTGCCCTTTACTATACTGGTTAACTGATAATTCAACATTTTTTCTTTAGGAAAAATGGCCTAAATAGGGTAAGGGAACCTACAGCTCATTAGCTCAGGGATAACTGACGTTACCTTAGTCAATTTTTCTTGAAGTTTCTCTACCTCTTCCTCTTTTTCTACCAATTCCTGAAAATTCTAATTGATAACCTGGTGCAAAGCCTTCTTCTACATTTGCCATTGCTCACTTTCCATTATCAACTGATTGATTAGCTGAAAGATAACAGAAAATGGAGTTATAGGGTAAGGTACCTCTGGAAGATTACCTTCATCAGAGTTTTCCCCTACAACTTATATGTCAACTAAACTATTATTTTCTGTAGCTGCATCCTGTGAGAGGTTTGAATGGACTATGATGGCCCTCTCAGGGTTATCACATTGCTGAGCTGCAGCAACTAGTGCATCCAATCCTCAATTTAAAACTCTCTCAGCCATCATGTCAATACCGGGGTTTTCTTCAAAAAGATCCCTCCCTTCTGCTGCAGGAGGTGTATCCACACTCATAGAAATACCAAAATTGTCTTCAAATAAACTCTTCTCTGTCATTGTTGGAGGTGAATCTAGCTTACCTTCTTCATTAGCAAGGTATCCTTCTGAAAAGTCATCATCATCATCATCTGATTCAATGAAATCATCATTAATTTGGAGTCCATGGGAAGATGAACTCCCCCTTTGAACCCTATAGATCTATTCATCAGAGGTAGAACTTTCTTTGATTACTACACATTCTATCCTCATTCTGACCTCAAAGGATTGTTTACCTTCTGGTGGTTCCTCTGACTCAGGATTGTCAAGGCTGATTGCTGTCCCTCCTGGTGATATGTCTATAGCCATACCCCTCCTCTATCTACTGCTTCTTTGTAAAGGGGTTTCCTCCTTCCTATTGGCAGTCTTCCACTTTCTTGAAGTGGTTAAAGCTACAGGATCCTGCTTCTTTAAGTGTTTACTAGAACCAGAGGCAGTTGGCTTTTCTTTTTCCTTCCCTTTCCTTGTAGGGGTGGTAGTTGTATCAACTAGAGGTGAGACTTTTTCTTCAGAAACCTCTTTTTCTAAAATTTTCTCTTCGCCCTTATTCTGGGATGACCCAGATGCAGAAGCTTGAAGAGGACACCTAGTGTTTTGAGTCCTAGGTATTCTTGCTAAAGAAGAACCTGATCCTAGTTCTTCAATAACCTTAAAAACTCCCTATTCTGTTTGGACTCTTTTGCCAACCCTACTCCCTAAAGCTCTTAGGGTTTCCTTCTCTAATTCTCTTGACAGGAAATCCTCCCATGTCATGTTGGACTGGTCTCTCAATGCTTTTTCCATAATTAGCTTAATGAGACAATGATGGGAAATGATATTGGGCTTACCTTCCTGCACTATTGAAGCTCAAATTATTTAGAATGTTGAAAAGGAAATTGGGCACGTTTATGGGCCTGTTATCATGCCTTAGGCAGCTCATAAATTTGAAGTGAACCGCATGCAAGTAAGCTTTTTGACCTTCACAAGTGAAATATTTGATAATAAATACTGCACATTACTTATAGGTTTCAGGTAGAGACAACCTCTTAGTTCCTTGTTTCTTGTCGACTTCCAATGGCGGGTCTGTGTGCAAAGTGAATTGTGCCCTTGCTATTGTTAGGTCAAAGTTTTCTAAAAACTCCTTGCCTTCCTGTAGTAACCCCTTACCTTAGCCACAATTTATTGTGAAAATGGTACCCTCAAACCTTTAACAGTAGCCACCCCTTCATGGAGTGTGCTTAAGAACTGTAATGCCACCTCTTCGTCTTGGCTGGTAAGCTTAAGAATATAATCAATCCATCCTTTGGCTTGGAATAGCGGCATGCAAACTTGACTATTTAGTAGAATGCCATGAACCGTGGGTTCACAATGAACTATATCTCCACCCATGTCCACAAAGTATGAAGAACACACAAACAAGAATACACAAGCAACACAGAGATTTCTCACAAATTATATCAAACAAATTGTAGAGAAAATTGAAAAGGAGAATCTATAGGTATTTGCAAAGATGGAAAGTTTTGGACTCCAATATTTTCAAGCGCTACATGGGGAAATGAATGAAAATCTAAAAGGAGAATGTCATGAACCGTGGGTTCACAATGAACTACATCTCCACCCATGTTCGTATAGTATGAAGAACACACAAACAAGAATACACAAGCAACACAGAGATTTCTCACAAATTATATCAAACAAATTGAAGAGAAAATTGAAAAGGAGAATCTATAGGTATTTGCAAAGATGGAAAGTTCTGGACTCCAATATTTTCAAGTGCTATATGGGGAAATGAATGCAAATCTATCATATCTCAAGAATTGACCTATTCACATTACTCAACAGATGTCCGTATCGACACCTTGGCTTATTTGTGTGAAATAAATTGCTCATTTTGAGGTTGTCCCATCTCATAGGCTGAATTGGTAATATTTATGCAAAAAGGGTACAACATTAAAAATTTTAAAATCTATAGCATTCAATACATTCGTGGTTATATAAGAAAAATCATAGATTTTCTCCCCCCAGCTTAAGTATGCAAATGGTCCCACAATTGTGCATATGACAAGAGTGAAGATAATAAAAAAACTAATTAATGAATTAAATGCCAAAGATAGTACACACACCTAATGACGTACTGGAAGCTCCACAAAATTGCCATCCATTGATGGGGAATAATGATGAGGTGGACAAGTGGGAGATAATTAATAATGAAATGAATATTTATTGCGGAGAAAGGTACTTTCCGAAGGAAAGTAATTATTATGGGTTGTGGTGAACATGTCTCAAAGTGAAGAATGAATATGAGTGAGGGGCTCATATTCATCTTCTACAGGAGGATCATGAACTTTAGCATACTCAAATTGCTGTAGGAACTCCGCCTTGCTCTGGGGTTTATGGTATAACTTGAGGTGCTGGCCATTAACTAGTAACTTGAAATGGACGTGGTCAATAGTAGACAACTGCACAACACCATTGGAAAATACAGAAACAATTTCATAAGGCCCTAACCAATGGGTTTGAAACTTACCAGGAGTGTGCTGATATCTAGAGTCATACAAGATAGCCCAGTCACAGACTGCAAATGTTTTATCCTTAATAAACCGATCATGTCACTGCTTCCTCTGTTGCTGCACCAATTTTTTGTTAGCCAAAGTAGACTTTCGCCATTCGTTAAGACTATTCAAGTTGAGGATGCACTCCTGTTGAGATTCAACAAGATCCAGGCTGAGCTCTAATGTTGTCATCATGGAAGACTTCCCATAAACTAGTTGAAATGGAGAGAACCATATAACAGTTTTCCAAGTGGTCCTGTAAGCCCATAGTGCTTCAAGATGCTTGGCTGCCCAATCTTTCTTGTGAACAAAGATATTTTTTATAAGGATGGCCTCCAGCTCATGATTGGTGACCTCCACCTAGCCATTGGCTTGAGGGTGGTAAGGGGATGAATTTCCATGGTGAATCTTATATTCTTCCATCAGAGCAACTATGAGGTTGGAAGTGAATTGAGCACCTTGATCAAATACTATTTATCTGGGAACACCAAATCTTGTAAAGATGCATTCATAAAAGAACTTGGAAACATTGGTATCCCACGGATGCTTCATTGTTTTAGCCTTGGCCCACTTAGTAACATAGTCAGTACAGACTAAAATGTAAGACTTAGCTTCAGATGAAGGGTCAATTGGTCCCACAAACTCAATGCCCCACTTATTAAAGGGTGTGACCACCACCTGAGGCTGCAGGGGCATTTCATCTGTCTTAGTAGGCCTCCCCATGCGTTGGCACCGATCACATTTCTTAGTATACTTAACTGCATCTTTGTGGAGAGTCGAACAATAATATCCAGTAGTCAAGATCTTGAGAGCTATCCTTTTTGTTACAAAGTGGCCACCACATGGCTCATCATGACATGCCCGTAGGATGTCATAGGTTTCATCTTATTGGATGCACCTTTGCATAACTTGGTCTGGACCAGTATAAAACATGAAACTAGTAATCCAAGAAAATTAAATCGATTAGATTTCCACAATCCATAAGAATTTTCAACTTGATTTTTGGATTTGATTGTGTGTAGTTTTTAGATGCTAAAAAATACACAATCAAATCCAGAAATCAAGTTGAAAAATCCAAGAAAAATTAAAACTTTTCTTGGCCAGCAATCTATGCACTTTTAAAGAAAATTGAGCTAGCGTCTGACCTATGGTGAGGTAATTGGCAATGTCAGCATACCATAGCTTATGTGCTGTCAATAGAAACAAATGTTCATCTAGAAAACTATCATCAATAGCTGTAGGATCATCAGGAACATGCAAGTGAGAGAGAAAATCAGCGACAACGTTGGCTTTCCCTGGCTTGTCAATAATTGTGATGTCAAATTCCTGCATGAGTAGCAACCAATGAGCCAATCTTCCTGAGATGGATGGATTATTCATCAGGTACCAAATCATTGAATGGTCTGTATGGACAAAAATTTGATAACCAGTAATATAATGCCTGAACTTATTTAGAGCATAAATCACTGCAAGCAACTCCTTTTCGGTCACCGTATAATTGAATTCTGCTCCATGTAGATTCTTACTGATATAATAAATGCCATGTTAAATTTCATCTTCTTGCTAGCCCAATATTGCTCCTATAGCATAATTTGAGGCATCAGTATGAATGTAGAATGCCAATCCCCAATTTGGTCCGCACAACACTGGTGCGGTTGTCAGAACTTCCTTAAGCTGTAGGAAGGATTTTTCACACTCGGTATTCCAATAAAAAACTGAATCCTTCTTTAACAGATTATAGAGGGGAACTACAATTTGGCTAAAATCCTTGATAAACCTTTGGCAGTATCCAACATGTCTGAGGAAACTTTGGACATCCTTCTTCTTTTCTGGTGTGGTCAGAGTACTGATTACTGAGATCTTGGCTGGGTCTACCTTGATGCCATGTGAGAAAATAAAGTTACCCAACATGACACCTTCCTCCATCATCATAAAGCATTTCTCACTATTGAGAGATAGATTGTAGTCCTAGCAGTGCTTGAGAACTCTCTCCAAATTGAGCTTTGCCTCTTCAAAAGTGTTCCCATAAGCTGTGAAGTCATCCATATAGATCTCCATACAATCAACAGATATGTTAGAGAAAATGCTAATCAAAGCCCGCTATAAAGTGGCTAGACCATTGCACAAACCGAATGGTAAGATGAAATATGTAAAGGTCCCCCAAGGACAAGTGAAATTTTTTTTCTCTTGATCCTTAGGAGCGATTTGAATCTGATTGTAACCACTAAAACCGTCTAAGAAGGAAAAATATTTCTTGCCAGCCAAATTATCCAAGACTTGATCGATAAAGGGCAATGGGATATGATACTTCTTGGTGGTTGTATTCAATTCCTTGTAGTCAACACAGACTCTCTATTTACCCCCCTTCTTAGGCACAATGACCAAGGGTGAAACCCATTAGCTATCAAAAATGGCGTAGATGAAGCCAACATTTAGCAACTTATGAAGTTCAGTTTTGACTATGTCACACAGCACAGGATTAACCCGCCACTGAGGCTGGCATACAGGTTTATAATCTGGGCTAATGTAGATATTATGAGTATAGAGTTTGGTATCTAATCCTCTCATGTCAGTGTAATCTCATGCAAATTCCTGTTGATGTTACTATAGCAATCCTAGGATAGCCTTTTGGTGAGAGGGTGTCAAAGTACTACTGATATTTAACTCCTTACCCGAACTGATTTCCACCTTAATGACCTTGTCTACCATTGTTATTTGGGCAACTAGAAGAGAAACCATTTCATGAGGCAATAAAGAATGAAGGAAGTGAGAGGATACAGAGTAGGAACATGTTTGTGCAGGTGGAAAAATAGGTTCCAAGATACAGTCAGACTGTGAGCACCACTAAGGACTTCGACCATGTTGGTGCTCAAATTGACAGATTGGATTTCCTATTGACTTTCCAATCTAATGTTGGGAAACCTGAGTGATTTGGCCAACTAACAAGTCACAATCAAGGCAAGGTTGGAACTTCTACAATTCTGGCTGTACAAAACCAAGGCTGGTAGGCCTATACTTTGACTTATCCTTCAAGTTACAAGGATTTTTATAGCAGATAAAAAACACTTCAACCTTCTCTCTCAAGTATGGAAAGGAACTTGAAAGAAATCTAACTAAAAGCAATATATCATGAACTGTAAATTGAAATACTTTAAGTAATTGGAAGCATGTTTGTTAAATGTGTATGTAATTTGAAATGAACAGATAGATAAGATATCACAAAACTATAAACAATGAACTAAATAACTATAATCCAAATAATAAATAAAGACTAGTGCCTTAATCAACTATGGGCAATAGAGTCAAGATCATTCCAATCTTATGTTCAACCTCAGAGACAGTTTTACAAGAAAACTTATCACTTCAAAGGTGTTATGGAATGTACATGCAACCTAAAACAATTAAGAGATATTTCAAATGGGTAATACTTCTCAAATGATAGACCAATTGAATAAGGCCTCAATCAACAAAATTTAACCATGCAAAATAAGAAAACCAATTGAAAATATAGACTATGAATCAAATCAGGAAGCATGCACATCAAACTATCACTTTGAAGAATTTCTATTGGTTTATCCGAGGGACTAATTGTAAAATGATAATGAAACTATTGCACATGTGAAAGAAAAAGGACTTATCTTTACTGATTTTGAAATAATAGTACATCCAGGTCCATGTTATACTTGTTGATTAAAAACTATCCAAATATGTGAAATTGTATTATATTGTAGTTCCTCTCTTTACATTTTACATTATGTATATATATGTGTTTGAGTGGCTTTCACACCTTTTTAGGGTGAAAAGACACACTCTTATTACAAATTATTTTTAAAAAACAATAAACTAACTAAAAAATAACTACCTAACTTTCGGATTTGGCTTTGTTCAAAAATCCAAAACACCTCATTAAAAGCTAATATTTTTTCTAGAGATAGGAAATTTGATTTTTTGAACTGGGTCTTTTTTAGATTTTTAAAATTCGACCATCTATATCCTCTGTAAAAATCATCTTTGTAGCAGGTCTAAATTCCAGCATTTTCTAAAGGCTTCGATTAGTTAGTTCTATTTATTTATGTCATAAAGATTCCTTCCTTTGATATTTTTTTTTATGGATAAACATGCTTCTTAATAATGGATTGGGACTTCTAAATTATCAAAATTTAGGGTACCACCAGTGGCTCTTTCTGGAGATGTATGCTCCCTGTGAGCATAGCGAGATTCCAACTATCTCTGGAGAAGTAGACCAAGTATCCATACTTAATCTGATGCAAAGTGAAATTGGGTGGCCCTAGGTCTCCCCCCCAATAATTGAACACTACTACTTTCCTCTATCAAACACATAATTCTGATCATGTAATACTTTAGATCTCCTGAATACGATGCCACCATTCTCATGGACAACATTCATTGCTTTATTAGCATGCTTTGACTTTTGTTTACCCTTAGAAAAGCCAGTAGGTGCACTATAGTCCTTGCTAAATAGAATATCCTCATGCATTCGATCAACCCTAAAAGTAACTAGATTAAGCCCTTCTACTTGGATTCCTTTATGTACACAATCTTCCCTATACTCAAGATGTCGTTTCTCTTCACAAAAAGGATTTGGAGATAACTCACATGCAGGAACTTCCTTCTTATCAAGAATATGATCAGATAGGATACTTGGATAATTTTCAGAACTAATCTTCAACACATTCTCTTGATTATGTCTGTTTGATTCCATCTCATCTTCACATGTTTGATACAAATTCTTCTCATAGGATGAAATAATACATGTCTCACTTTCTGAATACACTTCCCCGTACATATTTTGAGCTCCATCATCTTCAAAATGATCACTAGGCCCACTTTCTTTATCATGATGTTGATGGACTTGATTGCATAGAAAATATTCTTCAAATAATGGACTCAAGGATATAGAGAACTCAAGCATATCTCCATGAGAGCTCTCATCTGATACTTCGTTGTGTTCATATGTTGTATGTTGTTCTATTTCATCTTCATTACTTGATTCCTGAAATTTATCATCTTCTTCATCTAGTACCCCCTGAGTATGTACTAATCCATCAAGTTGCTTATCATGGTGTATTGAGAAAAAAATTTGACCACTCTTCTCAACATGTTTTTGATATTCAATGTCTAGTAAATATGAGATTTCTTCTGTACTAAGAAGATCTTCTTCCTCATGGTCATTGATACTTGTTTCCATACACATCTCATCATGTATAGATTCTTCTTTAACCTAATCCAAAATTTCTTCCTCTATGTCATCATTCTTTTCTTTCCTCAATACCTCACATATTTTCTCAAGAAAAACTAATAGTTGAGAATCATGGTAGATTCCTAACTCACAAAGTTTATCCATTAATTCCCTTTCCAGAGGCCTGATATCTGAAGGTATTTCCCGATAGATATTTATCATTCTCATGAACAAATGTAGTGCAGGTTCACCTTTATATCTTTCCAAATTGAAGAATATATCGGAAGGGGACATGTAAGATTCTTCCTCCAAAATATAATTTGGCTCTCTTTCTTGTTCATAGCACATGTCTTGTTCATAACACATGTTTTCTTCTTCACCACTGGCATCATGAAACATATCAAGAAACCA
>MU226751.1:646677-666480 GCA_018584345.1 Thuja plicata
TATAATAAAGCCAATTAGACACTCAACATGGGTTTCAAATTTGGTCCTTGTCAGGAAGAAGAATGGTGATATTAGACTTTGTGTGGATTTCAGAAATCTAAATGTATCATCATTGAAGGACAACTATACATTACCTAACATGGAAGCATTATTAAAAAAGGTCACAGGAAATGAATTGTTATCAATGATGGATGGTTTCTCAGGGTATAACCAAGTGAAAGTTAAAGAAGAAGAATAGCATAAAACAACTTTTACAACACCTTGGGGTACTTATGTATATGCTAGAATTCCGTTTGGAATTACTAATGTGGGAGCTACCTTCCAAAGAGAAATGGATGTAGCCTTTGAGGATTTCATTGATTTAATTATGGTGGTATATCAGGATGACTTAACTGCTTACTCCAAAAGGGCCAAAGATCACTATGGACACTTGGAACAAATTTTTCAAAGAGCCCTTGAATATGGGATATCTTTGAACCCAAAGAAGTGCCATTTTGCAGTAAGTGAAGGAAAGTTATTAGGACATATAGTATCCAAGGATGGGGTGAGAATAGACCCAGAAAGAATTGCAGCGATTGATAAAATTGAGGTTCCTAAAAGTATTAAAAAGATTCAATCCTTTTTTGGACAAATTAACTTTGTAAGGAGGTTTGTCCCAAACTTTTCAAAGATAATTAAACCCATTGCTATAATGTTGAAAAAGGGTGCAAACATGAAATGGACAAATGAAGCTTTGAAGGCATTTGTAAAGATTAAAAAGGCAATTAAGGAAGCCCCTGTTCTCAAATCTCCAGATTATACTAAGCCATTTCAGTTGCTCTCTTTTGCATCATATCATACCATTGTCGTTGTCTTATTACAAAAGAATGATGAAAGATATGAACAACCGATAGCATTCTTTAGTAAAACCCTTCAAGATTCTGAGTTAAACTGTGATATCAATGAGAAACAAGCTTATGCTCTTGTAAAGGTAGTGACATCTTTTAGGCCTTATTTGGTTGGTGCAAAAGTGTTAGCCTATGTTCCCAATGCAGCAATAAAGGATATATTCAGACAATCGGAAGTCACTGGGAGAAGATGCAGTTGGATAAATCAAATTCAGGAATTTGACATAGAAATCCAAATCACTAAGATTATTAGAGGATAAGGGTTAGAAAAGTTAATGGCAGAATCAAATATGGATGCATTACAAGTAAACCATATTGATCTAAGTGAAACTCATACAAGTATTGAAAGATGCCCTTGGTACACTAATATAGTATATTTTTTGAAACACATGAAATGTCCTAAGAATATTACAGATAGTCAGAAGAGGACAATAAAGTTACAAGCATCTAAGTATGTCTTGATGCAAGGAGATCTATATTGGAAAAATAGGGATGGTATACATCTCTTTTGTTTAGACACATACCAAGCTAAAGAAGTGCTAAAAGATCTCCATGATGGAGCATGTGGTGGGCACTTTTCAGAAAAGACCACTGTACATAAGATATTGAATGGGAGATTCTATTGGCCCTGCATATTTAAGGATTGCCATGAATATGTTCAGAAATGTGAAGCGTGTCAGAGATTTTTAGGAAAACTCAAATATAATGGCGCATTACCTCTCAATCCTATGACTACTGAAGAACCATTCCAAATGTGGGGAATAGACTTCATAGGTGAAATAACTGATGCATCTAGTGGTCGGCATAAGTGGATTTTGGTAGCCACTAATTACTTCATGAAATGGGTTGAGGCCATACCAACTAGACAAGCTACTAGTAAAGTGGTAATCAAATTTTTGACTGAAAAGATATTGACAAGATTTGGTGTTCCTTAGAAGATTGTTTTTGATAATGCTATGTGTTTCAGATCTGCAGAATTTATTGAATTTCATGAGAAGTATGGAATAAAGATTTCTTTTTCATTTCCTTATCACCCTCAAGGAAATGGCCAAGAAGAATCTAGCAACAAGAGTATAATGAAAATTATCAAAAGGATGTTGGATAATAACAAAAGAGCATGGGATTCAAAGTTACCTCTCGCACTTTGGGCAGATAGAATTACAGTTAAGAAATCTATTGGATATGCTCCATATGAACTTGTTTATGGAAAGAAATCTCACTTACCACTGGATAATTTGTTACCAGTGTAAAAGTTTATGAATGAAGAACAATATTAGGAAGTGGATTTCATGGAAGACAAACTACTACAACTTGTAGAATTGGATGAGATAAGGAATAGAGCTCATGAGAAAAATCAAGAATTGCAACAAAAAGTAAAAAATTTATTTGATAAGAAAACCACAGAAAGGAAATTTCAGGAAGGAGACTTAGTTTTGAGATGGAATGTGAAAGATCAAGACAAAGGTAAACATGGAAATTTTGATGCTTTATGGATAGGTCCTTTTGTCAGCATTGGTAAAAGAGGTGAGAACTCTTACATTTTACAAGATTTGGAAGGTTACAATCATGAACTTCCTGTGCATGGTCAGTATCTTAAAATTTTTTTTCATTAAAAGATAACAATAGGCAAGTGTTCTTTCCTTTTTTCTTATATATACATATATTATCACTATGTTTTCTAATGGTATTCTTTCTAGAGATAGCTTGGATCTTGTTGTGTTCAGGTATAAACACACATCCCTAGAAAGAGCCATTGGTGGAACCCATGTTGACAAAGTAATTTATATTCATTCTTGTTCAGGGAAGTAACTGTTTACACATACCTACTTGTCTTTTATAGCCTTCCTTTTTTCATCCTTGTCTTATCAAAGTGTTATCATGTATTTATTCACTTTCATATGTCTTAATACTTAATGTTTAAAGATTCGCTTTGTCTTAGAATCATTTTCTTAAAATTTCTTTTTCACTAGGGGAATCTAGGAACATGATCTTATGACTTCCCTCTCTTAAAGACATAATATGATTACAATTGATCTTGAATGTTCTTTTGATTAAGTTTAAAGTCAGATTATATGATGTTATCATATAAACCCTAATGCAATTAAAATAAATTTTGCATGTATTACCATTGCATTATGAATTATTAATATGTGCTGATGATAAAAGTGGTCAAATTATAATCATAACCTAAGGAGTAATATTTTATGTAGGAAATTATATCTTTGATTTAATGATATATTCTAATGTTTTGATGTTTTGAAAAGGATTGATCCTGATTTAGTTAATCTACCATGGATTTGAATGTTTATCGTTTCTCAAATGGAAAGGTTGTGTTATTATCTATGACCATGATCTTATAATTACAATATGTTATAACTTGATAAATAATGATAATGATAAATGAATATTTCCTTTTCATATATATAGATCTATGTGTTATTCCCTAATTTAACTAAGGTGATCATTATTTTAAAGCTGTGATACTAATATTGGAAAAGAGGTTAGTAAGTATATATGTTTTTTAAAATATGTTGTGCTTATGAACATGAGGGAATTTGAATAAATGATGTTATGGTAAATGTTTGTTTGAGAGAAAGTTGAGGATTATATTGATACTATGCCAATCTGAAAAACATGTATAATTTTTAAATATCTATATTCTTATTCTTTTCCATGACATTAAATTATACTTATGATTTCATATGTTAAACATCATGAGCATAAGTTATATTTCTAAAGTGCCTATCTAATATGTTACTTTCATGTTATTTATTATTTAAGAAAGGCTAAGAGTGTTATATAAATAACAAGTAAGAAGATCGCATTATAGATTTGTTTTATTTCTTTCTTCATATGTTCTTATGTTTACGGCTTTTATCTATCTAAAAATAATCAATGTTTAAAATGTTTATTATGATTACTTATATTATAAATTACTCACTATGTGAGTATTACATGATGATGAAGAATGTAATGAATTTTAATTACCACATGGCATTTTGAAATATTATAATCTTGTTTCCCGCTTAATGTTTGTTTTATTACTAATTAATTGATTTTGTATATAGAAAAGTAAGAAGGTGGAAAACATGAACAAGTGCATTATTATACAATGACGATGGGTAATAATTAGAATGAACTAGTCGACACATTCCACCACGCCATCTTAAGACTAGCAGTCGGAAAAGTGTCTCAAACATCTCCTTCAACCTCGCTGCCGCCCTCACCAACCATAATGATAGTGGTCGATGAAATAGTGAATCATCTTTTCATCTAACAAAGTGGGCTCGATGCATCTTTACATACTATATGCCTCCATCAGCACAAGTCACCACCCTTATCAGCAACAAAAAGGTAGAGGTCGATGCAAATCATACTCCACCATGCCAACAACAAATAAGTCGACATCTAAAAGATAGCAAGCATGGCATGTTTGCGGATTCAAAACAATATAGATGCCTCCATAGCACAGTCACTTGCATGATGCAGTCCATTGATTATCTTTTGAACATCCATTAGCATAATCTATGTAGTAGAAAGTTCCCACGTTGCCTCTAATTCTCCACAGCATGCTGGTCATCGTCTTCCTTTGTAGAAATAGAGTGGTAGATGTTTTCAACACCAGAAAGGGTGATACAAACAACAAGAATGACAAGGGTCGGTGAAGAAAGATAATATCATGCCATGTCCACATAATATCGACTCCCATGAATCACTTTCCAGTGCTAATTCATTTGGCAAACCTGGTCACACACCAACAAAATGTAGACAACATATCAAATGTTATTTCTTATGCAAAATGATCAATGAATCCTTCAAGTCTCAGAGATATCCTCAGGGACATCTATCTACAACAAGATTCGAAATGCCACAAGGGAGCTTTTTAAATAGAAAATGTTAGTTTGGAGGGTTGATCTAGTTATCCAACTAAATGGTTGGTAGTTGGAGTTGATAAAGAGAATAAATTTGTATATCAAATCAATGAAATTGATAATGTAATCGGTTATGGATTAGTTTTAGGGAAAGGGTGTGATGTTTGCACACACCCTTTTGACTTTATATTTATATTTAGTCATAAATCTACAAACAAGGACATAATAATAACATTGAATGATAGATGATGATTAATGATGGATTCAGAGGAATGGTGGAGTGAAAGATAGTTTCAAATTTCAAACATTGTATACAAGAAATCTAATATACGCCTTCATAAAGAGCAGAGATAAGTCGGTATTTATTTCAATTTTGCAATCATTTTTGTTCTTTCTCTACAATCAAGTCCTTCAGATAAACAAATCGACATTCTTTAAAGTGATAGTTTTGATTTGTGTATATTTCTATTTAAGTTCATGTTTTGTATATTCAATTATTTCTTTCTCATTTTTGCATGGTTAAAATCTTGTTGATTAAAATATTGATCAATTAGTCCGTCATCTGAGAAATAGTATTAAATTGAAATACTTTTAAACTTTTTTAGTTATATGTGCATATTATTATGCCTTTAAGGTGATAAGAATTCATTTTCAAAGCTGTCTCTGAAGTTGAACATAGGATTGGAGAATTATCAACTCTATTTGCCCATTATTGATATAAAGCACTGGTCTTTCTCGTTAATTAAATTTGGTATTAGGTTTCATTGTTTCAAGTTTTTTGAGTTAATATTTCATTTCATCTAATTTAGTTCATATTTAAATCATATTAAGAAATATTAAATACATTATATTTCATTAAAAAATATATTTTCAGTTTTGTAATCTTATTGACACATTGAGAAGCAGGAGTTGAAGTTATAAGTTATCCATTATAGGAAATTTCTAAGAAGAGTTTGAAGACAAGTTTTAAAGTGCAGGCCCGCTAGCCTTGGTTCTGTGGAATCAAAATTGTAGGAGGTTGTTAAAACCTTGTTCATTGGCAAATCGATCATATCTATCTTCATTGGATAAATGAAATCTATTAGAAGTCCAATCTATCGATTTGAGCACCAACAAACCATATTCATTTGTAACAATGGATTCAATTACCTCATCGTCCTCTTTAGCAATTAGAAATGGGTCTCTATCAATGACCATGAGATAATGGATTGAGTTGGTTTCTAAATCAAGATCATCTAATTCTAGCCATACAACATCCATCTTGCAACATAGGTTGAGCAGGGGAGTAGAGGGTCAAGTTTTGGGTATGGACTCCATTGGAAATTGTCATTTTCCCCGACCGGAAAGCTATGAAGGCATCTGCGGTGGCTAACCATGGTCTTTCCTAAAATGAGAGGATACCCACCCATATCAGCTTTAGGGGAGAGAACAACAAAGTCTGTTGGATACTCCCAAGAATGTAAGGTAACTATGACATCTTATATTACCCCATCTGGTTTAACAATGGAGCTATCAGCAAGTTGCAAAATAGTTGGCATATCTCAGAGGCCAGAAATGTTTAGATGGAATAGTACTTCTTTGGTCATGACATTGATAGACACACCTAAGTCAACTAAGGTGTTTGGGACTTGCATACCTTGGATGGTAACTATAACCACAGGACTACTGGGATCATAATACTTGGGGATAGTCAACTTTTCTAACATAAGATCAAAGAGCTGGCCGACAACATGAATGGTTTTGGGATCCTTTTTCTTCCTGCCAGGTTGTTTTATGCATTCTTCCCGTATGGATTTAGTATAAGAAGGAAATTATTTAATAGAATCCAGTAAAGGTATTTTTACTGTTATCTTCTTCAATTGGTCAAGCAAGCCTGCCACTACATGGTTTACTATGGGTTCAGCTTGATTGGCTAACCTTTGAGGAAATGGGGGCACTTTGGCTATAGGATTTGTCACATATTGTTGGTCAACAGTTGGCTCTTCAACCTTGGTTATTATAGGTGTTTGAGGGGAGGTAAGAGTGGTTCTTGATCTCAGATAGATATTATTTAAGACATAGCTCTACTGCTGACTGGTCAGCTTGCTATTGGGATTGGGATTAGGTTGTACTGGTAGCTGTGTTGGCTTAGGAGGGTTATTAGTGGCTGTAGGAGGAGGCATTAGGGCTTTTTGCTATGGAGGAGGCATTAGGGCTTGCTGATGAGATGGATTAGGCCATTGATTGGGTTGCTGCAAACCTTGGTGAGGTTGCTACCAACCTTGCTGTGGTTGCTGCCATCCTGGCTAGGGTTGCTGCCAACCCTGCTGGGGTTGCTGTTATCCTAGCTGGGGTTTCTTCCAACCTTTCTATGGTTGTTTCCAACCCTACTGAAGTTGCTTCAACCCTGGCTGGGGTTGCTGCCACCCTTGGGTGCCCATATTCAGAAAATTCTACCATTGACTAGTATTATTAAAATTTTGAAGAGGATCTTGTGGCATACCTGGTATTGGGGCCCAAGGGTTGCGTTGGGAAACATAGAGAACCTCTCCATTTTCATCAATGGCTTTGAATTCAGTGGGCATCGACTGTGTCTCCAAATTCACAATAATCTTGCACTTGCAGCTCCTCTTCTTCTCTCGGCACTGTGGACAGTATTTAGCTAGCACCGCACCAACATCTTCTTTCTTTCTCCTTGCATGCATGGTATCTATCTGAGTAGCAACATCATTAATGATGTCCTGCTTGAAGTCAGAGAGAAGATTAGATAGCTCCACTTTTGAAACCCCAGAGCCAGCAGACTTTTGTGGGAGATCTCTAATTCCCCTACCCTTCTTTACAGTGGCCCAGGAGTAATTCAAGTAGATATTCTTGATATCATTCCAATTTTTCTATGTAATGTCACCACCAGCCATCAGGTCTAGAGCCATAATTCTCCCTTCATTAACACCTTTGAGAAATAGGTGTTTTTGAGATTCTTCATTCAATTGATGCTGAGTGTTATGCTACAAATTGAACATGAACCTAGAGACATAATCCTCTAGGGTCTCATCCTCTTTCTAGGTCATCCTGAAGATATCATCACCTTTCAAGTCACACCCCGATAGTACTCTTTGTATTTGGAAAGAAACATGTTTCTCATAGCACCCCAATTTGCTACAATGTTGGCACCGAGGCTCATAAACCATCTCAGAGAAGCTTCCTTCAGAGTCGATGAAAACAACTTGAGCTTATGTGCATCAATTGTACAGTTGTAGCTTCTGCAAAGGATGTCAAACTTGAAGAGGAAGGTCTCAAGGTCTTTGGTAATGAGGCCATAGAACTTGGGCACTGCCACAGAGGGTATGTTCTTCAAATTTTGGTTTCCCTATTAAGGAGGAATGGAGAAAGGGAAGGTTGGTTTAGCCATCCTTGGAGGAGGCCCTGGATGCTGCAGTAAATCTTCTAGCTCAGAAAAAATCTCGTCTAGATGCAAGGACTCTTCAGATGAGGATGATGATGATGGTAAGTGGTCAAATACATCAACAAACACATTCTCAAATTGTTCTTTAACTTCTTCGTTCGCCACTTGGGGTTCCTCAATTTCAAGGTTAAAGATGTCAAAAAATAATTCAAGAGGTCCAACTTGATAATTCCGAGGGAGAAAATGCTCAAGATGATCTCTTCTCTTATGCATAAAAACAAAGGCTAAACTAAATCTAAGACAATGACTCTAGGTTAGATTAGATTTACACCATTACCCGGTAGTGGCGCCAAAAATGACTGCTCTTTATAATACCTCTGTATCTAAGGATTATGCATCCTTCCTACTAGAAATAATATGCTAAACTCATTAAATTATCGACCAGGGAACGTAATCTTTGAAATGGTATCGGCAAAGTATATTCTCTAATCTACTCTGAAAGTCATTAGTATTTAAGGAATAGAAAATACTGAAATGAAACTAAACTAGGAAATGGAATCAACAACGTAATCTAAAGATAAAATAACTTGCTGAAATAGTAAGCTTAACTCTTTGCCTATGCTGTAGGAAACAGTAAACTAACTAATCGCCTATGCTGCAGGAACAACCACTGGTGTTGTTACTAATGGTTGTAGGAGCAACAGAGTCATAATTACTTCAAATGAATTGCAACTACTTTCTACTAAACTATGAATTAGGTTCACCTCCCGTGTGGGCCCCCACGGAAGAGTGAATGAACAAGAATTCAGAAACTAAGAATTGAAGCTCTCATTGATCATTCATAAAACATAGATTACAAAAGATGTAGAAAATAAGATTGTATTTATTCTCACTGGATTACAAAAGATTCCCCGTAATACTAACTATACTCTCTAGAATTAGAACTTCCAAATTATTTAACAACTTCTAAAACAGACTCCTATCAACTAGGATCCCCCAACATGAGGGATATGACAATCATTAAGAAACATGATCAAAAAACTTTAACTACAAAAACAAACTGCATTTAATCACATATGAAATCTAGGAATGTGTCACTGCTATATTTACTCCATTGTGGCCACTTTTCAGTTGTGACTTATCTACAATAGGAACTATTCTAATCTGCGGGTAGTGGAATCATCATGAGCCCCACAACAGTTGATCTTTTCAAGGCATCACTCTATTCTTTAATGTTGACTCCTTCCTTTACCGCGGATCCACCGTTTCTGCAAAAGGTTAGCACATACACGTATCCAAGACATAAATTCATAATAAGTTTCTTTACTAACTTGCTCTCATCACATGGCTATAGGAAAACTACCCAACTTAAAGTAGGAAAAAAAGACATAAAATTTAGTTCCATATATCCACGCAACATATAGATAGCATATTTATAAACTTAAAATGTTTCACACATATTTGCATACACATAAAGATAGCAGTTCTGAGATATCAATATAAACAGTCTGAAAAAGTATCATGAAAGCATATGAAGTTCTCAAAGTCTAGCCATAAAACCACATGAAACTTGAACTATATAGGCCTTATATTGGCCTCATCAGAGCCTACCCAGCTCATTGATCAACTTACCATCAGGGTGCGTGACATAGATGTGTTGCAATATAAGGTCCGATAGGACCAATTCTCTATTGATAGTGCTACTTTGGAGGATGTGGAATACATGAACAGATCATTTTTGCAGTTATTTGATTACACACATTTATATTCTTATTTTTAGTTATTCATGTTATATGCATAGAAATTTCTACTATTTATGTATTTTCATAAGACATCGGGCCAATGTCTCTTGCTAGAGGGGAGGGATGTCATAAACTGATTTGATCAAATCCTACTATTTAGGATTTTTTTAGTGACTCTATAGGAATTTTTTTACTTGGTCAGATGTTTTTAGACCTAATTCGTTAAGTTTTGATGTTGTAGTAGACATTTTAGACATTGATTTGGATATTGTAGAAGTAATTATGTTTTTTTGGTTTATATGATCATATGCTTGGATGTGGTTATGGTTTATATAATATTTTTTAATGTCGTAATGACTTAATGTGAAACATATAACATGAATTATGGAGGATTAAATGATATTTATTGAAATGGATGTATTTAATTTTGATTTTGATTTATGGACTAACCTACTGATGAAAACCTCTAGTGGTTTCATTGAATTCAACAGGATTGAAGGCAGGGGTGTGTTTCAGGAAGAGAATCTTAGCTTCTCGATAAGGGTGAGATCAAAATGATCTGTTTTTCACACACCACACAGTGTTTTGTTTATTTTCATGATAAATTAAAAAGTTTTATTTCTAACCTTATCTCAAATCATTAATGTTTAGTTTGAGTAAAAAAGAAAAAAATATATATCTATATTGAATTCATTCATTGAAGTGGAGGAAAATTGTTTAGCGTATGATTATTGAATAAGTGGGTTAAATAATCTCTTTGAATGATTTCTTTTAAATGTATGAAACAATATTTTATTGAAGTTTAAATGATTTATATCTTATATTTCTCTAATCATTATTAGTGATGAGATTTTATTCTAGAAAAGAATAAAATAATGAAAATTAACTCTTTATACGATTTACGATTCTTTTATTTTATCTAGAAGCCAGTATTATGAAAGTCTTAGTTTTCTCTTATTTTATTTTAACTAAGCATTACATCATGGGGGAGACTGGAGTTTTATTGAATGAAGACAGTGCTTTGATCTTTGATGAAGTCTTAGTTCTGTAAAGAAACTAAGCGTTGCATGCTAGTTTAGGGGTGGAGGACTCTTACGTTAGGTGGAAAAGACAATGATGAAGGAGGTGACAGAAACAAAGGAAAGTAAATAAAGGAAATAAAACCGCATGGGAAGGGAGAAATTGGGGGCACAAAAGGAGGAGTTGACAGTGAAGGAGGATAACCACCGCGCAAGGTAAAGGAAGAAAGGAGAAAAATAAAAGTGTGAAGTTGGAAAAGAGGAAGGGTGCACAATTTGAGGGAGGGTATTATGCATTTTGGAGAAGAGTGAGTATAGTTTGGGAGAGAGAAAACTAGCGTGGGAGGGGAAGAATAAAAGATAAAAGGAGGCATTTGAAAAGTGCAAGAAAAAAAGACAAAGGAGGACGTTTTAAACGATGTGAAGAAAAATACAAGGGGAAGTCCAAGAAAACCAGCTCGCGCAACAAGAAGAAAAGACAAGGGGAAAAACTTTATTGGAGGGAAATCTTGTTGAACATAGAATATTCTCTATGTTTTTCTCTGCACCCCAAAGAAAATTACACTAGAACAGAGGAGATAGACAACAAAAATCATACGGGAAAGAAAGAAACATAATTCAATACCAAATCCAGATTTTACCATTTGATTACCAGGTTCCTTTCTTGTTTTTTTTTGGTTTATTATTTTGGAATAAATGAATGAAATTATAGAAATGGTTACACAGTTTTGTAAATTTCTTTCTAGTGCCTTCTTCATACCACGTGGTTAGAAAACTAAGATCCAGAAAATACTCTTAGCGAATTGTGGATGTATGAGCCTTTGGAATTTGGTTGGAACTCCAAATTTGGTCTTAGTAGTTTTTTTTCAGCATGTTATTTTCTTGTGATCTTAATATATTGGATGTATGAAACTCTAGAGGATATTTAGGTAGGACCAGAGTTAAATAGAAAATACCAAGGGAATTTCACTTTAAATTCTTACAGTATAGCTAGCTCAGTTATAACCAATTTGAGTTTGAATCTCTTTGTGATTTATTCATTTTTTTCTTTAGACTATTTTAGTAAATAATGTATCATTAGCATCCAATTATTCACAGTAGATAAGACAAGTCTTTGTTTTGAGATTCTTTTTTTTTTCTTTTGTAACTTGGTATTTGTTTTCAGTTCTCTTTAAAAGTTTCTCATACGTGTTAAAAGAGATAAATATTTATATGGGTGTAAAATGTTGTGACTGTTAGAATCCAGCCATAATGGAAACCTGTATATTTAAAGTTAGCCTGCTTAGAACTCATGGAGATTAAGATTTTTTTTTGGTTGTTATGTTGAATCACCTGCTTGTTGTGTTGTATTATGATTGTTGAATATATTTTAAAAGTATCAAGGAAAGGGTGTAGTATGTGGAATACCAGGAAAGGGTAATGTATTTTTGTTCATTACCTACCAGTAGAAATCTAGCACTGAAATTTCTTTAGCCAAAGCTATGTAGCACATGTTTTCTTAATTGTGTATGGTTATATTTTGTCTTCCTGTAATATGTGATTAGTTCTACTTAGACATGTGAAAAGTATTTATTTCCATAGACACACTAGATTCCTTCCGATCCATTAGTGCCGAGAAGCTAGACTTCTTGGACAGGGTCAGTGCACTCTTCATTTCATGATGAGCCCTGAGGGAGATAACCACTTCGTATTTGGGTGTATTAAGCCCCTAACCACACTCCCCTCTTGAGATATGCAGATGGACAGGTGTCTAATTTGTTAGGAGACCGAAGCATGTAGATGAACAATTGTCTAATGACATACTTGATATTGGATCTTTACGACCTTGTGGTCTTGTACATGATGTATTATGTATGATGTATGTTGCATGACAAGTTGGTCGAAAACCTTCTTGTATTATTCTTATTTTCTCATGTTTTGTACTGTAAAAGTTTGATGGTATGGTCAACTTTCTTAATGAACTTCATTCAGAGAAATTGATCCTTTATGGCTTTATGAGAATTAATGTATTAATTTGTGTTAGAAATTAATATTTCCTTGGTAAACTATGTAATTAAAGGATAACCCAAGGACATGTCACATATTTTTATTTCCTTTAATAAGGAAATTATATATTCCTCCTTAAGAGGATTCCTACACAAAGCACACACCTAATGTGAATGTGGCACTCATAAAGTATGGGAGTTACATGCAAACTCCTTCACTCATCTCTACTTAAGAGATTCTTTTCACACACTTCTCAATTTGGTTCTCAATTTGAATGTTGAATTTCTTCCCTCTTCTTCTCTCATTCTCATTCTTTCTCTCACAATGTTGTAATGAGCTCTTGCTAAAGCTTTGTCTCTTTCTTGGCTTCTTACCTCATTAATATTATATGCACAAGGGGTCTCTCTTAGTTTTCCCTTTTTAAAAAAATTGTCACTATGTTGATCTTGAGCTTCTTGATTCTTGTGGTGAAATTTCTTGAATCGTCATTCATTCAGTTACTTGCAACTCTCTCTTGGATTTTTTCCTTACCTTATCTCTATTTTTTTTCTTAATATTTCTAACATGGTATCAGAGCCACTAATCCTTATTTGAGTGTTTGCAAGATTACTCGATCTAACATTTGTTGCAGGCTTTGAAATTATTTTGGGGTTTGGCCACTTCTCAACCAAACCCAGTTTTTTCTCCCTTGTTTATATAGTTTATAGTTTTTCACTTTACTCTCTGTCGGGAAACCACAAGGGATTTATTGTCTGCATATTTTGTACTTTATCTTTAAATCGATATCAAAATCTATTTCACTAACCTTTTGTGCAGATTTTAACAAATTTCTAGTTGATGGTCTTGCAATTTTTAAAATTTTAACTAAATTTATTTTATATCTAATCAAAACTCCTTTATCAGCTCTATTTTTCAGCATATTATTTTAAATTATTCACATTTAATTTGTAGCTCTTCCTCACTCATTGTGGGTGGTTTATCTCTGGTTTTTTCCTTATCTATTCTATTTTTTTCCTAACATTGTTGGTGCGGGTTTTTAATAACATCTTATAGAAATCTGTTTATCTCTACTTATATCACTTGATGTTTTGCAGTTTTTTATTCTTTATTTATGAGAGATCTGTCCTCTTTCTCTTGCCATCCAGCTCATACCTCTCCTCCTTATATGTTTCTCCTCTTCTCCCTCCACACAACTCTCTCATCCCCTTTTCAGTGCACTCCTTTGTAGCATGAGGACAGTGAAAAGGATGCAAGTGCAGAGACAGAAGCTAACATTTTTGTTGCTTAGCTTTTATTTTCATCTTCTTCTCTTGTGCAACACTTAATATCTATTGTCTTACCTTTTAATGCATCCTACTCTCTCTCTCTCTCTTGGAAGTGTGGTGGGCCCATTACCCTCTCCTTGCTGCCTCACGCAGCCTAGCTACTCACACAGTAGCCCTTGATCCCTTCTCTCTGTGTAGCCCTTTCTCAATGTGTACCCCTCCTTAGTTGCTTCTCACACAGCCTACTCCTTTCTTAGGTTTGTTAGTTGTTCAATCAGCTCTTAGCGTCCTATTTTTTTTAGAGCCTCACCAACCTTTGCCAACATTTACCCTTTGCAACCTCTCTTTCTCTGCTATAGAGAATTTTTAATTTTCTTTGTAGAATTACTATTATTTTTTGTTTAGTTTTAGGTTAATCATTTCTTTCTCAAAAGTTCAAGCTAAGAATAGATATCATAACGGTTTAAATATCACTTTATTCTTTTTAACATTTTGTATAATTATATTGTTGCAGCTTTATTCTAACATTTTTTGTTTCATCTGCAGGTTAATAATTAGTTTCCTGATTTATTTTTTATCAAATTTATTCACATTTTTTTAAATATACCTTTTTAAAACTTTACTCCAAATTTATTCAAATTTAATTAATTTAGCAAAAGTTAAACGCTTATACATTTTGTTTCACTTATTCTTTTTTAAAATTATTTTAAACCCATTTCTAGTTTTTTGTTATAAATTTCATTCCATTGTTAACTCGTCATTTAATTGATATTAAAATTTGTTTCATTCCTTTAACAAAAAGTTTAAATTTTTTTAATATTTAATATTTCTTGCATATTGTTGTTTACTATTCACTTTAAACTAGTTTTTTAGTTTCATTACTATATTCTACAACTTTTAATTCAGTTTATTTGAATTCATTATGTCGACATTAATTCCAAATATTAAATTAACAAGTTCCAATTATCACACTTGGAAGACTCATATAACCTTTTTTTTTCACTTTAAACATATACTTGATATTGCAAATAGTGCATCCTTTGTTCCCTCGACAACTGCTTTGCAACCTTATAAAGATGAATGGAATGAGAAAAATGATGAGGCACTTGGCCTTATAGGAATTTCATTAAATCCAAATAATAATAATGGTGATGATTATACTAGATCTACTTCTCTCGATTCTTCATATTATGATGAATACATTACAGATTTGTTTTATGCAACTGAAGATTGCATTTCTGATTCTATGACTGATGATTTACAATATGATTTTAATTTCCAAAGTGTTACTGATTCAACACTAAGAGATCCCAATGATGGGAGCTCTACTAGTGGTCATTTCCTTATTGCAAGCTCAGGTGTTGATCAAGCCCACCTCTATTTTCTACTAGAAATGTTGAAAGTACAAATGCATCTCAAAATCTCAATGGTCACTTGAAGATTTGGGGCCCCCTCATCAAGAAAC
The DNA here is from genome assembly GCA_018584345.1 of Thuja plicata. Lineage (NCBI taxonomy): Eukaryota > Viridiplantae > Streptophyta > Pinopsida > Cupressales > Cupressaceae > Thuja > Thuja plicata. The sequence goes on from MU226751.1 coordinate 662,296, forward strand.
AATACCTTTGTATTGTCAAAGTGATATCCACTTAGTAAACATTCCTATGTACCATTCAAGCTCCACAGTTCAAGTTGAAGAAATGCATGATGATCAAGTTGTCGACATTATACTGGAGACTCTTTCAAAAGAAATATCTCAAAATCATTGTAAACATTTGGGTGTGATACCCATTTATCTCATATCCCCAAGTAAATATTAAGGGGGGATGTTATAAATTAATCTTTCCTTGGTAAACTATGTAATTAAAGGATAAACCAAGGACATGTCACATATTTGTATTTCCTTTAATAAGGAAATTAGATATTCCTCCTTAAGAGGATTCCTACACATGGCACACATCTAATGTGAATGTGGCACTCATAGAGTATGGGATTTACATGCAAACTCCTCCACTCTATTAGTAATAACTGAGAGGGGGGGATGAATCAGTGGCCTCAAAAAAATTCCAATTAATCAACCCAAAAACTTAGTACCACAATATTAACCCTATATTTATCTTCAGTCCTATAAGATGATGAATGCCTTCAAATACAATTATCAAATTACTATTGCTTGGAATGCTTTGTTAAACCTTATACTATATCTTTACCGAATAGTAGTCTGTTAATTTACTATAAGACAGTAAATTATCTAGAGTATACCGATCAATCCAAATTAGCTATGTGGAATGAAAAACACTAAAGTGATGACTCATAGACACATTGACACATGGATTATTAATGTGGAAGCCATGTTAAGGGAAAAACCACTTGGGACTAGTAACCCAAAATTTTCACTCTTCTGAAGTGAGCTTGGTGAAGAGCCAACCCTGTTAAAGGTTACAAATACACTGTTAGGTGTGACCTTGTTAGAGGATTCAAATTTTTAGTTTGTCACTTGATATCGGGCATCTCTATGCTACCTTCCTTGATCAAACACTCACTTGGCCTATCAATAGGTATCTGACATCTCATGCTATCTTCATGATTAAACCTTTTGATACTCCTTGGGATGTATCTCAATATAGAAAGGATCTTTAAATCTCGCTCAGTTAAGAGACTTTCTAAATCAATGGTTAAACTAAGACAATATTATTTATTCACATATACAACTTATACTTGTAGATTTTTAGATCTATTGTAAGCTCATAAAACTAATCTGATCGATATATGCCTTTTAATACCTTTTCTCCACTTTAGTTCTACTCGGTGATGTTGTGCTCTATTTATCGGTGTCCACAGAAAACTTTAGCTCTTTCCTCAGCTTGATTGATCAGGACTATATGAAGTTGCTCTTCAGCATCCTCTTTTTTATTCATTCACCCACTCAATTCAAAATTAATTAAGTTGTCTCTTTTATAGACATGATATCACCTTTGTTAAGTTCTTGATTTTCTTGATCTTGGCGTGATCCACAATTCTTGCCAATTATATTTAAATAAAAAATCATGTTTTATCTCGCAAAGATCTTCTTGGCAATTGGAAAATATAGCTTTAAATCCTTTACTTAACTCTGGCTTTATCTTGTCAATGAAAATAATGATAACTACTAGTTAAGTCTATATTTAACTCTTCTAGCTAGATATTTTGTCACTTCTAAACTCAAGTTAATTTTGGTGTTTTAACTCTTTGATAGCTTCGGTAAACAATCTATTTCTCCTCGGGCTTCTCCGTTAGTTTACACTATGTTTCTGGCCATTGGTTATGCTTGTGATTCTGCTTGTTGGTAATGCTCATCAGTGTTCTTGCTCAGGCATCACTGTGACTTGACTTTCGGTGATCTCTGTCTGTCGGGTTCCACTAGCCGTCGGTGTTTGAAGTTGCATAGTGAATGCTTGTCTTTATCATGCATTACTGAAAGCATAATCTTTATCTCTCTGATTCTCTGAAGTCTTTGACACTTTGATTATAACCGATTAGATTATATCAAGTTGACATAAATGATAATACAATCCATTAACTAATTTAATGTCTTCCATTATCTTTATGCATTTTGGTGATCAACTTAACATCTTCAAACATTCAATCAGTTACATGTCATCAATATCTCCCTTTGGCATTGATGGAAACATACTACATTATCATACTATACTATCACTAATACAATATATGAAATATAAAAGTTTTATCAAGCTTTCCTAATGTAACTATTACAAATGTCTGGCTTTCGGTAAGCTCAAATAGCTTTGATTTGTTTCTTGCAGAATGATTGTCTTCAATCTTTAATCCCTTCACTAGATAGATGTAGTATCTAATGTCTCTGTTCTTATATGTGCTCTGCCTTGACTATTCCTCTTCTTGATAACCTCTTTTTCCTTTAACAATAATTTCTCTCTTGTATGAACTCTCTTCATTTGTTACTTCTCTTCCTTAGATGGATATTTCATATGTAATCAATTTCTCTCCCTTTGAATATTGATTAACTCTTCCTTCTGATTTTTAGGAACTTTTCTTCATGGATAATGATATAATGTTTTCTGATCAATGAGATAATCTTTCCCTTATGATAATGAGATAATCTCTCCCTTATAATAATGAGATAATCTCTCCCTTTGACAACAATGCCAAACAAAAAATCATCTATATCATGTTACATCACTTATATAATGTATTCCTTGAATTTCCCTATCCATCAAAAATACAATTTCTCTGGTGTTCGGTACATAATTGTACCTTATTGTGTACAGATGTATCTGTTGTTGTTCATCTTAGTGTTTTCATCAACATGAATGAACTTCAGATTTGGTATAGGCTGATGCAACTTCCTAGTCATTTTACTGACTGATAGACAAGGGTTGGACCCCTAGTCTCTATCTCAGGTACTCAAATATATCCTTCGGTAATGGCTTGGTGAATATATCAACTAATTGTTCCTTTGATTGGACATATTCCAATGTCACCTCCTTTGCTTGCACTTGTTCTCTCAGATAGTGATATTTGATAGCAATATGCTTAGTCTTAGCATGCATGACTAGATTTTTAGAGATGTTAATTGTATTGGTGTTATCATAATAGATAATTACTGGTTCAAGAATCTTCCACTAGTACATTTGAGGTCAAATTCTGATGGCCATTTGTCAGATTTCCAACACACATTTGTCAGTATTTTGACACATGAGTCCATTGCGTTGGAAACTTGCACATGACAACAACTTCTTTATGGCATTTTCTGTGGTGCATCCATCAGAATTCTGACACTGAGACCTATTGGAAATATACCATCTCTGTCAGAAATAACTGTCAAAAACATATACATTCCGACATTATAATTGTTGGCACACCAACAGTTTCCAGCAACTTCCGACAGATATACCTGTCGGATATATAGCATTACTGTCGAAGTGTCTGTCGAAAAATGTATCTTTGCGACACTTTAACTATCAGAATAGCAATAGTAGTGCAGCATTTCTTTGACAGGTTACAATTTTGAATGTATAGCATTACTGTTGGAAGAATTGTCATAAATTTTGATTCTCCGACATTTTATCTGTAGAAGGCACACGACTGCTGTTGGAAATTAATTATGAAATGTTGAAAAACTGATGGATATGCACATTAAAGATAAAATAGCTGAAGAGACCATCATAGGTTCTCTCTTTCTTCAGTCTATATTATTGACAAAATGTTTTACCTTTCATTAGCTCATCAAATCCGGGGATTTGAAAGAATTTAATAGAATATTTTCATGACAATGTATATTATTTAAGTTGACGTTGCATGAATTTATCTACTTTGCACACTTGTAGACTATGAGGACAACGATAAAGAAGCATGGCCATGGTAGGAGATGCTTCTTTATCACCATCTTCATAGTATACAAGTGCGCGAAGTAGATAAATTCGTGCAGCATCAACTTAAATAATATATGTTGTCATGAAAATATTCTATTAAATTCTTTCAAATCCTCGGATTTGATGAGCTAATGAAATGTAAAACATTCTGTCAATAATATAGACCGAAGAAAGAGACAACCTATGATGGTCTCTTGAGCTGTGTTATCTTTAGTCCTAGCTACTGTCCTAGCTACCTGTCAATCGTCAAGAATAATCACCACCTTGTGTTTATGTACACTGTACAAATACTGGAGGCCTAAAGTAATTTTATACGATCACTAGAACATTTCGTGCATGGATGAGAAATAGTATCCAAAGTTTCTAGATAACCATTTTTGAGAAGAGGAATGAGTGCAGGCCAAAGAAGGGAT
>MU226751.1:682720-698336 GCA_018584345.1 Thuja plicata
AAAATAGAGAAACTAAATAAAAATCATTCTTTTTCCTATTTCCTTTTAACAAAGTCTCAACTATCAATGATACAATACATTTGATGCCCTAAGCTATCAATACAAATGGCGCCTAGCTAGAAGCTCATGGGCTCAAGGTCTGGATGATTGGGCCATTGGAGGACCCTAGTTCTTTATATTAATTGCTTTTTAAATTGGATGCATGGATTTCTTGTGAATTATCGGTTGCTATGTATCCTGCAACTGGATCTGTTGCAACTCAACATATTTTTGATGCTGGGCAACCCACTCCAGAAACTCATCCGCAAGTGAAATTTAATGCTGTGAATCTTGGCATTGTTAATGTTATTACTTTTCCTCATGTTTCATATTTGTGAAAATGTTTCTTGGCACTATCTTCTTTTTCAATTCCTATATTTTCATCTTTTTAGATCATTAACTTAAGCATTACATTTCTTTGTTCAAATTTTATTCTAACACTATTTTATATCTTATTCTTATTACAATGTTCTTTGTTGTGGGGCAGGAGATCAATCTTCATTGTCTTCATTGTGGGGGACAATGAAGATTTCTCTGACAAATAGTAGGTCTTCTTTAGTATCTTATAATAACATGCTAAACTGATAAAGGTGTTATGGGCATTTAATCTGAAATTACTAATAGATTAAGCATATTATTACTATGATTAATGTTCCATTTAAATGCATTTAACACAAAAAACAAATTTACAAAACTGAACCAATGGCATGTTTACAACAAAGATGTGTTGAGGAGTTTGCTCCTTATAAATATATACATACATATATATATACATACATATATACATACATATAAATATACATATACATACATATACATATACATATACATATATACATACATATATACATATACATATATAAAATTACATAGAAAGTCAAAAACTGGAGCAAACAAATGCTACGAGCATTTCCATGAACAGGTAACTAGTTTTGAAGGGTCACTGGTTGAGGGGACAGTCAAGGTCTGAATGATTGGGCCATTGGAGGACCCTAGTTCTTTATATTAATTTCTATTCAAATTGGATGCATGGATTTTTTGTGAATTATCGGCTGCTATGTACCCTGCAACTGGATCCGTAAATATGCATATACTTCTCTAGGGTTGTAAGCCACTTAGGGATCAAAATAGAGAAACTAAATAAAATTCATTCTTTGTCCTATTTCCTTTTAACAAAGTCTCAACTATCAATGATAGAATACATTTGATGCCCTAAGCTATCAATACAAATGGCGCCTAGCTAGAAGCTCAGGGGCTATCCATTTGATAACCACAGTCAACATTTCAAAAAAATGGATATCCTTGAGCACAAGCACCAATAACATCAAATAATGGAGTTAAAGCATGGGATAGGGCATGACACCAGTATAATGCGGTCATTTCAGTGACAGCAATATACAATGGCATCATTAAACACATATTCCAGTAATATCAACAAACGTGAATCCAAACATTTGAATATAGTGAATCGATATCCTTGAGCACAAGCACCAATAACATCAAATAATAGAGATAAAGCACTAGCTAGGGCACAAAACCAGTAGAATGTGGTCATTTTAGAGAGCAACTCCCTCAACAATAAAATTAAATGCATTCGAATATGATGCCAGAGGCTTGAAAGATGAAGAAATCACATACCTTCTCCCGCGCTCAGCTGTCGCTCCTTTTCTCCCTCTCTCCAATTGAAATGAAAATGATGAGGCTATTTCACATTTTTTTTAATGTATACCCCTAATCTATCAGAATTCTGATTGTCAATTAAACACCCATAGGAATACCGACATCATCGGGGCCTATTACAAAAAAAAAACACCAAATTTGTAAGAAAAAGTTACCCGTCGAAAACTTCTGTCGAAATTTGGCCCCAAATGTAGTAGTGTTCATATTCATACCTTCCATCAATTGTTTAATCCATGCAATATTTGAGAAATTTGCAGCAGCAACCACATACTCTGCTTCTCCAGTAGACTAAGAAATGCATCCTTGTTTCTTGCTGATCCATGTGACAAGTTTGTCACCCATGAAGAATTCTCCTCCAGTTGTGCTCTTTCGATTATCAATGTTTCCAGCCCAATCAACATCTGTATATACTTGTAGCTCAATTCTTCCTTCTCTTTTATACCATAGGCCATAGTCCTCGGTGTTCTTCAGATATCTCATAATTCACTTGACACCAGTCATATGTGATTCTTTGGGATTAGAAAAGAATCTTGCAACTATTCAAACGGCATGTGCTATATCTCGTCCGGTGTGAATAACATACATTAGTTTGCCAATTATTGATATATATAAGGTTTGATTTACCTCATTTGATTTGTCTTCTTTTGTTAGCTTACATCTGGTAGCCATAGGTATTCCAACTGATTTGGAATCTTCCATCTTGAATATCTTCAGCACTTCCTTGATGTATTTGGACTGAGTGATATATATGCTTGCATCTTGTTGAAGAATCTGTAGACCATGAAAATTTTTGATCTCCCCAAACATAGACATTTCAAATTCCTTGCTTATTTCATTAGCAAAGGATTTGCATAACAATTCATTTCCCCCAAAAATGATATCATCAACAAAAATTTCAGCAATCAGAATATTACCATCGGTATCTTCTTTTAAGTACAGATTTCTATTTTCACTTGTTCTAACAAATTTTATGCTAATGAGATAGGAGTGAAGTATTTCATACCAGCATAAGAAAGTAATATTCTTACTCCTTCTAGTCTAGAAATGGGTGCAAAGGTTTCTCCATAATCAATACCTTCTTCTTATGCATATCTCTTGCATACTAACCTTGCTTTGTTTCTTGTGACTTCTCCATTCTCATTCAGCCTTTTTTATGAATATCCATTTGGTACTGATGACATTCTTGTCATCTGGTCTCGGTAATAGTGTCTATGTATTATTTTTCTCAATCTATATTATATTTCTTCATTCATAGCACTGGCCCATTCTTCATTCTCAAGTGCAATATTAACATATTTAGGCTCAAAATCACAAAGTAAACATCTAGTGTTTAGTGACTTACTTCTTGTTCTTATTCTAGCCTTCTTGTATCATATGATTTGATCCTGTGGATGATGTCTTCTAACATACTTGGCAAGTTTTGTTTCAGCTCATTGTTCATCATTATGATAATCTTCTTGATCTTCATTCTGATCTCCATTGTTCAGAACATCATCTTGAGGATTTTCCTAATTTTTTATAATTGCATCCTGATGCTTGGGTGCAATATTCTGTTTCTCAAGAGAGATACACTATTTCTTGAGTAGAGTGTCAGGTTGTGTATAAACAAACTTGTTGTAGTCCTTTGGCTCTTTTCTTCTTTCCTTATCATTCTTTTCAGCAAATTCATCTATTTTCGCAGTTGTACTTTCAATGATTTTGTTAGATGACTTGTTAAGACATTTATAAGCCTTGCTTTTGGTTGAGTACCCTAGAAAGATACCTTCTTCACTTTTGGAGTCAAGTTTTCCATTTCTATCATCCTTCAAAATATAACATTGACTACCAAAGATTCTGAAGTAACTTACATTGGGTGTATGACCATACCAAATCTCATAGGGTGTCTTCTTTGTGTCCTTCTTCAATTGTACTTTTTTTAATGTGTAGACAGTAGTATTGATAGCTTCCCTCCAGAAATTTTGAGTAATGTTTTTCTCAATCATCAATGTTCTTGCATAGTCAACAATTGATCTATTTCTCCTTTCAACAATTCCATTTTGCTGTGGTGTTCTTGGTGCAGAAACTTGTCTTTTAATTCCATGCTCATTGCAATAGTTAGTGAATTCATCTGAAGTAAATTCCCCTCCTCTATTCAACCTTAAGCATTTCAATTTCTTTTCACTTTGTTTTTCTACCATAGTATTGTACCATTTAAACATCTTAAATGCTTCTGATTTATCTTTTAAGAACATGACTGTCATCATTCTACAATAATCATTAAAAAAAAAAGAATAAAATACCTATCTCCATAGTAGCTCTTTGTCCTCATGGGTCCACATAGATCTATATGGACTAATTCTATAATTGCATTAGATGTATGAGTTTTACTCTTGAAACTAGACTTTGTCATCTTACCTTTTTGACAATTCTTGCACATGATATGCGTGGGTTTAGTCATGCTCAGTAATCCTATGACATTCCTTTTGTTGCTTATCTTTATCATGTTTTCAAAGTTCACATGACACAATCTTTTATGCCACAACCATATGTGTTCATTTCTAGCCATTAAACAAGTAGTTTTAGTGTCATCAAGATAGAAAAGGTTACCTTTTGTTTTCTCACTGATTCCAATCACCCTTCCTGATTCATTAAAGATATTTGCCTTCATATTTTCAAATTTCACTAGGTGACCTATGTTATTCAGCTGTGAAACACTTAACAAATTATAATTCAGTCCTTTTACCCAATAAGCATTTTCACATTTGATCAATTTATTCAACATTATAGTTCCTTTACCTTAAACTGGACAAGGTGTATCATTTCCCAATCTCACTGAACCACCATTATAGTATTCAAAAGTCTCAAAATTTTGTTTATGACCAGTCATATGGTGAGTTCAGCCACTATCTACGATCTAGACATCATTCTTACTAACTTTATATATGAGTGCAGTTTCTCTATACCTTTCTTCTTCCTCATCTGCGTCATCCTTGATGGATACAAATACCATCTCGATGTCTTCTTCTCATTCAGTTTCAGTGTCATCAGCTCTATTCTCATCTAGGCAACAAGCTTCCTTCCCTTGTCCTTTTAGTATCAGGTATCTCTTTTGTCAGATTGTCAGTTGCTTCGGTAATCTCTATTATCACCTCTATCAAACTTCTTCTCATATGATCTGTCATTTCCTCTGTCATCTTTTCTTCTGTTTGAACATCTTGCAGCAAAGTGTCCAACCTCTTTACAATTGAAATATACAAGTGGTAATTTACCTTTGTATCTACCTTTGCCTCTCTGCAATATTCTGGTCATTAGTGCTCATCAATTCCTTGATCCTCATTATCACTATCACTATAATTTCTAATAGAATGTCTATGACTTGAGTAACTTATCTTTAAAGAAGATTTGAATGCAAATTCTATAGATGGTAAGACACTATTAAATCAAATTTATTCATCTCAAATGAAATCAGTCTACCAATCAAACTATCTAGAGTAATTGTATTGTTTACAACTACTCTCATTTCCTGGATAGAAGAAACACTAATAGCATATACAGGAAATAAGGTTCTTAAGATTTTACTTACCACTGTCTCCTCTTCAAGTACACCTCCAAGTCCTTGGATAGCATTGACTACCTCTTTGATTTTGTAGCTATACTTAGTGATATTTTCTCCTTCTTTCATCCTTAGGTCATCAAACCTCCTTCTTAGGCTTTCTGCCTTTTCTCTTAGTACATTGACATCTCCTCCATGTACTAGCTTCAACTTATCCCACATTTTCTTTGCAGAGGTGTAGGTTTTGACATCTTCAAACTCAGTATCGGAGAGTGATGATGCAAGTTCTATCATCATGCAATTATGCTTATGCTCCACTCTTCATTGCTCAAGAGTATGAGTTCCTATAGGCAACACATATTCAGTATCAAGGTATTGAGTAATATCATTTCTAATACCTGATAGGTGGAGTCTTATTCTATTTTTCCATGATGCAAAGTTGTCTTTATTCAACTTGGGCACATCTCATCTGTTCATCTTGTGATCTTTTTCTTGAGCTATTAAACTCCCTTTCTAAGCACACAAGCTCTGATACCAATTGTTAGTAATAACTGAGAGGGGGGGATGAATCAGTGGCCTAAAAAATATTCCAATTAATCAACCCAAAAAATTAGTACCACAATATTAAGCCTCTAGTTATCTTCAGTCCTATAAGATGAATGCCTTCAAATACAATTATCAAATTACTACTGCTGAGAATGCTTTGTTAAACCTTAGATTGTATGTTTACCGAATAACAGCCTGTTAATCTAGCGAAAGACAGTAAATTATCTAGAGTACATCCATCAATCTAAATTAGCTATGTGTAATGAAAAACACTAAAGTAATGACTCATAGACACATGGATTTTTAATGTGGAAACCATGTTAAGGGAAAAACCACTTGGGACCGGTAACGCAAAATTGTCACTCTTTTGAAGTGAGCTCGGTGAAGAGCCAACCATGTTAAAGGTTACAAACACACTGTTAGGTGCAACATGACCTTGTTAGAGGATTTAAAAGTTTAGTTTTTCACTTGGTATTGGGCATCTCTATGCTACCTTCCTTGATCAAACACTCACTTGACCCATCAATAGGTATCTGACATCTCATGCTATCTTCATGATCAAACTTTTTGATACTCCTTGGGATGTATCTCAATATAGAAAGGATCTCTGTAATTCCTGGTCGGTTAATTTTTGAATCAATGGTTAAACTGAAACAGTATGATCTATTCACATATACAACTTATACTTGCAGATTTTCAGATCTATTGTAAGCACATAAAACTAATCTAATCAATATATCCCTTTTAATACCTTTGCTCCACTTTAGTTCTGCTAGGTGATGATGTGCTTTGTTGCTCGGTGTTCGCAGAAAACTTAAGTTCTTTCCTTAGCTTGATTGATCAGGACTGTATGAAGTTGTTCTTCATAAGTTTCTCTTTAGCATCATCTTTTTCATTCATTCACCCACTCAATTTGAAATGAATTAATTTGTCTCTTTTATAGACATGATATCACCATTGTTAGGTTCTTGATTTTCTTTATCTTGGCGTGATCCACAATTCTCGCCAATTATATTTAAAGAAAAACTCATGTTTTATCTCACAAAGATCTTCTTGGCAATTGGAAAAAATAGCTTTAAATCCTTTACTTAACTCTGGCTTTATCTTGTCGATGAAAACAATGATAAGTATCAGTTAAGTCTATATTTAGCTCTGCCAGCTAGATATTTTGTCGTTTATGAACTCAAGTTAATTTTGGTGTTTTAACTCATTGATAGCTTCGGTCAACACTCCAATTGGTTTACACTATGTTTCTGGCCGTCACTTATGCTTTTGATTCTGCTCGTTGGTAATGCTCGTCGGTGTTCTAGCTCAGGCATCACTATGACTTGACTTTCGATGATCTCTGTCTGTCGGGTTGCACTAGCTGTCGGTGTTTGAAGTCACATAGTGAATGCTTATCTTTATCATGCATTACTGAAAGTATAATCTTTATCTCTCTAATTCTCTAAAGTCTTTGACACTTTGATTATAACTGATTAGATTATATCAAGTTGACATCAATGACAATACAATCCATTAACTAATTTAATGTCTTGCATTATCTTTCTACATTTATGTGATCAACTTAACATCTTCAAACATTCAATCAATTACATGTCATCACACTCATCTCTACTTAAGAGATGCTTCTCACACACTTCTCAAGTTGGTTCTCAAGTTGAATGTTGCATTTCTTCTCTCTTCTTCTCTCATTTTCTTTCTTACTTGTACAATGTTGTAATGAGCTCTTGTTGAAACTCTCTCTCTTTCTTGGCTTCTTGGCTCATTCATATTATATGCACAAGGGGTTTTTCTTAGTTTTTCCTTTTCAAAAACATTGTCTTTGTGTTGATCTTGAGCTTCTTGATGCTTGTGGTGAAATTTCTTGAATTGTCATTCATTCACTGGGTTATAGTAAAATTCTTAATTCTTGCAACTCTCTCTTAGATTCTTTTCTTACCTTATCTCTATTTGTTTTCTTAATATTTCTAATAATTTTTATGTGTATTTTCCATTTATCTAGTCTTAGCGATTAACAGTCTATGACTTTTGAATTGACTTTTGAAAATTTTCAACATTTTTCTTATGTGGCATTTGTTGGTAGTTTCAGTCTTTAAAATTTTATTCCTTTGTGTTAGGTTCTCCTCTCTTAGGTTGCTTCTTATTTTTTTATCTATCTCTTTTCTTGCGATAGTTGTTCTTTTTGTTTTCTGTTGGTTCACTTACATTTTTTTTTCTTTTATTTTATTATTTATTTATTTATTTTATTTTTAAAAAAATTTACCCTTTTCCCTCGAGTTCTTTACTTTTTCAGATTTAAAAAAAAAAAAAAAATTAGTTAGGGTTCTTATTGTTCGTATTTTAATTTTGTTATGTTCTCTTTTATATACTTTACACCATGTTTTCTTGTTCTTTTTCTTTTTTTATCTTTTAGCTTATTATTTTTAATTTTGTTATTTTTTATTGCTTTTAATTTATTTTCGGTGTTATTTTAACTTAATTCTTTTGTTTTAGTTCTAACATTTTCTTTCCTTGTTTTATTTTTTGTTGTTTAGTTGTTCTTGTTCTTTTCTTAGTTAGGGGTCCCATGAGGGAGGTTTGAGCTCTATTTTTTGAGGAAGAGGGATGGAAAAAAATGTTTAGCTATAGGATTATTTAGAATCTTCTCCAAAATATGGGCCCCTACTTTTTTCAATGCATATTTAAGCAAGCAAGCAGTTCGAACTCTATCTTTTTAGGAAGCCCACTTCCATGAGACCCAACCTTAGTCTCTTTTTAAGTTTATTTTTTCCTTCTTTATGTTTATTCTTATTCTTGTTTTATCTTTTTGTCATTTCACTAAACTAATTGTAAAGTTGATTTTTATTTATTAGTAGTTAACTTTATTTTAAATTTTTTTTAAAAATTTATTTCTTATTGTTTATTTCTATTGTCTTTATTTTTTATGTTTTACTAATATGTACTTGTTTTTTTAAAAAGCTATGTAAAATATTTCAAGAGATATGAATTTCAAATTATATGGTGAATGCTCAAATGAACCAATAATGAAATCTAAAACATAAAACTACCAAAAGTACACATTTGAACAAAATCTTGAAAAAAAATGCAAAAAATAATAAATATAACATATGAAAATGGTTCCTCTCAGCCTAAGAAGAAGGACGATAATTTTTTATCCCCTAATGTCCCTGTTGGGTTTGTGTTGGCTATTGTTTTTGGCTCTGTCTTTGTTGGAGCTGAATCTGTTCTTTTTCCACTGGATGTTGTTACCGACGGGACTGCTGGTGACGATGTGTCTGCTGGAGTTGTTCTTGATTTATTACTACTGGAGGTTGTTGTTGGTGGGTCTGTGGGAGCGATTCTAACTGGTATTATAGGTGTTTTGGCTTCTTCTAGTGTTGTTTTGGAAGATCCTTTAACTGATAGATCTCTGGTTGGGGCTAAAATTTGCCCTGTGCTGGAAATGTCACTAGAAGATCATATTCCTATGTTGGGGGCTGGTTCTTCAGATTTGGTTTCTTTGTGCTCGCATGATGAGGCTGCTAGAGTTGAAGATTGTTGGATTACTATTAAATGAATTTTTTTAAGAAAAACTCTTCTTCTTTTGACATGGCCCTTAGGTCCCATAAGAAAAGGATGAAAGGATAGTTCTTTCCCTTTCCATTGTTGTTCTCTAATGATTCATTCTTTGTTGTGCCTTAGAAGTGTTTTTTCTTAGGTTTTGGCTAGTGTGCTTCTCTTAGGACTCTTGTTTATACTGGCTTGTTGTATAACAGGAACTTATATTTCTTTATCTTAAGTTCCCTTTGTAAAGAGGGTTTCAGGGCCCCTTCAAAACTTGTTGTTACCTTAATAATAAAACATATGAAAATGGTTAAATTTGTTAGAAAAAATACATAAAATAAAATGAAATACAAGAATGAATCCAACAGAGTGAAGCAAGGAAATGTATTACCAACGGATGAATGTTGAAACAAGAACAATCAACAATAGCAATGAGAAGCTCTTAGCTCAACACCAAGACAATGTTTTTGAAACAGGAAAACTAAGAAAAACCCCTTGTGCATAAATATGAATGAGGCAAGAGAGAGAGAGAGAGAGAGAGAGAGCGAGCTCATTAAAATATTGCAAGAATGAGAATGAGAGAAGAGAGAAGAATTCAACTTGTGAAAATCAACTTAGAACCAAGTGAGAACCCTAGAACCCTGAGAAGTGTGTGAGAACCATCTCTTAAGTAGAGATGAGTGGAGGATTTTTCATTTAACTCCCATACTCTATGTGTGCCACATTCACATTTGGTGTGTGCCATGTGTAGGAATCCTCTTAAGGAGGAATATCTAATTTCCTCATTAAAGGAAATACAAATAATATGACATGTCCTTGGTATATATTTTAATTACATAGTTACCAAGGAAAGATTAATTCTAAATCCCCCTTTAATCTTTACTTGGGGAGATGAGATCAATAGGAATCACACCCAAATGTTTACAATGATTTTGAGATGTTTCTTTTTAAAGAGTCTTCAGTAGATTTTTGACAGCTTGATCATCGTATATTTCTTCAACTTGATCAGTGGAGCTTGAATGGTACATAGAAATTTTAACTAAGTGGATAGAACTTTGACAATATAAAGATGTAATTTCTTGTGGAGGGGGGGCCAAATCTTCAGGCAACCATTGAGAGTCTTGAGATGCATTTATGCATTCTGAATATTTATTTCTAGTAGAAAATAGAGGTGGAGCATGATCAACACCTAAGCCTACAATAAGGCAAGAAACACTAGTAGAGCGCTCATCATTGGGATCGCCTAGTGCTGAATCAGTAGCACTTTGGAAAGAAAAACCATATTGTGAATCATCAATCATATAACCAGGAATGCAATCTTAAGTTGCATGAAATAAATCTATAACGTTTTCATCTTAATATGAAACATCAAGAGGAGGAGAGATACCATCATTAACCTCCAAAAAAATCATAGGATTAGTACCATCAGTATGAATTTCATCTTGAGTAATGCACATATCTTGCAGAGTAACATTAAGAAAGTTAGAGCTAATTTCCTCTTCTTGTTCAAGAATATCATCAACATGAGAGCAAGGATCATCAAATTACATTGCATCATAAGGAAAGAGCATATAATCATTTTGAGTAGGAAGATAGTAATCAAGAGGGTTATTCCAAGAGTAGCCTTCATCATAATATTCATCCAAAATAGTAGTATCATCATAGTGAGAATTAGACATCCCATAACGAATAGCAAAATCTTGGCGAGTGTTATGATTATGAGAATTTTGATTATTAGGATTAGATGACTTCTGATTTTTAAGTTTCTTAAAACAATTATTGATCACATGACCATCTTTCCCACAATAATTATAATGAGGTCTATTAGAATTGTTATGATAACCATTATTATGATTATGATTATTTGATCTATTATTATGAGATCTAGACATGAAAGCATGTTCAGTAGATTTGATTGAGCCAAATTGAACTAACTTAGCCTCTTCTTGACGTAAAAGTTGTTGAAAGATAGCATAAGTTAATTGAGATGCTAACAAAGGAAGAGCTAATTGAGAATGAATATTAGTTATAAATTTTTGAAATTGTGTAGGAAGGCATTTTTTTAAAATGATATGAATTAACCAAATTTTAGATAAAGTAACTCCTAAACCAATTAATTGACTTCGAAACAAATCAAACTTAAGTAAAAACTCATCCATAATTGAGAAATCTGTATAACTAAGATCCTCCAATTGATCTTGGAGTTGAATCTTTCGAGATTTAGTTGCACTGTCGAAGGTGTTTTTCAAAATAGTCCATGTTGCATGTGCTTTAGTACAATGGGCAATTAATACATATAAATCAAGATGCAAAGAAATTCCTATAAGGCCTAAATCCTCATCATTTTTCTCATTCCAAGTATCAATATATGCCTTAGAAGTAGTAGTAGAGGGAACAAAAGCTGCACTAGTTGCCACATCAAGAATATGTTTAAAGCGAAAAATAAAGGTTATATGAGACTTCCAAGCGTGACAATTGGAACTTGTTAATTTAATTTTTGGAATTAACATTGACATAATTAATAAAATAAACTTAAATACAAGTTGTAGTATACAATAATGGATCTAAAAAATTAGTTTAACATGAATAGTAAATACCAATATGCCAAAAAATTTAAATATTAAAAAAAAATTAAATTTTTAGTTAAAGTGATGAAACAAATTTTAATGAAAATTAAATAATAAAATAGCTATAGAATTAAGTTTATATTGATAAACTAGAATTGGGTTTAAGACGATTTTGAGAAATATGAAGTGAGAGTAAATGTATAACAGTTTAACTTTTTTGTTAAAAATTTAAAATTAATGAAAAATTAAACTTCAAGAATTAAAATGATTAAACAAATATGAAAGATAAATGATTTAACTAATATTAGAGCAGAATAAACCTGCAAAAACTAGAAATAGATTATAATAATATGTAATATTAATAAAGACATATGAGCCCTTTAAAAATAAAAGTAGTGCCAAATGGAACGATTCCTAAATTTAAATGCTAAATTAAGACAACGATGGATAGGATTAAAATATACAAGAATAATAATCTGAACAATTAAAAAATATTACTATAATGATGAGTCATGCAAAAATAAAATAATAATTAACATGCAAAAAAGACAGGGAAGGAGAGCTGGGCAACGAATCCCACACTGCCAGCACTCAATGAGCAGGGAATCCCACTCAGGGGAGTCAAAGAGCAGGTGAGACTGCAAAACAAAGGAGCTTGCGAGGGAGAGAGGGTACAGAAGCGCCCAAAGAACTCCAAATATTGCGCTAGGGGTTAGCAGGTTGCGCTGAATGGGAAGGAGGGGAGGAGATGTTGTGCAAGGAGTAGTAGAAGGAAGTTTAATGCAGCACAATGAATGATAAAAACAAAACCAAAGTTTAATGTTTTGCTGAGAATAATGAGTGTATACTGCACAATGTAAATGTATGGGTTGCTAATGTAGCGTTAACAATAAATTTGCAGAAAAGAAGACAGAGAACTATTAAGTATAAGTATTAAGGAGCTGTGCGAAGAAGAATTAAGTATAAAGGATTTGCGCAGAAGTATTAAAGAGCTACGCTAAGAAGAATAAAGGAGTTGCGTAGAAGATGTGAAAAAGAGTTGCGCTAAGTATAGATTAGATATGAGTAAAACCTGATGGCTACACAAAGAAAGGATATGATAATAATAAAAGCTGCACTAGAAGTGAAAGGTTAAAAGCACTGTGACAAATAAAAATATAAGCTGTGCAATAAATGACTATAAATGATTATAGCAATGAATATTTAATAACAAGGCTATGTAAGATATGAAAATAATGGAAAAGTGTTGTCAGAGAAGTAGACCTGCAAATTACGGGGGGAGAAAATTTTAAACGAACCGTTGGATTGATCCAAGTTTTGGATATATTTTACAAAACCCAATTATCTAGAACTCCATTGAAGTGATTGACCAAATAATGTATAGTGTGAAAGTTATGAATGACGGAGTGAAGGTCTATAAAACTATCTTCAAAATGATAGACACAGAAATGTTAAATGGTTTGATAAAAGAAAAACTATAATAAGAGAGATTACAAAATAGAGATAACTACATAAATATATATTTAAAATCAGCACAAGAAATATATAAAAATATGCAGATAATAAACAGAAGAAAAATGTCAGCAAGATCTGTAAACCAAATATATGTAACCCTACAATAAAAAGTTAGATATCCAGATATAAATATCGATTTAATGATGAAAAATAAGAAATGCTAACTATAAATCCCTTGTGGTTGCCTGATAGAGGGTATGTTGGAACTTTAAAAAGAATAGATGAATAAACTATAAAAACTAGGTTTGGCTATGAACCGGCCAAACCCAAAAAAAAATTCAAAAAATCTGCTACAAGAGTTAGATCGAGAAATCCTGCAAACACTCAAATAAGGATTAGTGGCTCTGATACCATGTTGGAAAAAATACATAAAATGAAATGAAATACAAGAATGAATCCAAGAGAGTGAAGCAAGGAAATGTATTACTAACGGATGAATGTTGAAACAAGAACAATCAAAAATAGCAATGAGAAGCTCCAAGCTCAACACCAAGACAATGTTTTTGAAAGGGGAAAACTAAGAAAAATCCCTTGTGCATAAATATGAATGAGGCAAGAAGCCGGGAGAGAGAGAGAGAGAGAGCGCAATAGCTCATTACAATATTGCAAGAATGAGAATGAGAGAAGAGAGAAGAAATTCAACTTGTGAGAACCAACTTAGAACCAAGTGAGAACCCTAGAACCCTAAGAAGTGTGTGAGAACCATCTCTTAAGTAGAGATGAGTGGAGGAGTTTGCATGTAACTCTCATACTCTATGTGTGCCACATTCACATTTGGTGTGTACCATGTGTAGAAATCCTCTTAAGGAGGAATATCTAATTTCCTTATTAAAGGAAGTACAAATAATATGGCATGTCCTTGGTATATCTTTTAATTACATCGTTACCAAGGAAAGATTAATTCTAACAAATCTCTACCTTTTTTAAAAACATAACATATATAGATGGTTAGATCTCTAATTTTTTAATAACATGCATATAGAACATCCACAATAGTTGGTATTTATTGGATAATAAGTAAACTGGTGAAGAAAATTGTCAGAAAAAATATTCAAATTCTTATAAAGTATCTAAATTTACCTTCTCATGCCTTATAGATTTCATCAATCAACAATAGTAAAGCGAATATTAATTAAATATGGTCTAGTTTGTTTCTGTTTAAATAATGGGTGGATGTCAAATTATGTTTTTAGTATCTTTTCTTTTGTATTGTTTTCTTGTTTGAAATTGTAGTTACAATGCTTTTGGATTTGATTGGGTGTGCTTTTGGATTTGATTGTGTGTAGTTTTTACATCAATATTTTATTTACCTAACTATTTAATCTTTATAAATAATATTTCTAAATTTGATTATATGTTATTTTTTAATAATATTTACCTAACTATATTTTCAATTTTCACAATTATAACTATAGAAATGAAACTAAAATATATACAAACATAACTTATTAAATATTATTTTTATGATTTTATACAAAACAATTTATTTAATTTTTAATCTATAATAATGTTATTTTTATTTAATAACTATTAATTAAAATACATTGAATATTTATAAAATATTAGAATTAAATTTACATATATAATTATAATTGTAACTAATTAGGGCAAGTAGAGGTCACTACTACATGTGTTGTACTTGCACAATTAGTGAATTAGTTTTGCACTATATCAATTATTCATAAAATTACACCTGATTAAACATTAACAAAATCATTAAATTGATATATTATGTTGATTATTTATGTATGAATTATTTTATTTAAAAAATTAATAATTAGTCTATTATATTTAAGAAATAATAATTTAATTAATTTTTTGAATTATATATTTTTTAAATTGATATTATTTGAGTTCTTTTTAAAAATTAAAGACAATTTATGTACATTTATAAGGGTTTTTTTTTTATTAATTTAATTAAAAATACCAATAATTAGTTATCTTAAATTTACAAAATTTAAAAATTAAAAAAAAATTAAAAAAAAATAGTTATAATTATTATATATTTATAATTCTAAATCAATATAAGATTTTAAATAGTGGCTATAATATTAATTATCTTGTGATTGTTCGTGTGTAAATGGGTACCTGTCGGAATGTACACAAACAATCAATAGATCATTATATTAGCAATATGGGGTTAGTGAAAACATGAAAAACACATGAAACCCTCTAAAACCGATCTATTGCC
>MU226751.1:698920-715165 GCA_018584345.1 Thuja plicata
TAAATTGCTTTTTAATAATTAAGGGACTATAGCCATTTTAATTAAATTAATAGGCTAGGGGAATGGGTTGGATTGCAAGTGATACTTTGATTTAGAGATTTATTTAATTCCTTCATAATTAAATACTATAGCCATGTTTGATTTTGATTTGATCCGATTGGTCGATATTGATTTGAATTGTATGGCTATAGTAGATAAATATAAATCAGTGATAAAAATCACCTAGGACATTAAATCGATTAAAAGAATTATGCCAAGCAGTAACAGGGTCGTTTGGACATAACTCGAGGGTATGATCACACTTAGGGCAAATAGGGTCTACAGTTACGACAGACCGAAATTAGGTGGTTACAGTGATTAATACCAATTATACTTTTACTTAGTAACTACCATAATCAATCTTTATTTTTTCACTATTTTTTAATAATTTAATATCTAACTCCTAATCAACCAATCAATCTAGTTATATTTTTGCAAAATATAAGTAAAAGAATGGCCCCATAATTAATTTTAATTTTAATTATATATGTAAATTTAATTCTTATTTAATTAGAAATATTAAATATATTTTAATTAATAGTTATTTTAATAAAAAAGAAAGTATTATAAATTAAAAATTAAATAAAAAGTTTTTTATAAAATAGTTTCATTTCTATAATTATAATTATAAAAATTAAAAATATAGTTATAGATTTTAAATGTAAGGTGGATTTTAAATAATAAATAAGGGGTTAGTAAAATATTAAAATTATATAATATTGCATATATGATATAGTATTTTTATATTATATATAGTATAGAATAATATATATTATATATTTAAAATTGTAATAATTATTTATAGCATATATTTATTAAAATATTTTAGAATATATAATAGTTATATATTATAATATTGTTCAAATATATTATAATTTAATTTTGTAATGAAAATTGCATGTTTATAGTAATAAAATATAAATCATATAATCTCATAAAAATATATTAAATTGTTCTGGCAAGTTACTGATGATTAAATGTAAGTTACCCCTTCTTGCTTGGTTTAAGGTCTGCACTCCTAAATCCATTCGGGGTGCTAGAGTCAGAGATCTACCTTTACAAAATAAAGCATTGGGTGCTAAATTGCTTTGGAAATTATACCAAAACCCAAATTCTAATGGGCCAGATTAATGAGATCGAAGTACCTTGATTCTGATGAAAGGGAAAGAATCTTTACAAATTTAGTTTTATTTCAGGGGTCTGACATGTGGAATTCGATGGTTTCTTATCGAGAGCTCATACTGCCCTCCCTCTCTTGGTTGATACATGATGGGTTGAAAGCATGGTTCTGGGAGGACTCGTGGAATGGGAGCACACCTTTGTCTTAGATCCAGGAGTGGCACCCCTTAGATTCTCATCTTAAATAGATTTGGGGTGACTGAGTTTGTCATTATTGAGATATTCAGGATGGTCTGGTAGTTTGGAGAGATCTTTCTAGCCTAAATAATTTTTCAGATTTGGTAGTAGAACGTCATAAGGAACTTAGATCTAGACTTATTTTATTCTCTCCTCTTGAGGGTGAACTTATTTGGTTAGGTTCTCCTTCTGACCAATACATGGTTAAGGCTGGTTATGACTCAAATTTCCATCTTCAATCTTCTGACTCTTGGCCTATAAGACTTTTATGGTGATCTGTATGTCTTCCTAAGGTGGGGGTCTTTGCCTGGTTGGCCATCTAGGATAGGGTCCTCACTGGGGCCAAGCTTGATAGATTGGGGATTACAATTGTTTTTCCTTGGACTTTATGTGGATACTTTATGGAAACTTCTAATCATTTATTCTTTCACTACCCCTTTGCTCTTGATTGTTGGTATTGACTTATTCACAGGATGGGGTGGTTTACAGCTATTGGCCCTAATCTTTCTGATCACTTTAAAGCTTGGCCTTTTTTGCACAAATCTTCCACATTTGCACCTCTTTCGGAGGTGATCTCCTCTATAGTCATCTGGAATATTTGGATTGAGAGAAATGAAAGAGTATTTAGAGGAAAATCTACTTCATGGATCGAGGTCATTGGAAAAATAGAAAAGTCTATATCTAAAGTGATGCTTACATACCATGTTAAATTAATCAAGAAAAAAGAAAAGAATTTTACTAAGTGGGATTTCTTTATTCATGACAATTGACCTCTCATCCAGTCCCTACCACCTCATGGATGTCAATCTTCTTTCTCATCTTCCTCCTCCAGTATTAATGCTACTTATTCTGCTCCTCCTTCTGGTTTTATGAAACTGAATTATGATGGTGCCTCCAAGGCAAATATGGTCATTTCAGCAGCGGGAATTATTTTTAGAAATTCTGAGGGGAACATTATTAGATCAGCTTGCAAAATGCTTCCCTCAGACTCCAACAATGTAGCAGAGATGGAAGCTCTTCTCTTTGGTCTTTCTATTACTATCTCCATGAAGAAATCTAATATCATAATTGAGGGGGGCTCAATGGTGACCTATAACATAATCTCCTCTAGAAATAATTTGTCATGGAAACTAAGATACAAGCTGGATTTGGTCCTTGAAATATTAACATCCTTTCAATCCTTTATGCTTAAACACTATTTTAGAGAGGTAAATATGGTTGCTGAATTTTTGGCAAATAAGGCGATTGATGATCCATTTCTGCTTCAGGAAGTGGACATGAATTCTTTGTCACATTTGGTATAGTCTTGATAATTCTATTTGAGGCTAACTTACCATGCTGATTTATTATATTCTTAATTGTTCTTTTTTACCTCTCATATATGTTACACATTATGGTTTTTGGGGTTCTCCACTTTGAATTTTTCATTGGCTTGATTCAATCTTATATCAGTTAGATTGTTTTGGTGTAGAAAGGTGGTTAGTTATATCTCTATATACGTGTGTTTCAGATTATATTCCTACATCATAGATTTTAGTTTTCTTTGGACCTAATATTTCATACAATATCAGTGGTACTAATATGGATTTTATCCAAATGTAGATTTGTTATGTATAGGTGCGCCACTCTAGGTGTGTAATCCCCATTAGATTTTTGCACTATGCATGAAGGATTAGTTAATTATGTTTGGTGGGGATACTACTTCAGGCATGGTTCCCTACCTATTTTTGGTATATGAGAGACAATCTTCTTCAGCAGCAACATCTACATCCCTTGGAGCCCCTTCTTCTTCTCTCCCCTTTCTCTCTGATAGGTCTTTCTTGGATGTAATGGGCTAATAGGGATTGTATGGATTCTTTGGCATTATTTCAGAGTTCTCATTTGGGGATTTTTGGTAGGTTTGGGCACATTACCTAGTAGGGTTCTCTTTTTGGCCTGATTTGGGTAGAGTAGTATATTAGTATATAAATTTATCTGCATGGACTACAACAAAAGGTTTTCCTCCTGGTTCTTTCTTGTTGGTATGCCCACCTAAACCAGGTTTGTAAACTTTTTACTACTATTAATAAAATATATCATGGCCTAGCAACTTTTACCAAAAATAATAAAAAATACTAAATTGTAAATTAAAAAAGTAATTTCATTCTTGAAAATAAATTAAATGATATATGAATTATACATTACAAAACTATGGTTAAATGGAAACAAAACAAAAATAATAGAAACTGTTGAAAAAAAGCATCAAACCAATTCAAGTGCAAAAAAATAAACTAATTGTGCAATGCAATAGTAATACAGTAAAAATCAAATCATTTTAATCCTTTATAAATTAAATTCATTAACCTTATCTACACTACCTACAACCTTCATTGACATAACTATTAAATATTTTATTGCACTCTTGACTGACACAATCAAAGCAATGATTTTCATATTCTATAACTAAAGTCAAATTTTCTACGACAATATACTATTATCTTCATCATCACTCTGAAAGCCAAACAATTAAATTGCCACCATTGACTAAAATAATTTTTGATTGATATACAACTTGGGTCAAGATATATGCTTGTTGTGCATGCACCTGGTTCAATATCAATAAGCCTAGATTAACTCTAGAAATTTCCAATTTCCTTTACAATAATCATTATGAATAGAGAAGCAAAACACCCTCTTGTTCTAAGCCAAGTAAGAGCTTACAAAATTGGAAGCCATTTTCTGTCATGAAGAAATATATCACCAGTAATGCTTTCGAACGTGTCAAAAACTTCATTATAAATAATCTCCTTATTGTTGTTTATGGGCATGTCATGATTGATTGTTGCATGTTCTATTAGTCTTGGAATAAAATAGTACTTGCTTACTTTTATTCCCCCACTCTCGTCACAATCCAAAATTAGTCTTTTAGAAGTAGATGAAGAAGATTGTTGCATGTTCTATTAGTCTTGGAATAAAACAGTACTTGCTTACTTTTATTCCCCCACTCTCGTCACAATCCAAAATTAGTCTTTTAGAAGTAGATAAAGAAGATGAAGGAGAAGATGATAATGTGAATGAAGATCTCTTTCTTCGAGTGAGAGATTGTAGTACCGTAGTGAATTCAAAGGCACTTGCTTTAACCACTTTAGGGTTTGGGATATAAACTATTCTCAAGTTTTCAGCTCTGCACACTCTAGAGTTGCATATATCCTTTTCCATCTACTCTCTCACAAGTATACATGCAAAATACTCCTTCAATCTATTTTCCCTAAAAATAACAGGAAAGCATAGTTAGCATTTAAAGAAGTGGGCAGTGGAGGAACGAGATCTTCGCTACTTCTAGAAACATATGAAGAAAGTAAGGAGAAGGTAAGGGGAAAGTAATTTGAAATGCATGGAGAATGCAATAAGAAATTTCCAAGAGCTTATCAGAGTTACGAATCGTTGAAATTTGGCCCAAGCAATTGGTGCATTATTCTTTAAACAAATTTTTTTCAAACTTTATTTCATAGTAAAGAAGAAGAGTCGTGAACAGCCAGGCTTGTGGGTTAAATGTAATTGTTAAACATTGCATGTCCAATTGCAGTATTGATTAATCACAGTTAAAGTTTCATAAGAATCAACTTGGGTTCAATAACCTAGTTCAAAGGGCACTAGTAGGAAAGAACCAGGTCAAGAAAACCTTTGGTCTTGTCCAAATGCATGAAATCCTAACTAAAGAACCAACTTCTGTAAATTAAATAGTTCAAGAGAAGAGCAACATACATCATATACTCAAGAGAGTATTTAACATTAAACAACCACCACCCATACAAAATTGTCAACAAAAATAGACAAGACCCCCCATAACCATCCCGAACAGAGGACCCCAACCAGACAAAAAGAAAAAGGATGTCAATGCCCACTGACAATCCATTTGTAAAAGAGTGATACACACTACCACATAGAAATCCAATACAAATCTTGAGACAAGGGGTCTAATAGATCCAGATGATGAAGTCAATATCCCCTAGCCTATAAGAAAATCCCACAATAGCAAAAATAGTGAGCAAATCTGATAAATAAGATCAAATCCTTGAAATAATCCATAAATAGTATGAAACAATGGGCAACCATAAAAAGAATGTGGAGCTCCCCCAACCTACAAAGAAAAAATCGCAACAACGAAAAACAACTTGTACACAAGGATTAATCAACAATAAAATGAGTCACTTATTTTACTCATTGTTCGATAGCAACATGCGAATAACATTCATTGTAACCCCGAAGCTATTTTCAACATATATCCAATATATTACCACAATTTGATAAAGAAAATAGATCAGACCAAGCCTCACTTTAAACTCAAGCAAAATATGCATATAACAAATAGATTGCATGCACATGTAAGTGATGCAAATATGCATTCAATACTATATTGATATGCTTTAACTTCCATATTAAATGGACACAATAGGTAATAACAACAGTTCTTCCTCCTAGACATACACATGATCAACCACGATTACCAATCATCAGTGTGTATAGGGGATTTAGAGAAACAATAAAACCAATGATAGAAATTCCTCTATATATCATCAAATCATAATTAACCCATGTGAATTTGTCCCAATGGAAAGCCAGTATGAAAATATTGCTTAGTGCCACCCCCTATCGATACCCATAATCCATACTCGGCACATCTCAATATGGAGAATCAATATAGATAGGGGGTCAATTATTACTAATATCACTCCCAATGATAATATAAAATGAAAGTCCTCATGAGTGTAATGTGCACCCAATATTATCTATGAAACCCATAACATCTCCTCTAAACATGTACATACTAAGCCAAAACCACTTATATACATGAATAGAAGAGACATCAACTTGTGACAAACTCACATAACTCATCCTTAAATTATCCATTTGTCTACTTGAAATAATTTCATAATGTGAAGTTGACCTACACCTTTTCAAAAGTCTAAAACTCAAACTATACTCTGGCTTTCAAGACACTCTATGGGTACTATCAAATTGTGAGCACCAACCACAATTTGTTCCAATGCATGAAATAAGCATGTGTGTGAATCTACTAGTCGAACATTGGTGAGAGCCTTAGAAAGCAATACAATAATGGGTGCGCTGAGAGCCCTAGCTGGATCATACAAGTAATCATCCGAAGACAGATATCATATTATGTCTACCATACAAACATACCCCAAACATCTACAATCCACTAATTGATGAAGTAGTCCTTCATCAGCAACCCTGTTGCCTGTGTTATGGGTGCAATTCTAGACGCTCGACTCATATTCATGGGAAGATTGTTGCTTCAGAGCCTTGAGAGCATTGCCCACAATTGCAGTGATTGGAAGCCAGGAGAGCGCCAACATACCCAGACAGAGGTCAGGCACCTCATATGACTGCAGGCAGGACTACCATACACTTACAAATTACAAATCAGGAAGATCTTAACAGGTCACAAATAAGAAAAAGAATGCAACAAATGAAGAACCCACTTGGTTCTCTAGATTACAAATTTGAAAAAGAGTGCAACAGATGAAGATCCCAATTGGGTCTCCCAACGAGGCTTTCGAGTATTAAAAATCAATCAAATGAATAATTGGATATATGAAGAAATCCTAGAATCCAGAGAATGTGCTAGACCCTCTTTAACCAATTGGCTCAATGCCGACCTAGAAAGATCCTAGAAAGTAGAAGAAAGGGAGCCAACTCAAACTATACTCTTATTGTCCCGCTCCAACTATGATTAAAAACCATTTTGAAGAATGAAATATGGAATATTTCCAGCTGTATTTTGAGAAGAATAAGAGAGCGAATTCAAATTTATTTGATCACAACTATGATAATAAAATGTCCATTTACCCAAACCAAGAAATTTGATTGCCACAGCCAAAAAAATAAATATTTTGTGGAAATGAGTGCATTGAATTCAAGCGAGAGATCGTTCTCTGTCTATTTCTCCAAGCAACAACCTACAACAATAGACCCGGATTCAAACATCCAAGCTAATCTAGAAACTGAAAAATAATTGCATTCATTTACTTATTTTATTATCTAGAGACTTTATTTATCTAATTATTTAATCTTTATAAATAATGTTTCTAAATTTAATTACATGTTAATTTTTAATCATAATTTCAACTCGCCCTCTATAATTCATCATCAGAATAAATGAAGACAATTAAAATAAGAAGCAAATCATTTCAATCTTTTATAAATTACAATGATTCACCTTATCTACACTACCTACAATGATTCACCTTATCTACACTACCTACAACCTTTTTTTTTTTTGTTGGAGGATTCAGACCTGTGAGGCAACCCAGCGAGGCACGAAGCCTGCGAGCTACCAACCAGCGAAGGCCACCATAGACGTTTTAGGAACCCGATACGGGCCCACACGTGCCTGAAACCTCTTCGGCTTAGAGCCAAGGACTGAGGACCATCCACGCTGCCAAATTCGCCTGGGGCACGATCCCAGCCTCATCCCTTATGGTGTCGGAGCCTTGCACTCGACAAGACTTGATCCCTGGTAGGCTCGTTGTGAGCCATTCAACTTCACCAGTAGACCAAGAGCCCATTGACACTACCTACAACCTTTATTACATAACTATTAAATCTTTTATTGCACTCTCGACTGACACAAGATCAAACTGAACCTTAATTTTAAAAACAATGACATTCAATTTAAAAATCACATGCATCTCATAAAACTATCCCATAACCTGTTTCAACTTCTTCCTGCAGAATAAGGCTGCACAGAATCGTAGGCTAACAATCAAAACAACGATATTCACATTCTATAACTAAAGTCAAATTTTCTACGACAGTATACTATTATCTTCATCATCACTCAGAAAGCCAAATAATTAAATTTCCACCATTGAATTAAATAATTATTGATTGATATGCCACTTGGGTTAAGATATATGCTTTGTGTGCATGCATCTGGTTCAATAAGCCTAGATTAACTCTAGAAATTTCCAATTTCCTTTACAATAATCATTACGAATAGGGAAACAAAACACCCTCTTGTGCTAAGCCAAGTAAGAGCTTACAAACTTGGAAGCCATTTTCTGTCATGAAGAAATGCATCACCACCAATGCTTTCGAGCGTGTCAAAAACATCATTATAAACAATCTCCTTATTGCCGTTTTTGGACATGCCATGATTGATTGTTGCAGGTTCTGTTAGGCTTGGAATGGAACAGTACTTGC
Source organism: Thuja plicata (assembly GCA_018584345.1). NCBI lineage: Eukaryota > Viridiplantae > Streptophyta > Pinopsida > Cupressales > Cupressaceae > Thuja > Thuja plicata. Next base: position 707,522 of record MU226751.1, read on the forward strand.
CTACTTTTATTCCCCCACTCTCATCACAATCCAAACTCAGTCTTTTAGAAGTAGGCGAAGAAGATGAAGGAGAAGATGATAATGCAAATGAAAGTCTCTTTCTTCCAGTGAGAGACTGTACAACCGCAGCGAATTCAGAGGCACTTGCTTTAACCACTTTAGGGTTTGCGATATAAACTATTCTCATGTTTTCAGCTTTGCAATCTCCGGAGTTGCATATATTCTTTGCCATCTACTCTCTCACAAGTATGCATACAAAACACTCCTTCAATCTGTTTTCCCTAAAAACAAAAGGAAAGAGTTGTTAGCATTTAAAGAAGTACTGGGCAATGGAGGAACGAGATCTTCTCTATTTCTAGACACATATGAAGAAAGAAAGGAGAAGGTAAGGGGAAAGTAACTTGAAATGCATGGAGAAGGAAATAAGAAATCTCCAAGAGCTTATCAGAATTGCGAATTGTTGAAATGAGGCCCAAGCAAAAGGTGCATTAGTCTCTAAACAATTTTTTTTCAAACTTGATTTCAGAGTAAAGAAGAAGAGTCGTGAACAGCCAGGCTTCTGGGTTGCATGTAATTATTAAACACTGCATTTGTCCAAATGCAGTGTTGATTAATCGCAATTAGAGTTTCGTAAGCGTCGACTTGGGGTCAGTGAATTTGAGATTTATGCATTTTGGGGGAGAAGACGTGCGGTACAAGAATTAGTGGAAGTCTAAAATTGAGGCTCGTCTAATCACAAGACTGAAGAATGGTCGCCATCCTCAGTACTTGTGCATGGAAGTTTCATATCTTAACTTTTTTTTCAATAAATTTTAGGTATTCCACAGTTCATAGAGCTTCTAGATTAAAGTGTGCTTAAATTTTAGGTTTTCCACAGTTCATAAAGCTTCTAGATTAAACCGTGCTTAAATTTTAGGTTTTCAACAGTTCATAAAGCTTCTAGATTTAACTGTGCTTATAATTTTTGGTTTGACATCTTGAATCACTGTCACTGATTTACTTTTTCCTTTTACTATGATAAATCACTAAATCATTAAGAGTGATTCAAATGGCTGGGAAAAACATTATGCACACAGTCTAATTCAGAAGTTGATATAATGTATTATAATATTATTATTTTACTAGACAAATAAAAAATAAAAAAATATATAGTTTTTAATAATTATAATTTAGAAATTAAAATTAACATGTTTATTTTTAAAAAATAGGTAATTTTTTCATAAAAATTAAAATTAAAACTAGCATATTTGTATTTTTATTAGAAATTTATGTAAAAGACTTCTAAAGATATTATTGGGAGACAAACTTTTTTATTTTATTTGTCTATTATTTCATTCTGAAATTATTATACTGCTATATCATGAGTAATATCGACTTATAATTTTTATATGATTATTTTATATTATTTGTATATTATTATTATTATTATTATTCATATTACTATTTTTTTTACAAACAAAAACTATTAGTACAATTTAAAATTTTATATTGTTATTGAATTTTTTGTATTAATAATAAAGTTATCAAAAATATTACAAGACTGAGAAGTTCACAGTATCATCACAGCTGACCAAAATAAGAGGCAGCCCCTCAAATCGAGAGTATCAAAAGTGTCAAAGTTTTACAACATAAAACAAAATAAGGAACCCAGCAGAGCTAGATCAAAATATCATGAACTCATCCACCTAGGCGGTCCAACCCATAGTGCCCTCCATCCAAACAATGCTCTTCTTCTTTGGATCTGGTGAAGAAGGAAGATCATGTTATCCGAGGCCAGCTTACTATTCTTCTTGAGTTCCCTGTTGAAGTCTTTAATAGTTCTTTCGAAGATGTGGAGGTGATTCTTCCATGCCTGGCCGTCCTTGACCTCGTAAGCAAAGAAAGTGGCATGTCCGTTTTTAAGAAGTCTCTTGAATTTATTGAATTTTAGTGAAACATACATTAGTTGTACTAATGGATGGAGCTAGAGGGTCATTGATTTTGAACTTGGAGAAGGTGGGAATTTCAAAGCGCGTGGATTTAATGTGGTTGTTGAATCTCCTAATGGGACAGGCATTGCAGATGGACAGAGGAATGATATTACGTCTGGGGATTCCACTGTTGTGGAACTCAAGAGTGCCAGGTCCTACGCTTTATAGGATCATCCATTGCCAACTGCTGGCACTACTACTTTGTCACCAGGTAGGGTGCCCTTTTGATTCCCTAGTGGTTTCTTCGTGTTTGGAGAGCAGTTAGAAAGCCTTCAATGAAGTTGCTCAAAAATCCAAATGATTGATCTTTTCTCTACCCGCTTGAAAGGTAAGAGTTTCTCTTCACCAGTTTCACATTTTTCAATCCTAAGGCTATGGATTTTGTTATCTTTATCCCTAACTCAATTATTCATAAGGTCATTTCCGCTATTGAGATGTCTCTATTGTGAAAATTTACTGAACCCCATGCAAACATTGACTTGGTTCACACCTTGGTTTTTAAAAAATTAAAAACTAAAGGTTAGATTGAGGTGACAGCCATGGCTAAACATTTCTTCTATTTTTCTTTCACCTGTGAAGAAGATTTGTATGTACTTTGATCAAAGATTCTTGTATTTTTTATCATCTGTGTCATGAAAATATGGGAATGTTATTTTAATCCTACTTATAGTATTTCAACATGACCCTGTTTGGGCGAGGCTTCTAAGTTTACCCTTGGAATTTTTGGATGAGGATGTCTTCAAAGGTTTAGTGGCATATTTTGGTAACTTTTGATGATAGATCCTATGAAAAACTTGAGATATTGTCTAGTCTATGCTCATATATATGTTAGTATTGAACATGTTTTTGACCTTCTTCTGAGGTAAAAAGTAATTCCAAGCTTGGTATTTGGTGTCAGGCAGTCAAGTTTGAATCTATCTCATTCGCATATTTCCCTTGTAAGAAGCCAGGTCAATAGGATAGAAACTACCCTAGCAAGATTCAAAAGCCTCTACAAAATATTGTTGAAGGAAAAAGGGAATGAGGTGAGGGGGGGGGGGAGGGGGGTTGATGATTTTCCCTTAGATATTATTGCTTGTCAAGTGTAGGAGAAATTTAAAAACATGAATGTCCAAGATGGTGGGGTTACTTCGTCCACAATTAAATTGAGATAGCAAATTCTAGTGCTAGAGAGGTTCAGTCAATGGGTCTGAATGGTATCTCTAAGGTATATCTTCAAATGAAAGTACCTAATAGGGTTGAGTATGTGAGTGGGATATTGAATGAAGAATCACCTTTTTCACAAATGAAGAAAAAGAGCAATTTGTTGATTGAGCAGTCTCTTTACTCTTAGAGACCTCTAGAGGAGGCTTGTCCACAGGATCAAGATAACTATTTGGTTCATGTGATTATGACATCTATTTTATAGTGATAGTCAAATAAGGAACATGATTCTAAGCCACTTTTAGTTTCAATCTTTAATGATCCAAAAGAGCCTCCTTAAATCAATCCTTAGAAGTCTAGGCAGATGAGGAAAATTATATTACCTTCTAATGGCCAAGTGATGCTGATGAGAAATAGACAAAAGTTTGATTACGGTTCAAGATCAAAGGGGAAAAGTAGACTAATATCTCAATAATATAGAGATAAGTTGAAGGTTAAGTGCACAAAGATGGGGGACCAAAAAGATGCCACTCAACTTTTGATCCCCCAAAAAGGGTATGGAATGTCAAGCCTATATGGCATGCACCATATATGATGCACACCATATTGAAAATATTATATATTTTAAAATATGTTGGTATAATTAAATATTCACTAATTATACTTCACTTAAGCTTGCATAGGATATTGAATTCATAGTAGTTTGCATACGAGACACTTAGGAATTTGTACCTTTATTGACACACGATGTAGGATAAATTCCACTTTTGGTGGTGATAGTTGTTATCACATTCCACTGTATATGTTGTCTCCACCTTTAGTGCATTTATCACTCATCATCCTCACATTGTTGCACATACTTCATTACAAAATGGAGGATGATCCACCTTTGGTGGACATGTGATTCCACCTTGCGTGGGTGATAACTTATTATCTCCTTATCATGGTCTCTTATTTCCTTTCCTATATAAGAAAGCACATCTACATCAAGTAATGAAAATTTTATTATTTCTAATGTTTTTATCTATTGTAGTTTAAGAGAGTATTTTGCATCTTTTCTATTGTGTCTCTCTCTTGTACTATTCATTGGACCAGCTCTCTTGTCCTATTCATTGGACCAGTGCTTCATTGGACCATCTCTCTTGTGCTATTCATTGGACCAGTGCTTTGTGGGAGCATTATGTGGGAGATCTAACCTCACCATTTGGTAGATTCATATTGGAACCAACAGCCACAACTGTCATCTTTTTCCATAGTTTAAATATAATATATTATAATATTATTATTTTATTAGACAATTCAAAAAATATATATATATACAATTTTTAATAATTAAAATTTAGAAATTAAAATTAACATGTTTTTTTAAAAAAATACGTCATTTTTTCATAAAAATTAAAATTAAAACTAGCATATTAGTATTTTTATTAGAAAATTATGTAAAAGACTTTTAAAGATATTATTAGGAGACAACCTTTTTATTTTATTTGCCTATTATTTTATTATGAAATTATTATATTATTATATCATGATTAATAATGACTTATAATTTTTATATGATTATATTATAATATTTGTATATTATTTTTATTATTATATTTTTATATTATTTATATTATTAGTTTTTATATTTATTTTTTTACAAATAAAAACTATTAGTACAATTCAAAATGTAATATTGTTATTGAATTTTAGTGAAAACATACATTAGTTGTTCTAATCGATGGAACTAGACGGTCAAAGATTTTAGATTTGGAGAATGTGGGAATTTGAAAGCGCATGGATTGAATGTGGTTGTTGAATCTTTTAATGGGACATGGACAGAGGAATGATGTTACTTCTGGGGATTAATTCCAATGTTGTATAACTCAAGGGTGTCAAGCCCTACACTTCATAGGATCATCCATTGCCAACTTTTGGCACCACTTCTTGGGCACTAAGTAGAGTACCCTGTTGATTCCCTTGTGGTGTCTTTGTGTTTGGAGAGCAATTAGAAAACCTTCAATGAAGTGGCTCAAAAATCCAAATGATTTAATCTTTTCTCTACTCTCTTGAAAGGTAAGAGTTTCTCTTCACCAATTTCACGTTTTTCAATCCTAAGGCTATGGATTTTGTTATCCTTATCCCAAGCTCAATTATTAACAAAGTCATTTCCGCTATTTAGATGTCTCTATTGTGAAAATTTATTGAACCCCATGCAAACATTGACTTGGTTCACACCTTGCTTTTTTTTAATATTAAAAACTAAAGGTTAGATTGAGGTGGCAGCTATGGCTAAACATTTCTTCTATTTTTCTTTCACCTATGAAGAAGATCTACATGTACTTTGATCGAAGCTTCTTGTATTTTTGGTCATCCGTCTTTAACCCTGAAGATATGGGAATGTGATTTTAATCCTACTGATTAGTATTTCAACACGACCGTGTTTGGGTGAGGCTTCTAAGTTTACCCTTATAATTTTTGGATGAGGATGTCTTCAAAGGTTTAGTGGCATATTTTGGTAACTTTTGATGATAGATCCTATGAAAACCTTGAGATATTGTCTCGTCTACTCTCATATCTATGTTAGTATTGAACATTATGTTGACCTTCCTCTGAGGCAAAAAGTAATTCCAATCTTGGTATTTGATGTCAGGCAGTAAGGTTTGAATCTATCTCATTCACACATTTCCATTGTAAGAAGGTGGGTCAATAGGATAGGAACTGCCCTACAAAGATTCAAAATCATCTACAAAAAGTTGTGGAAGGAAAAAGGGATTGAGGTGGGAGGGGGGGTTTATGATTTTTCCTTAGATTTTATTGCTTGTCAAGTGTAGGAGAAAGTTGAAAACATGAATTTCCAAGATGGTGGGGTTACTTCCTCCATTATTAGTGAGATAGAAAATTCTAGTGCTGGAGAGGTTCAGTTGTTGGGTCTGAATGGTATCTCTATGGTCTATCTTCAATTGAAGGTACCTAATAGGATTGAGTATGTGAGTGGGATATTGAATGAAGAATCTCCTTTTTCACAAATGAAGAAAAATAGAAATTTGTTGATTGAGCAGTCTCTTTACTCTTAGAGACCTCTAGAGGAGGCTTATCCATAGTATCAAGCTAACTATTTGTTTCATGTGATTATGACATCTATTTTACGATGAGAGTCAAATAAGGAAGATTATTCTAATCAACTTTTAGTTTTAATCTTTAATGATCCAAAAGACCCTCCTTAAATCATTCCTTAGAAGTCTAGGAAGATGAGTAAACTTATATTACCTTCTAATGGCCAAGTGATTCTAATGCAAAATACACAAAAGTTTGATTATGGTTCAAAATCAAAGGGGAAAAGTAGAAAAATATCTCAAAAATATAGAGATAAGGTAAAGGGTAAGTGCACAAAGATGGGGGACCAAAAAAATCCCACTCATCTTTTTGGTCCCCCAAAAAGGGTATGGCATGTCAAGCCTTAGGTTTAGGCACACCAAGCCTATAGGGCATTTCATTAAGTATACTTTACTTAAGCTTACATAGGATAATGAATTTATAGTAGTTTTCATATGAGAAACTTAGGAATTTGCACCTTTATTAGCACACGGTGTAGGATAAATTCCACTTTACGTGGTGATATTTGTTATCACATTCTGCTTTATATGTTGTCTCCACCTTTAGTGCACTTATCGCTCGTCATCCTCACATTATTGCACATACATCATTACACAATGGAGGATGATCAAACTTTGGTGGACATGTGATTCCACCTTGTGTGTGTGATAGTTTATTATCTCCTTATGATGGTCTCTTATTTTATTTCCTATATAATTAAGCACATCTACAACAAGCAATAAAAATTTCATTATTTCTTATATTTTAATCTATTGTAGTATAATAGAGCATTTTGTGTCTTTTATATTCTCTCTCTCTCTCTCTCTCTCTCTCTCTCTCTCTCTCTCTTGTACTATTCATTGGCCTCTATATTTTGGGTGGTTCATTATTATATGTAAATTCTTACATGATATTAGAGAAATTATTTGTTAGGATTGAGTAATACTGAGAGGGGGAGTGAATCAAAATTAAACCACTTTAAACTTAAACTTATCAAATTCTAACTTAACCAGATAATTGTAAATGAAAAGAACATAAACACAAAGCACACAACTCATAACACCATGAATTTGTTCTCAAGGAAACCCTAGCCAAGGGAAAACCCCGGTGGGGAGTGTACCCACAAATATGCAGTAAAATTATTATGTCCCTATTAGGATACCTATCCATGTTAGGATCTAAATATTACATTAGTACATTTCCATGTTAAAGGAATACAAAACCCTGTTAAAGGTATACATTGAGCTCACTGCTCATACAATCAGAAATATGTCTATGTGTAGACACCTAAAAATCCTTTAGAAAATAAAGTATTTTTATTTTCTAAAAAACCCCTGATGACATCATCATTTATTAATTAATTAATTATTTAATCAATTAATTTATTTTTATGTCATTAAATCCCTTTATCTTAATTAAAAATATTTAATTAAGAAATCCCTCCCAAAAATGT
>MU226751.1:715709-743819 GCA_018584345.1 Thuja plicata
CCTTTCTTACACCCTTTGACCTTAGGCACATTTCCCAAATTGTGCACATCCCTCCCATCTTTCAACCCAATGCCCTTGTGACACTTGTCACAAGGAGGTGGCCCTGAACTAGCACAATCCATGTGCTTTTCTTTGAATGAATCTTGGCCTCTCTTAAGGATTTTAATCCTAGCCACTCATCCTCCTAACGCAAGCCCTTCCCAAATCCTATAAATACTCCTCCTTCCAAGAGCAAAAATAAAGGAATTTAGCTCTCATCATTTATGCATTGTTATCATGAGCATTTTTAGCTAGATCATCTTAGCATACATCTTAATTGTTAGATTTCTTCATGTTTTTCATTTTTTCTAACACATCTTAGAATATCTTAATGGATTAATCTTAGTTCATATTTTAAGCTTTTCTTAGCATTTATGCATCATATCCATCATCCTTAGTATGCATTAGAAGCAAGCTCCAAGTGCTTTGAGAGCACACCCAAATCCCTCTAATTGAAGCAAATCAATCATTTGCTCTATAGCACTTGTTTTTAGCAACAATATTGAGGTGGCTTGGTTTTATATTTGTTTATGCTTTGAACTGATAAATGCTAGATTAGTCTAATGTTTGAATGTTTCAGCCTTTCAAAACAGATAACAGGTTCAAAACCATAGCCTACACTATGTTACAATGATTTATCAAAATGAACATAAACAAGCATCTTCTATGCTTAATTAGTTCTATTTGTAGCTTTCATCATCATCTTCTTGATTCTGCCATCAAAATGCATTCATTCATCTGTTCACATACCTACCATACTTCGCTTCTCAAAATGTTCTTCATCTATACATTATTACATACCTAGTCGGCTCCCAAATACATCACAAAATGGAACCAAAACTTATACAAAAATTAAGTACAAATTCAGTGATCATATGCTACCAAAATATAGGTAATACCCAATCCAAATCCAACATAGCACATTTGGATCCCACGTTATACTCCCTCAATCATCGCGACCATTCAATTGCTCTGTCTTGTTGTATCAGTGTCTTCACATGACTTAAAATATCTGTATCTTTCATATTTGAACTCAAAAACTCAAGAGACCTTAACTGAAGGTCTAGCATAGCTCAAAATAGCTTCCTCTAAGCTTGCATGTCTTCATTCATCATATATAGTGTTCGCTGCCCAAAACTGTACTCATGTACCCTATAAACTGCTTTCTGGACTTAGTCATTTTTAGAAGCCTTAACTCCAAATCTATGTTCCAATCCAAGGTATCATCCATAACTGATGTTTTTCTATAAATTAAAACCCTAATGTGTTCATGAACACTCCTGAATGAGCCACTTACCAAAAATCTCTCCCTTTGGCATTGATGGCAACACATAGTGAAAAATGACTAAGTGTCAATACCGAACAGAATATACATTACACTTCTTTCTCTCCTTTACATATTTACTATTCCAAATTATATTCTCTATCTTTCCTCTATAAATTTTTCATATCTTCTCTTCTCCCCCTTTGACATGAATGGAAAAGGTATACAAAAATCTAGAATACATAACAAAATTGATACAACTGCTTACCAAAAATTTAGACCATCTTAAGCACATCTTGGAAAGATCTTTCCAAGATGTTTACTTCCTCAGTCCAAGTCTTTACCAATATCTGACTCACATGAATCATTCCATTCAATGCAAAATAATATGTCTCTACTGCCTTCAACTCAGTAGGCATGTACCCAGTGAGAGCCTTTGTTGTCTTCTCCATGTGTGAAAGGTGTATCTCAAGAATTGATAGCTTAGGTGTATCTCAACTTGTCCAATATTCTGGACACTTCTTTATCTAACTCTAATACAGTGTGTGAGGAGGTCTCACAACTGTGCATCAGATTATCTAGAGTTTTTCTATCATTTTCTATCATTTCCTCAATGTTCTTAAGATGTCTTCTAGGGTTTATATAGTAATTGTATAACTTCCTCCATGTGTCACACAACTCTTTGCCTCGAACATTGTTTTTCCCAGTATGCCAAAGTCCCATGAAATAGAATTGCATACTTCTTCTAACTTCTTTGCTAAGTATTTATGTTTTGCTTTTTTCTTCTGGGATCTTCTCTAAGGACTCATAGTGATTGTTAAAGTCATCCAATGCCTTGTTCAAGTTATCTACAGTGTCCTTTCCTTGGAAAGAAATTGGTATAGATAGGAGTTTGTTGACGGTATCAACTGCCATATCCAATACCCTTGACTTCTTCTCTATTTTTTGTTATGATTTATCCTTAGCTTTTGCAAATGTGATGTAAGATAGCTCCATCAACTCATCTTCATCCATACTCTCCACATCTATACTCAATGGTCTATCTCTACTTTCCAACAATAAGGTTGAAGAAATAGGTGTCATTATTTCTTGTTTCACTTTAGCCTCAATCTCTGGTTCCTTCACAACCTCAGCAATGCTTTCTTGCTCTTGACTCTTAGAGGGCTCTCCCTTAGTATATTTTACCTTGTCTTTATAAAACTCAGGGATAGTCTGAGTATTTCCTTCAAAAGGATCATTTGTATCCAGCGAGATGTCCAAAACCACAGGCACACTAGAGAAACAAACAAATTTGGTTTCTTTACTATACTAACAAATTGACTATTTTCCTTTCCATCCTAGGTGAATCAATGTTGATTATTTAAGGCTTGGAGGACCCTCCCCTTAGGATAGTTTTAGGCTTAGTATCCTTAGGTCTAGGAGGCGTGAGCTTCTCAGGTTTAGCTTCTATAAGAATTTTGTCTATTTCCTTGTGAGTGTCCTCAATTACCTCATCATACTTTCCTGCCATTATCTTCATCAGCCTGGACTTAGTTCTTAATAGGGGTTTCAATGCATTCCTAATTCTTTTATGCTCATCAAATGATATTACTGGTAATATGTCATCAATATTTTTTACCCTTATTTTATCATCTTCTTGAAGTGCTAACTGTTTCCTCACTTCAAGTTTATCATACAAATCTTGAGGAATGCTTCCATCCATCTCTAACATATTCTTCTTGTATACTAACAAATCATAATATATTCTATAAGGATTTGATCATTAGAATCATATCTGTCATAAAATTTTCTTACTTGATTTAACTTGCCATGGTCCACAACTCTTATCTCCATCATTTTCAAGTTAGGTTTCTAGATTTTTCTGCTCACAGGTTTATCTTGTGTGTTCTTCTCATATGCTTCTTTCTTCTACTCTTCTTCCTTCTCTACATCAGATTTATTTTGTTCATATATCCTTTGTTTCTTTGGTGGGGAGCTTTTTTTAGAGGATCTTGTTCTCTTCGTAAGGGTTTCTATAACCTTCACAGTCTGCGATGTCTCCATAGGTACTTCTTCCATAGTAGAGGGTGGACTAGAAGTATTCTTAGTGTCTAGAGGTAGAAGATTTGTAGGGGAAGAGCTCACCACTCCAGATGCTCTCTCAATTATCTTCCTTCTTATCTCCTCCATCTCTTTTCTATTAATACTAGATTTACCTACTAGAGTATCTACAACATTTTCAATTTTATTCCTCATGGTTGTCCTTGTATGTTCTTATCTGATCTTAGAGAATTTCTCCTGATTTATACCCCATCTTTCCTCTGATGAATTCAACTCTGAAGATAGTATATGCTCAACTTGCATAGTTAGTAATTATTTACTTACTTCATACCCCATAGAGTAACATCACTTCATCATCGGGTCAACTTCCTCAAAAAAAACACAATCAGTTTCAACCATGAAATAGATTGTCTCCTTGTAATTTTCTACCATTTCCTCTGGTATCCTCATTCTTTATTTCATCTCTCTCTGTAGTATTTTGATCATTGCAAATAGTTCCCCATCTACCCATGTGTTATTTTGTCTTCTGTATCTATTTGATACTTGTCAACCAGCGGGTTCATTATCTTTCCAAGATCTATGGTACATACCTGGAAAATTATGCACAATGTGTATATATATGCATCAAAAGTGATCCAAATCTTAATGCCTTAGTTCTATCTCTCTTTATTTTCTTCACATTCACCATGAACTTGTTATCTCTACAAGATATTTTGTTGTCATTAGTTTAGAAAAATCCATACATTCAAGGAGAATCAATTGGTAAAAGGAGTTAGTGAAGGATAAGACAAGTCAGTAATGCACACCGAGCTAGTTATTAAAGCACAAATTTGATAGAGTACCGAACACCTATAGTTACTGAGTGACACACTACACCGAACACATATAGTACACTGAGTTGATATTACACCGATCTATCAGGGCTTATGGATTACCTCATTTTGATTTCATTCCTGATGGGGCAATACCACTACATCAACAATTTGATTCACATCAACAAGTTTAATCTCTAGGGACATCAAGCCCTAGCTCAAATTAAGATCCAATCAAGTGATTCTCATCACTACGCATCAAAATCTCAATCTCTAGGGGCATATTAGATTCATCACACCATGTATCAATCTGAGAACTCCCCTCAATCTAGTAATTGGCTTCATCAAGATCCATATCAAGTCAATTATCTCATCAATCAATCGAATGGAAATCAGTCTCATCACACCATGTCAGGTTGGTTCATCATTCAAACTTAATCTTAAATCGGTAAATCTACGTGGAGGACGGACGTTTAGTTTCAACGCTTCACATCAAGATGAATACTCAGACTCTTCTATCATTCTTCACTCAATCAAGCCCGGAGCTAATATACTCAGATCTCTCTATCATTCTTCGCTCAATCAATTCCAGAGCTGATATCTTCAAATGTCTATCAGTCTTCGCTCAATCAAGTCTGGAGCTGATAACTTCAAATCTCCAATCGATCTTTGTTCAATCAAGTTTGGAATCAGTTATGATTTGTGGGATAGTTTCATTGCTTCACATCAAGCTATTTCCAGATTCAATCAAGCTTCAAATGTTCTTTGACCCAATTTGTTCCCAGATCAATCACACATTATTCAAAGAGGGGCAAATGTAATCACCTAAAAATGTTCTAGCAAACACATAGCCCCCTTTTCTCAAATATTTGGTCTTAATAAATCCTAAATCTAAGATAATATCACTAGACTCTAAATTATTGAGCATTTAATCAAACTTTCTTATATAGTTTTAATCCTAACTTGTTGAATCAAATCATCAATCATTTTAAGCCTAAACCCAAAAAAAACATAAAACTTTGAGATAAATAAAAAATCCCTAAGTGTTAGAAACATTGAGAGGGGGGTGAAACAGTGTTTGTCAATTATCTTTATTTTAGCAACTTGAAACTTAAATCAAATAGATAAAAAATGAAACATAGCACAATAACACATAACACAAGATATGTTTACGGGGAAACCTTGATCAAAGGAAAACCCTGGTGGGAATTAGTACCCACAAATGATTGTACTATTCTTATGAACTTGTTAGAGTTCCTTTGCCCTGTTAGGAGCAATATTTACAATGCAAGTACAATGACCTTGTTAGGAGTCTTTAAAAAACCCTGTTAAAGGTAAATGGCTCACTACCAGAGCTCACTACCTAATAGGATGAAGGCTACAACCTTCAGATAAAAGATATACACTATATCAAAAGATGAACTGTTGTTCTGAAAATGTTGTCTGATCAGTTTCGTTTATGTGCTGATGCTCTAATATCTCAAAGAGCTCTATCTCATATTGAGATGTTTGTACTGTTCTTCTGGATATATTTTTTTCATATTTTCCACTCTCTCACTTAATACAAAATTGCATGTTAAGTATATATACATGCCTGAATAAACGCGACCAAAAAACAAGACCTTAGTCGGTCCAAAATCAACATACACAACGCTTCCAAATGAATTTTCTTAAGCCTGTTTACATGAGTGTTAAAGAAATAATTACAAACATATTACAATAGGTGTATGGCCATTATAAAACAAAATATTATACGCTAATCAAAATCTGAAGTCGGCTTCATGCTCTATTTTCTGAACTGCTAGTGGCACTTGAACTTGCTATAACTTCTCTGTACTGACATATCTTACCATGCATGTATGGAATAAGCTTAATAGTATATCATAAATATTAATTATAAAGGTGCATACTCTGATTCGATCGTATGCACATGTGCTAGTGCACTGATCAACTGTATATCTCTGTTTTGTCTTGTTTCCTATTCTTAGCCAGATTTTGATCTTCAAAGTTTGTGAACTTACTTGTCAAAACTTAATATGACTTTGTTTCCATAATGAAAACACAAAACTAGTCATATAGACCCTGAGTGTCAACTTGTCAACAATCTCTCCCTTTGTCATTAATGGAAAAAAAATGAATGTGGCCAAGTTACTTAAACTTTGACTTAACAACAAAAACTGTAAGTTTACTGTACATCATACCTTGGGCTATATACACCATACTCCTTTATATATACTACTCCCCCTTTGAAATTAATGACAAAGGTGCCAAAAATTAAAGTCCCTAAGTACTTACTCTGAGTATACATCTGGGTATGCAATCTGAAGATTTTTTATTTCTTGCTGCCAAAATGCCTTGAGTACATCAACGGTCTGAAGATGGGCGCATAATGCATATGTGAGCTTCTCCATTTTTGTCAGATCCATGCAGGGGCCTTGATCATATGTGGCAATAGTTGCATCAATCTGTTTGATGTTCTCATTTAATATAGCTAAGGAGGGCGCAAGTGCATTTCTCAGTTGGGTTTGCATGGTCCTTATCTTGCTGATCTCTATCTTGGAATTTTCAATATTGTCTATCTGCCCTTGATAGATGTTGTTGCAGATATTGATGTCTTGGGAGGATGTTTCAACTAATTTCCTTATGTTTTCAACCAAGATGTCTACTTCCTCAATCTTCTTGATGTGCTCAGAAGTGAATTTTCCTCTGTCCATACAGTTAGCTATCACCTTCCTTCCTTTTGCTGCTAACTCTTTCAGAATTGTTTGACCAATCTTCAATGAGTTGAGATATAATGAGAATTTCTTGATCAGTTCATCCAATATTCCCTTTTTGTACTCATCCTCTGCAGTTTTAGTAGCTGAATCTACTAGACTTGTGAAGTTTTCTTTTAAGCTTGTCAATATGCTATCGACATCATCATCTGACTTAATATTTGCCAATTTCTTCTTTGTTGGCACTAGGTTATTCCAAATGTTTACTAACTCAAGAAAGAGAGGATTTATCATAACTTGTTTCTCTTTGGCTTTCTCCATCTCTAATACACTGATTTTGATCAAGTCTTCTTCTCCCATGCATCTAGGTTTGCTGAGTTAGGGGTCAAACTTGACAACAATGATATTGATGGTTTGATAGATGGCGTGAATATATAATTTTGAATAACATCCATACATTCACTTTTCACTAGGATCTTCATCGAGGGTGGTTCATTGGATTGATTATCTTCCTCATTATTCAAATCTGTTGAATATTTAGAAATAACTTCATCTTACTACAAGGGAGTATTATCAGTGCATACCTTCTCTACTTCTTCAGTGCTGACAAATGCTTTTTCAAATTTTTTCAAGTCATTATCTAAAGCTATCATTGTTATCTTAACATCACTGATCACAATGGTTTCATTTGAATGTTTGACTGTGTCAGAGGGTGATGGAACTTTGGGCGCAGAATCCTTTGAATCTGTCATAGGCACATTAAGAATATTTGGTTCTTTTTCTTGTTTAGAAGGAACTTGAGTCACTTTTGTTGTAGGTTTCATCGATGGATACATGTGTCTGTCCAAAAACACTTGCTCGAATGCTCTTTCAGTCTCTTTTCCAACCAACTCATACTCTTTGTTCGTAATGTGAAGAATTCTTGTTTTGGTTCTTAGATGAGGTTTTACCAAATCTAATAGTATTTCCTTCTCATCAAGTGAGAAAATAGGGTGAAGATAGTCTAATTTTTCTTCTCTAATCCTCATATCTTCTTCTATTTCTTGTCTTTTCAATAAGTCTAGTATGTTCTATACTTTGTTTGGAATGACTATCTTGAGTTCCAAAACTGACCTTTTAAACTTGATCATATGAGAGATAATCATAAAATGTATTTCTGATTTATCTATCTCTTGGTACTTGTCATAGAAATTTGTAATTGAATCTAGTCTTCCTTCATTAATGATTTTGTTCCTTAAGATCTCACGACTAGGTCTGAATCCTACCTCATGAGGGGCTTGAGTATTCTTTACTTTTCTCTATGTTGTCCTTGAGGATGGGTGATCTGTGGGAACTTGCTTCCTTCTTCTAGTCAATTTTCTTGGTACCAAAGGTGGAGAGGATTCTAGGTCAATAGTAGTAGAGGGCACAGATGTACCTTCATTAGACTTCTTTTTCTTATTCTGGATATCATCTGATTTCTCTATTTTGATGTCTGCAGGTATTTGCTTAAGTTCTCTTGCAATTTTAGCTTCCCTAGCTTTATCTAGGTCTTCTTGGGTGACACCATGAAATTTTAGGATGTTATATGTAATCCTTGATGCCTTGCTTTTATTGTCTGTACTGTATAAGACAGAATCAACTTGATTTGTCTTCTCTCTGGATGTGCCCCATCTAGGCTCTTTTGGATCTTTAGGCGCAAATAAAAGAACTTGTGCATATCCTTCCAAAACATGTTCTTCTACTTTATAGCCAAGTGGGTGAATCCATTTGGTGTTTAGAAATTGATTCCATGCAAGTATAGTCAGTTTCCACCATGAAGCATATGGTGTCCTTGTATTTCTCAACTATCTTCGCCAGTATTCTAAACCTCTTCTGCATCTTGATCCTGAATGTCTTGATCTCCATATCCATAGAGTCCTTTACACTGCTTTCTGATTTAGCTTTTAATTAAATTTGAGACAAAGTAGGTTTTCTCCTATCTAAGTATAGATTAGAGACCTTACCAACTATGTGGAATTATAGGTATATAATCAATGAGCCAAATCTGAATATTTTTCTTCTGTCATGCTTAATAGCTTTAATGTTCTCAATTAGTTGTGAGCGCACTATCTCACAAAGATTATATTGTGTGTTATCTCTTGTCATCCTTATTGCTGCAAGAACTATAGCTACAGATACACTATTAAGTATGCTAGCGTGATGAAACTTGTAGCCAAGTATCATGGTGATGAGTTTGATGTCTTTTTCCTTAATAGGATCAACAGTCATCCTGCGCCTATCGCTTCTAGATAAGCATGCCTGCTCAACCTTTTGGTTAACATCCTTTCCAGTGGGAAGAAAAGTTCCAACCTTAGAGAGTCTGGTCATCTCATGAATGAGGTCAGTAGTAATGCAGATGGAAACTTCACCAATCAAAAATAGCTCATCATGAATTCTACTGAGTAGAATTTTAACCCATTCTGGTTCATAGAACTCATGCGCATTTGTATACTCAAAAATAGGGTTATCAGTGAGATGTGAGTATTCATCCTTGAATGAGTAATCAGGTTTCATCATTGATGCCATGAGCATTGTTATGTTTTTGTCACCAACAGACTCCTTCTTACATTATATGTAAGCATGTATGTCTTCTACATGCACGACTCCTAACGAAGTCTTGGAGAATGCCCCTTCTACATCATCTAGCACTGACTTGAATGGATGCTTTTTAATCATGAATCTCTTCCTTTCAGTGATGTCAAAGACTACAGGGGTTTCCATACTTACCTGTTGATTTCTTAATTAGGGTTTTACTGGAGTTCTAAAATGATGCATCTGTGCTAGGGTTTTGTTTCAACTTCAACTCATTTTTCTAACCAACCAACGGTTATCCTTCAACACTTTGATGCTTATTTATCCTATGTTCTTTGGATGCTCAGTCTCAAATGCAAAGTGAAGATATAAGATCTTTTACTGACTTATATATATTTTACTACATTTAATGCTTGTTTTCGTAACGCAATTTCCACTGATAATTTCTATCTTTGTTTTTGTCGAAGTATAAGCTATGCATCCATGCATACTATCTCAACTCGTGACCAAATACATGAAACCATAGGTGCATACTCAGAGGTGAGTATACCAGCCACGTAGGGGTTTAGAGCTTGAATAGCTCCCCCTATGACCATGAGGGTCATCTAACCAGAAGTAGAAGTTGTGTCCACTATGGATGCATCTACTACGTTGTTAACATCATCATCTTTCTTTACTTCAACCCATATTTTACCTGAATCTTCTGTAGCTTTTACAAACTTGACTTCTCCAGATTCTTCAAATAATGATCCTTTAGGCTTTTCTTGTCTTTATGTTCTGGATCTGAAAAACCTTGAGATATGTCCAGCTTTGTTACATTAGTGAAAAATGATTGGAGATCTATTGATATTGTTTACCATGTTGCACTGCTTGGCTGTGTGTCCATTATAATTGCATATCTGACATTTAATGTTCTGATAGTTTCTCTGAGGTTGATTTCTCTAATTGTATTGAGTGAGGTTTCTTTGGTTCTACTGTGATTGATTTCTCTGACTAGTTCTGGAATGTATAGCCCTATGACCAAATTTATTACAGGAGTAACAATAGCCATTAAAGGGTCTTACCTCTTTACAATCTCTTTCCAAATGTCCATGCTTGTTACAGGAATACCAAGTTCTGTTAACTATCTTGTGTTCATCTTTAGATGATTCTGCTCTAGCTTCTGTAAGATTCTCAGTAGCCTTTTCTTTTGTAGATTTTTCTTGTACTTTCTTACTTTCTTGTATTGTATTGGTTTCACTTTGTGCTACACTGTATCCAACACTAGTATTATCTCCTCTTAACTTTTGTGCATAGAGTTGTGATTGAATTAGATCAGAACTTGTGTGTAGTTTTTCAATATGATTCTTTTCTTCTATCAATTCAGATTCTATCTTTTTCTTGATGTTTTCCAACTCCAAGATCTTCATATTTGCTTGCATAAGTTCTTCTTCTAATTGTTTACTTTCTTTTGTCTTTTCTTCAATAGATGTTAGGATATCTGTTAGCTATTCATTTAGATCTTGAATCTTGTCCTGCAGAGACATGTTTTCTTCATTCAGCTCTTTGATCATTTTTCCTAAATCATTCATAGAGCAATCTTTCAAATCTTTTCTTAATTTTTTTATAAGCATTTGGGAGCCATCAAATTTTAGTTTTATTTCTTCATTTTCTTTTTCAGATTTTTCAAGATCATCAAGGGATGCTTCAAGATTCTTTTTCAAATGTTTTACTTCTACTAAATCCATGATCTCCTCAAGGGGTTAAACTTTCTTTCAGAGGACCAAAGCTCTGATACCAATTGTTAGAAACACTGAGAGGGGGGGTGAATCAGTGTTTGTCAATTATCTTTATTTCAAAAACTTGAAACTTAAATCAAATAGATAACAAATGAAACTTAACACAATAACACATAACACAAGATATGTTTATGGGGAATCCTTGATCAGAGGAAAACCCCAGTGGGAATTAGTACCCACAAATGATTGTACTAGTCTTATGAACTTGTTAGAGTTCCTTTGCCCTGTTAGGAGCAGTATTTACAATGCAAGTACAATGACCCTGTTAGGAGTCTTTACAAAACCCTTTTAAAGGTAAATGGCTGACTGCCAGAGTTCACTGCTCAATAGGATGAAGGCTACAACATTCAAATAACAGATATACACTATATCAAAAGATGAACTGCTAGTATGAAACTGTTGTTTGATCATTCCCATTTATCGGTGATGCTCTAATCTCTCAAATAGCTCTATCTCATACTGATTTTTTTGTACTATTCTTAAGGATATCTTTTCTGCATATTTTGCACTCTCTCACTTAATACAAAATTACATGTTAAGTCTATATACATGCCTGAATAGACACGACCAAAAATAAAGACCTTAGTCGGCCCAAAATCAATATACACAACGCTTCCAAATGAATTGGCTTAAGTGTGTTTACATGAGTGTTAAAGACATAATTAAAATCATAGTACAATAGGTTCATGGCCATTTCAAAATAAAATATTATACGCTAATCAAAATCTGAAGTCAGCTTCATGCTCTATTTTCTGAACTGCTAGTGGCACTTGAACTTGTTGTAACTTCTCCCTACTGACATATCTTACCATGTGTGTATGGACTAAGCTTAAAATCATATCATAAAGCTTAAGTATAAAGGCACATACTCTGATTCGATCGTACGCACGTGCGCTAGTGCACTGATCAACTGTATATCTCTATTATGTGAACTTACTTGTCAAAGTTTGTGAACTTACTTGTCAAAACTTCATATGACTTTGTTGCCATAATGACAACACAAAATTAGTCATATAGACCCTGAGTGTCAACTTTCCAACACTAAGTTCATAAGGTGAACCCATTTACACATGTGTGTGCACTCAACTAACAATTTTGTCTTATTCTCCACAAAGTTGACCAATCAAAATCACTTTATCATCTCACATGTATTGAGGGAAATTGCATCTCCACCATTGATCAACCTCTTTTGCCTCTTAATCTCAACCACTCATTTCTTGGAATCTCTTATAAAAGGGATAGCTACCCTTCTCATTGATAACAAGAAGATTTGGAGTAGATTTATAATGTTATTTTCATTATAGAGCTCATTAGTGCATTCTTAGTTCTTTGGTTTCATAGTAGTTTCTTGCATTCTTGCATTGTTAGCTTCATTTCTTATCTTAATGGCATTCTAGTTTCCTTTCATAGCTTAATAATAGATTCATTGTTCTTACATTAGTAGCTTGCATTTGCAGTCCAATTTCAATAACAGTCATAGTTTGATAGCTCATTGCATCTTTCATTTTCTAAGTTTTGAGAGCCAAGTATGCAAGTCTATGCATCTTTCTCTCCTTCTTTGCATTGAATCTTCCATTTTGAAGTAGTCAAGTCACCAGTTTCTCTATCTCCAATCTGATGGACATCTATCAGAATCATAATCGCTTCAACTAGGAAGCAATAAGCTAGTTTCTAGGGTTTTTATGATAGTGCTTTGAATCTTATGTTTTTCACTAACCATTTGGATATAATGGTTTATTGAAGTGTTTGGTTGCAGATATTGATCACACATTTTACCACACAAATTTTTGGCGCCCAACATGGTGCAGGAAGTTGTGATTTTGCCTCATTTTGATGATTTTCTACATATTTTGATGAAATTGTACTTTCTGTCATACTGTTTGTTGGAAATAATGGGAAGTATGTACTGAGAGGGGAGGGGTGAATCAGTACCTCTAAATTTTTTATCTCTTTTAACCTTTATCCATTGTGTAATCAATTGTATAACCAACCATCTGTTCTATACTATCTTTGTGTAAGATATATCAATTCATAAACTTAAAAAACTTGTAAATATTCATAGAAACATTCATGAAAGTAATTGACACATAGCACAAGATATGGTAACACAAAAAACCCCTGTTAGAAGGTAAAAACTACGGTGGGGATGACACCTACAAAAACTTCACTATCTGCAGATTGGAAGGGGCCAGTTAAGGCTTACAATTTGATCACATCTGATGATCTACCCTGTTAGGAGTATTATGTGGAGACTAATTAAGGTCTACTCTGTTAAGAGCTTAGCAACACTATTTAGTGTGTACTCGGTTAAGATATTTACAATAGGATTGTTAAATCCACCTTTCTTGAAAGGATTTCTTATATTTGCTACACTTGTTAGAATGTAGAAAAAAATACTCATTGACCTGAGTGTATGCAATCTACAATTGTTGATTACATATCCATTCAAGATTACATGTATAAATGTATCACCTAATGTGATTGATTAATAACTTCATTGCTCGGTAGCCTTTGTTCTTGTTTCTTGATAACCAAATTCATCTTTTGTTGTTCTACTTCTTGAAACTCTCAGTCTGATCCATAGATGTGCTCGTAGGATACATTCATCCTCTCATGTTAAATGAATGATTACAACATCTATTTATAACATAGATTGACCTAATTAAGTTTTACATATTACAAACTTAACTCTATGATCAAAGGTTTACAACTTGACCTTGATCTCCTAGTCTGCATGTTTTTAATCAGTTAGACTGATTAAAACAATTACAATAATGTTTCTTGTTCCTCAAGAAATGGATTTAAAACAAATCAAAACTCTAAATATAGAATATAGCTATTTTATCTGACGTGGAATTTAGATCCATTTTTCTCAGGATATAATTGACTTTCGGTGTCTGATGCTCGGTTTGCTCTGAAATCATTTTGAGTGTCTTTCAGTGTTCCTTTGTTGAACTATTTTTTGGGTTCCCTTTCTCTGTCGGGTTCCTTTGTTTCTTCTCTTTCAGTTTATAGTGTAACCTTATTGTATGTTTCCTCTGTATCATCTTTGGGTTACACTTTTGGTTTACATTGTTAAACTTATGTTGTCAGGTTTCTTTGTACTTAGCACTTTCGGTCTAAACTAAAACTTGACTTTCGGTGTAGTGTAACCGATGGTTCAAACAACTATTTCTCTTTGCATAATGTGTGTGAATTAGTTACACCTTCATGAGATTAGTTTATTTAGCTATAATTCTATAGGAAAATATAAACAATTTAATCTAAAGAATTGTAAGTAAATCAATAATAATTTCATGGTTCTCTAACTAGTATGCCAGTAAAGCTCTCAGCCTTAATCTCTACTAGTGACAATCCTAGAATGAGAAATTGATAAAATGTATGCCTAAATCTAGCTCAATTTTCTCAAGTGATGACAATATTGAATTCAAATGCAACTAAAATGCTCTCCATAATGCTCAATTTCTATGATTATCTCTCAATTATGCTCCAATTTTCTGTAAAAATGGCTATAGGTTTGATGCTTTGCATTCGAATTTCTAGGATATGATTATGCCTAAAAATGGCTTGTGTTTATAGAAAATTCCCAAGTGTAGGGGGTAGAGTTACTTGATCATGGTTAAGCCTTGGTTGAATGAAAGGATTTGAGATGGTTTCAAATGGGGGGACAATTTAAATTGTTGTCTCAAAGGTTGAGACAAAGGGACAAATTTGAGTGATTGAGATTCAAAGTTGAAAATGAGTGATTGAAATTCAAATTTAGGAGTGATCCATGTGCTTTGTGTTCTCAATTCCCATTGGTTTCTAAAATTCATGTTTAAAGATATTAGGATTATTTAATTCAATCAATTAATTAAATTAGCCATGTAGGGATGAATAGGTTCAATTTGATTATTGATTAAAACTATACAACTAATTGATTAAAATCAATTATATAATTTTGATTGAACCTTTTAGGCTTATATTTGATTATTTGATGTCATGGTTAATTAATCCTTCGATTTATCTTGATTTTGTCCACTTTGATTGATAAATGTCTATTTGAAATTGATTTTGATCCATTTTGATGAAAACTAGAGCATTTGGCTGAGATTTGCAGATTTGGATGATTCTAGGACACCTGTCTAGTTTTAGGTGTCTACAAATGCCCCTCTTTGAATTGATGTGTGAAGTGCATTGATTCAAAAAAAAATCCATGTCCTGATCACTGATTGATTGATGCAAAACTGATCTGATTGATAACCTGATTGAATGATTGATTTGAAACCCTGATTTGATTGATAAAACCTGATTCACAACCAATTTGAAAGTTTGATTTTATAAGATACAGAATGCCCCACTGATAAAATTTTGAATTTTCAATGCCCCAAATTTGATACAAAACCCTGATTTGATGATATGATGATGCCCCCTTAAAAATGAAATAGATTGATCTCCAGATGTAAAACATGATGATACTGATGTAAAAAAGATCTAAGATGATTTCATTTCTAAAAATATCACATTGATAATGATATCACAACATGCCCCAGTTTGCAGAAAAGGAAGATTTAGGTCATACTGGGTAAAAATCCCTCCAAAATTAGGTTTAATAGCTTAAATAGGTTGAAAACCCCAAATTGACTATTCATTTTCACTTTTTACTATTGAGATTTTGCTCTGATCCTGTGGAGATTATCAGTAATGGTGGTACCTATTCGAGAGCATCAGTTCAAGAGAGGACATTGGTACCAGAGACCCTTTGATTAAGGACCTCCAGTGAGTGATTTTGACCCTCCTAGTGCATTTATTGCATGTTTTTAATTGCATTTATGTCATTTTTTCATGCTTTTTAGATTGATCTCTGCAAAATGCCGCCTAGGAATGTTTAAATGATGCCTAGGGTAGTAAAACACCGCCTTCGCGCTATCAAATGCTGCATAGGATTAGTTAAACCATGCCTAGGAGCTAGGTCAACTTTGTCAAACCAGGTTTAAAATGTCGCTCAACAAACCCTTAAGATTTAAATGTTGCCTAGGAACTCTTAACTAACGCCTAGGTTGATAAAATGTCATGTAGATAATGAAGTCACATCTCTGATAGATAAAATAACGCGTATGATGTTTAAAATGACGCATAGGTAAAAATTCTATGTACACTCAGCCAAGTGACGCCTATAGGAAAATTTGATGGAAACTTGATTTAAAATGCTCAAAATTGATTGCTGAGTGATTTCAGGATTAACAATTTGATTTCCAAGATAGATAGATCTATTGAAGTAATGTGAACAAGTGATTAGAATATTAGGATAATCATAACAATGAATGTTTAAGTTGTTAATCTGATAGGATAGAAAACTGATACGATAGATAACTGATCATATTGGTCCCGTCTCAAGATCTAGAGGTAGGAACAATAAGTTGATTGCACTCAAGAAGAGTAAAGATTGATTGAATTAGATTGATTGACTTAGGATAATCCATTGATAGAAAATTTATGATATAATTCCCTTGATTTTCAAAATAGGCACATTTTTGTAAACTGTATGTACAGAATCTAGCTTCTTGGATTCCAGATTTATCTCAGGAGCTGACGAATCCAAAGTTTTGAGTTATTAAGCTTTGCAGTTTAAGTTTCCTTTTAGACATCCCTCGATTTCAGCTCAACCAGGATCTATTGACAGTTGTGGCAGAGCGATGGCACTCTAACCACAACACTTTCCACCTGCCACTCAGTGAGATGACCATCACTCCCGAGGATGTATACCAACTACTCTATATCCTAACTCATGGGGAACGAGTATATTATGATTCATTGTATGATGGGGGTGTATACAGACACGTCTTTGATGATGATACTATCAGAGATGATACTATTACATGGGCACAGTTTGCTTCTAATCTGACATTGCCAGCAGTTTTAGGAGCTATGAAAGGAGGTTTACTACTTCCTAATCGACACGGTCAAGGATTCTTCGTTGGATGGGGCCGCATTCTTGATGATTTGATTACATAGCCTCAGTTTTTTGATTGGGGATCATGTGTTTTAGCTCAGCTATACCATGATTTACATGAGATTGTATACAGATCTAGTGCATCAGTGTCTACTAGTACAGTTTTACTACACTTATGGATATGAGAGCATATACCCATTACGAGACTGATAGCAGCGTGTGTTTGAGGTTGTGGGTGTTCATATGCCTTTTTGTATGGTGGCATAGTTGTCCAGCATCATCTAGTAAAATTAGAGTATTGGCGCTGGATGATCGATGATATGTATCAGGTCATATGGAGACCATATCTAGGATGTGAGGGTTTGTGGGAGGATGATGATGAGATCATGTACATGTTTTTGCTGAGGTGGATGATTGGTCGATCACCACTCATGATTGAGAGATTATATTTCAAACGAGTTTCCAGGTAGTATGGTCGAGTTCAGGACATGCCTCATGGTATGGCCTTATATGAACAAGTAGAATCTGAGCAGTCGATGTGGGGTGCATAGATTGATTTCTAGTTTTCATGCTATGAGATTGATAGACTGATATTTATCAGATGGTATATGTTGGAGCACATTGCAGATGTAGGGATTTCCTTGGAGTATAGAGAGTGGTTCTCGAGGCATAGATTTATGAGATTCACCAATCCGGCAGAGCCTATCCTAGATGCAGATGATACATCCGATTATGATGGAAGAGATGGAGGTGATGGTGGTGGTGGTGGTAGGCAAATATGGCAAGCTCCTAAAGTTTAGAGAGCTCTGAGGGTGATTGGCAGAGGACGGGTGGGACCTCAGACACGGGGTGGACATGTCATAGCTAGAGGTAGGGGATTCAGACCAGCTCAATAGGGATAGGGACCTAGGTTAGTACAGTGGAGACCAAGAGTGGCATGGGGGTAGGAGAGACAAAGAGTGGGGTGACAAGCTCATATTTCAGCTATGAGATAGGCTCTAGGAGCACAGGCTCCTCCACAGGTATAGACATAATAAGTTCCGCTAGTATAGGGACAGATTCCAACACATCAGGTGTCTCCTCATATATCAGTTACACCATAGGTTACAGTATAGGCTCCCCAGGCTCCGCAGATGATAGATTCCTTGACTCAGGATGTGTAAACATTATAGACAGGTATAATAGTAGTGGTTGGTTGACTAGATCAGGTGGCCATTATGATGTAGTAGTTCATGGCTATGATGTCACAAAGGCCTAGTGTTGCGAGTACTAGTTAGGGACCACACACTACTCAAGATAGATTAGATGACAGAGGCCCTGATGGGACAGGGGATGGGTCAGATATAGGTGATGGATCAGGTGCCCCTATTGGGTATTGACATATATGGATATTGATCCACATTTTTGATGATGTGTCATGTTATCATGTTTAGTGAGTTGATCAGGACTTTGTTGATGTACCATTTTGTTGAGGATATTGTATCTTAGTATACTGATTTGATGGATCATGATGTGATGAACATTTATTTGATGACTTTCCTTGATATGTTGATGTTTTGATGTGAGATATCTTTATGCATATGTCTATATGATGTTTTATGGATGCATTTACTATATTATGCTATGGATGCAGTTTATCTTACATATGATATAGATTAGATGGATGCAAATGATGTATGCAATTATTCCTATATGCTTTTCTGATTTTATGGATAAATGTTATGCAATGAATGTATGTATAGATATTTGGATTGTAAATGAATTAAACTATGTTATGTTGAATTGTAAATTTTATGTATGCAATTTTGATATGAAATGCACTCCTTAACTAAATGTATGCAAATGATTGATGATTAATTATTCTTGTCTTTCATTTTCTGATATGAAGATAATTATTAATGCTATGAATGAATGCAAAAGATAATCTCAAATCATTGATTTGAACCAAGGATAATTTAAAATTGAATCCCCCCAAATGAATTAATGAATCAAGATATGAATAATTAACCTCCTTCACCTGGAAAAATACTTGAAACAATGCAATTAATATATCATGAAAATGCAATGCAATGCAAAGTTTGTCACTAACTTTTTGCGAAAGAACTGCAAAAGAGATATATTTTCATCATTGAGCATTATGGGACTGGAAAGAAAGTACAACCATCATTGACCACATCATGATGATATGAATACCACTTTTAATCGCATGTTGGTAACCTTTTAGGAAACTAGTACAACCCTCACTAGTTGAATAACCAACTATGGGAGTATGAATACCTATTTCAACGGATTCAATGTTGCAAGTGGATTTTTGTATTAAGATATGGAAGATCTAAATAGCTAAGGTATCATTTTGCATAAACAAACAAAGGTTAACCCTCCTTCCTATATGAATATCCTTGATGGTTCTTTGATGACCATGTCATTAGACAAATTCACACAAGTTAGGGGATCTTCCTCAAAATAGTCAGACAAAAGTCAAGAAAAACATCATGTCTCCATCATCGCCAATCTAGTCAAAACATCATTGATTAGCAAAAAAGAACATGACTTGAAAAGGTCAATGAAAAATGTCAAAAATTTCAAGTGTTTTGCAATGTATCAAGATTTTCAATAAGAATTCCAAAAATTCTGATCATTTAGATGTTGTCAAATTTTAATCCTGATAAAATAAGTCAATGAAGTTCAAGGATCAAGGTATACGATCAAATTGTTTGGATTGAACAATGATGTCGACCAAAGGTTCCAAAATATCTCTCCTCTGAAATTATGAAAATCATCTTCTGTCATGTGACCAAAATGTAGCACTTATGAATCCGTGTGGTACCAAAACTAATGCTTTTTCCCCCAAGTAAAAAAAATGTGATCGTGTGGCAAACTTAGGGCAATATGAAACCTAGAATGCAATAATGCTGCTGGGAGGCTTTATTATGACTATGCACAAATGACAGATGCAATGACGATATGTACAAATGAGATGGCGAGAAATAAATATGTACAAATGCAACTAGGAAAGACCTAAGGAACAAAAAGTGCTTGTTTCTAGGTTTTCACCTTTTGGGTTTATTGTTTTTTTCTTTTTTTTCTACCAAGGTGCCTATTGCTAGGTTTTCACCAAGGTAGTTTTCTCTTTTTCTTTTTTTTTTTTAGTTTTTCTTTTTTTTTTGGGTATCATCAAGGAGCGTATTTTCTAGGTTTTCACCAAGACAACATTTTTGGGATTTTGAAATGTTTTCACTTTCTTCATGCTCAATTTTCTCCTTTTCTGATTTTATGCTTTTCCATTGTTTTTAATCTTTCTGATTTTTTCTGATTTTGATCTTTTCTCCTATTTTTGGATTTTGAATTTTTATCATGTACAAAGAAGATGCTAACTCATCTGATACACTCATCTAATACTCTTTCATCTGATTCTCTTTCATCTGATTAGGTATGAAACCTCTTTAAATGGATGTTATTTATAGGCTCTTGCAATTCATCCCCTTCACAATCAGCTAGTTTGTAGGTTCCCGTTCCAAAAGAAGAAATGATTACAAAAGGACCAAGCCAATTCACTTCCCATTTTCCTTTATTTTCTCTATCAGCTTGATTTTTACGGTTTTCTCTTAACACTAAGTCTCCCACTTGAAAGGTTCTTGGTTTGATGTGCTTGTTGTAGTTTCTTGAAATTCTATTTTGATATACCTTCAAATGATCATATGCTTGTGTTTGATGTTCCTCCAATAATTCCCATTGTTGAATTTGTGCAACCCTATAATCATCATCAGTGATTAAGCCATGTAGTGATACTCTTAGGGATGGAATCTCAACTTCTAGGGGCAACACAGCTTCAGCCCCATAAACCAAGGAAAATGGTGTAGCTCCTATTGGTGCTCAGATGCTAGTTCTATAGGCCTACAATGCTGGGTTTATCTGAATATGCCAATCTCTTCCTGACTTATCAGCCGATATTTTTAATATTTTGAGGATATTCTTGTTTGTAGCCTCAGCTTGTCCATTACCTTGAGGATAGTAAATGGAGGAAGAATGATGAATAATATGAAATGTTTCACAAAGTTCATCCACATCTTTATTCTTGAATTGTTTTCCATTGTCCGTGATGATGGCATGAGGAATACCATATCTATAAATGATGTGATTAAGGATAAACATGGAATTTTTCTTTCCCATTGCAGTTGTCAAAGGAATGGCCTCTACCCATTTAGTGAAATATTCTATGACTGTGAGGATGTATTTATGTCCATTAGAATATGATGGGTAAATCATGCCAATTAGATCAAAACCCCATTGATAAAATGGCCATGGTGTGATAAATGGATGCAATTCTTGTGCAGGTGCATGGATCATGTCTCCATGATATTGACATTTAACACAAACTTTCACAAATTAACAAGCATCTTTCTCTAATGTTTTCCAAAAATACCCCATGCGAAGGATTTTCTTAGCTAAATTTAATCCACTCAAATGCGACCCACAAATCCATTCGTGGACATATCTTAAATATAATCTCAATTCCTCTTCCTCTAGACACCTAATTAAGAAGCATTCTATAAATACCTTTGTGATACAATGTGTCTTATATGATGGTATAACGAGCCGATTGTCTTATGAAATGCCATTTTTGAGCTCCAGTTTGGTCCAAACGTAAGGTTTTGTTTTTAAGATAAGTGTAAGTTGGTCCATACCAAGGTGATTCATGTCCATTAAGAAGGTCAATTATTTGGGTATCGGGTAAGTCAAATGTCAATTTTTCCAACTCTTCCACCAAGAATTTGTACCTCACATTCTGATCAGGCATTTGGAGTAATGAAGCCAAGGTAGCCATTGCATCAGCTTCTCTATTTTTGTCTCGTGGAATTTTCTCAAAAGTAATCAAAGAAAAATATTTTTTCCAATCACCCACCATCCTTTTATATTGCATTAATTTTTCATCTTTGGTGTTGTACTCATCATTAATTTGGCTGATGACTAATACAGAGTCTCCATAAACTTGCAATTCCATGACACTCCATTCTAAGACCATTTTGAGACCTATGACCAAAGCTTCATATTCAGAAATATTATTTGTGCAAGGAAACAATAGTTTGTAAGATTTGGGAATTGTGTAACCTTGAGGTGTTATCAAAAGAATTCTTTCCCATGAACCACTTTGAGTATAGGATCCATCGAAATATAAGTTCCATGTCTTTTCTTCTACATTAACAATCTCTGAATCAGGAAACACTACTTTAATTGGATGTGTAGACTCTAAAGGATGTTCAACCAATTGATCAGCAATCACTTGTCCCTTTATTTCTTTCCTATCCACGTACTCAATGTCAAATTCACTAAGTATCATCACCCATTTTGTAATCGTTCCCATTAGAGCTATTTTACTAAGTAGATACTTCAAAGGATCAATTTTGGCAATTAACTTCACTTTATGCATAAATATGTAATTTCTAAGCTTTTGAGAGGCAAACACCACTGCTAGGCAAGCCCTTTCCATGAAGCTATAGTTCAATTCATATTTTATCAATGTTATACTCAAGTAGTAAATGGCTCTTTATTTTCCTTCATTGTCTTCTTGTGCCAATAGGACTCCTAAAGATTTCTTTGTTGCTGATATGTAAAGTAACAAGGGTTTTCCTTTAATAGGTGACATCAAGATGGGTGGATTCACCAAGTATTTTTTTAACAATGTGAAAGCTTTGTCACACTCCTAATCCCTTGTAAAAATGGTGTCTTTATGTAGCAACCTTGTGAATGAATGGCATTTTTCCGCCAATTTATAAATGAATCTCCTTATAGATTGAAGCCTTCCTTGAAGAGAGCTCATTTTGCTAATATTCTTAGGAATTTCCATGTCCATTATTGCTTTCACTTTCTCGGGATCTACTTCAATGCCTTTTGTAGAAACAATGTAACCTAGGATTTTGTCGGATTGTACCCCAAAAGTACATTTCTTTGGATTGAGTCTCACTTTGAATTTCTCCAACCTTATGAATGTATTTCCTAATATTGGTAAGTGATCCTTTCTTTCATGTGATTTTTCTAGAATATCATCCACATAGTCTTCTAAAAAGGTATGCATCATATCATGGAAGATGGTGGTCATTGCTCTTTGGTAAGTTGCTTCGGCATTTTTGAGACCGAAGGGCATCACATTCCAACAAAAGTTTCCCCATGGGCACGTAAAAGATGTCTTTTCTTGGTCTTTGGGTGAAATTAGAATTTGATTGTATCCACTAAATCCATCCATCAAGGAGAACATAGAATGACCCTCTGTTTATTCCACTATAGCATCAATGCTAAGTAGCGGAAAATCATCTTTTGGGAAAGCAAGATTAAGATCTCTAAAATCTGCAAAAACTCTAATGGATTTTTCATGTTTTGTGGTCAGTACAATGTTTGATATCCATTCTTTATATGCAATCACCATTATGAATCCAACCTTGAGTAGCTTCTCCAATTCTGCTTTTACTAAAAGTGCCACATGAGGGTGCACCTTTCTAATTTTTTTCTTTATGGGTTTCACATTTAAATGATGCATTATAAAGCTTGGATCTAACCCTGGCATGTCTACATAATACCACACAAAGTTAATTTGTTTTTCTTGAAAGAATTTGATGAACTCCTTGCTTTCTGATGGACTCAAAGATGTTGCTAAATGAATAAACTTGGGATCCTCTTCAGTGCCAATGTTAACTTTCTCCGTTGGTTCAATAAGGATGGGTGACCTTTCATCTTCATGTTCAGGTAGGGTATCCAACCTCTCTTCCTTAGGTGCCACAATTGGGTTTTCACCTTTGGAAACATCCAATATTTTTACTTTTTTAGGTTCTAGCACTGCCACATGGTAGTTTTCACCACTAGACCTTTTCATTTTTTTGTATTTTTTCATTTATTTTGTGGATTAAGAGGTTGGACCCCTACCTCTATCATTATGTATGGATTGTATTCATTTGTGGAAGAAGATGGCTCAACCGCATTTATGTATTGGGCCATTGCAAGGTCATTGGGAAAGTATAATAATTCATTTGGTTTGGATAAATCCCAATCAATGAGTTTGGGGTGCATTAAGGCTAAGGATTCATTTGGAAAATTTTCATTCAAAGGGTTTAAGGACATGACCTCATTTTAAGGTTCGTACATTATATCACTTAGGTCTATGACATGGGCTTCCTCAAGATGTTCCATGGAAGTAGGATCAAAGTCTCCTTCACTAGAGTCCTCATTGATTTCCATGGGAAAGAATGTGTGTGGATCAAATACAATGTTTGAATCACCCCCCCACGAAGGTACCCAAGGTTCACCTATCCATTGATTATTCCTAGATTCTTGAGATATGTTGGATTCTTGAGGTTCACTTGACACTTGTCTAGAATTCAAACCTTGATGTTCATTTTCTTGACTTGTGACATTGGGAATAGTTGCATATGTGTGAATAACATCAACTTCTATGTCATGACAAGACTCTCCGGAAAAGGAATCCCACTCATAATCACCAGAATCATCTTCACTCTTGGAACCTACCATGTGCACATGTTTATTTAAATCATGCATTGGACTTGAACTTTCTCCTTTGTGTTGAAAACCTATTCCGAATTTCTCTTCTTTTGATCTCCAAGTTGGTTCAATGGGTTCTAATAATCCTCTATTCCTTACTCCTAAGGGTCCTCTTCCCTCATATCCCATTTTTTGCATAATTTGATACCCTTTTCCATATTGATCAGTTTCAATGTTGATGTGTTGTACTCTTTCCATGGGATTATTTGAAGTTTCTTCCTCCTTGTAGAGCCATTGTAGTACTTCATTTTCCTCCTTTTCTAAGGTATATTTGTCACTCTCTCTTACAAAATGAGATTTATATTTATGAGGGGGGTGAGAACTTGATGGTTTTCCATGTGTCCTAGGAGAGGTTGGTAAATCAAATAGGGAAACATAATATTCCCCCACTCCCTTAGAGTTGATTTTACATTGTTTTTCAAAGTTATGCATCAATTCACTCATCTTTTGATATTGATCATTCTTGGCTTGTTCTCTTTCTTCTTTGGAAGGCTTCAAAATTTCTATCTTCAATGTAGAAGTCTTAACTGAATTATCATGTGAATTTTGACCCTCATAACTCATCTTTTCCTTTCCCTTAGTTGATATAGTTGAGTTAGTTTAATTAGGGTTTGAGATGGATTTAGCCTTTGAACTTTCCTCTTTATTTTCTTCATTACTAACATTAGGGATGGCTCCTTCCCTATTTTGAGGAATAAATAAATCATGAATTGGCTTCAATGTGTTGCAATATTGAAAGGGATTAGAATCTCCTCCCATTGTGATCTCTTCACCCATATGTGGAAACTTTATGCATTGATGATAAGTAGAAGGTACCACTTGCATCTCATGAATCTAAGGTCTTCCCAATAAGATATTATAAGTTAATTTCATGTTGAGAACTTGACATATGGTGTCTTTTTTGATAGGTCCCACTTGAATAGGTAAAACAATCATGCCTTTTAAAGACCTTTAGTCCTCATCATAAGCCTTAATGGTAATTTGCCTTTTAGGGTCAATGGATGATTTGGATATCCCTAAAGACTTGACAAGGTTCAATGTACGAATATTAAGACCGGCTCCCCCATCAATGAGAAAGCTCCTAACCCTATGCCTTTGGATTAACACTTCTATATGCAAGGGCAAATTTTTAGGGTGGGTAATAGACATATCATCTTGTTCAGAGAATGAAAGACAATGAGGAGCTATGAGATGTCCGACCATATTTTGAAACTTATCTTCCTCCAATTTTATAGGAACATTAGTCTCCACTAGGGATTTTTCCAAGGTTTCTTTGTGATTAGGAGATAGTTTCAACAACTCCAAGATAGAGATTTGTGCTGGAGTTTTGTGCAATTGATCCACCAAACTATATAGCTTTATTGAGGAAGATGTTGGTTTATCCAAAGTAGTTGTTGAAGTAAGACCAAAGATTTTAGGGGCACTTCCTTGTAGGGTAACTCTTGCTGCTTTCCCCCTAATTACAACATTAGAGGTCTCTTGATTAGGTTGTTCTTTTATTACCACAACATTGATAGTACTATCATGTATAGATAGGCATTAATAGTATTGTCATAGATATGGGAAAAGTTTACATTGTTGTTGCCTTTCAAATTATTGCCATTGTTCCCTCCATTGTGAGCATTGGAAGATTCACCCTTTTCATGTTTGTAGAAAGGAGTTTTAAATTATGTTTGGTCTTTGTTATATTGAGGTCCTTCTACCTTAATCACACCATTGTCAATTAGATCTTGAACTACGTATCTCAAACACATGCAATCATTTGTTTTATGTCCTCGATTCCTATGGTATTCACAATGACTAGACTCACTCCACCATGTAGGTTTGATTTGTGGTTCATATGGTTGAGCCCTAGGTAAGTCAATAATATTATTAGCAATGAGATTTATCAATTCCTTCTCAAGTGGTTCACCCAAAGGTGTGAATGTCCTTTTAGGAGTTGGTGTAAAGAATGGCTTAGGCTTGTTATCCCCTTGATTGTTCCCAAAGTTACTATTGTTAGTGTTGTTGTTGTAAGGTACTCTGGGTTCTTGAGTCACATTGTTAGCTTTATAAGATTGAAAGGGGTGGCCCTAAAATTATTTGCCTCTACAACTCCATCATTGACCACTCCTTTGTTGTTATTCCTCATCCAAAACTGGTTATTGTTAGGAGGATTTCTATTTTGATTGTTATTGGAGGTATTGTTGTTTTTGTTTTTATAAAGTTTAAGTTCTCCACTTTTAACCAATACCTCTTCCGTGGTAACCCCGTTCTCAATTAGGTCTTCGAAAGACCTAGGAAATTGTAACCTTAACAATAATTCATCTCATTAGTAAAGATATTAATAAAGATATTCATCTTCTCTTTTTCAGGTAAACTTCGAGGGTATCTAGCGAATACCGCTCTCCATCATTGTAAGACAAGTAGGAATCCTTCTCCCTCTCATTTCTTGGTATTACATAAATTTATCATCGTAACCTCGTGTTTGATATTGTAGGAGTAATGAGTCACAAATTTGGAGGCCAATTCTTTGAAAGTTCGGTTGTCAAAGGGTAACTTGGAAAACCACTCCATTTCCATGCCTCCTGTTAGTGAATAGATTTTTCCCTTTGAAAAATAACAAGTAAAGACTCTTATACCCTGAATACAGAAGGAAAAATGCACTAACAGTTGAGTGAGTTACTCACAACCACACTCTCTATTTCAAAAGGAACAACTACCTTCTACAATGATTACTCTGTAATAACCCTTTATTAAGAAAGAATTTATTTCAAGATACACTTTTGACCAGAAAGTATGAAAGGCTGCAATTCACATTAATCATTGATAAATGGCTAACTATTTTGAAATTTTCAATATCTTTAAGATATCTGAGCCAACTGACTAGAATCTTAAACAGAAAAATAAATTAAGAGTGCTCGATTCATAGAGATATCAAATCTTTAAAAAAGATTACTGACCAAATTATGAAATATACTGTTAGTAATAACTGAGAGGGGGGGTGAATCAATGGCCTCAAAAATTTATCCTTCAAACATTAACCACCAATCAAATAAACCTCAGATTATTAAGTCCCTACAAGATGCATGCCATGAAATACTTATATTGAATAATTGTCTGTCGGTTTTCCTTGTCTGTCCTTATTCTCCTTGATTACTGATAAGCAGTATAATTATTTACCAAAACTCAGTAAATAAGGAGAGTATACCAATCAACCCAGTGTTAACTATGTTAGATACAAAACAATAAATAAATGAATCATACACACATAAAACATGAATTTTTAACGTGGAAACCCTGTTAAGGGAAAAACAACTGGGATCGGTACCCCAAATTTTCACTCTTCTGAAGTGAGCCCTGTTAGGAGCCAACCCTGTTAAAGGTTACAAACACATTGTTAAGTGCAACCTTGTTAGAGGATTTTATACATAGAGGTTTTCACTTAGTA
>MU226751.1:765094-789751 GCA_018584345.1 Thuja plicata
TCTCAACCTTGGATAATTCCTATTCTTATTATTTGTTTTGTAAAATGTATTTTCTTGCAAATAATGTAATTAAGTGTGAGTGTACATGTCTAGTTGGCATGTTGATGTGTCACTCCACTTGATGTATTGGCATCTTGAATGGTGTGTAAGGAGATCATGGCTGAAATGGTTATGAGGGATTCCTATGACACGTAAGATCTATTTCTAGAAGATTTCAATGATAGGTGAAGACATGCAAGACATGTGGCAACTGATAAAGTTGAGTACTTTACACTCTTCCAGAATCGTGGGGTTCGGGGTTCCTATTTTCTCAAAGAATGGTAAAACCCTAATGCGGCTATCTTTTGAAGTTGCCCTAAAAAGCAAAGCGCATGATATAAGCATTTTTAGGGTTACAGAAAAGGACACAAAAATGAGTGTATTGTTGGTATAATTTGGTGCTACTAGATTTGTCTGTGTGTGTCGATTGTCTCCTAAAAGAACTTGCATTGCAAGTGTGTTGTAACCATTGTGTTGAAGATAATACATTGTGTAGGTTTTGGAGTGCTGGGGTTTTTTACCGAAAGGTTTTCCCTAGGTTAAATCATTGTGTCATTCTCTATTTTTTGTATGCATGGTATGTGGCTGCAATATCATTGTTAAAGTAGTTAACGAATCTGAAATTGTAAGGATTTAAAAAGAATTTGCATAATACTTTCCTATAGAGATTAGTGTAGGAAGCTGTTTCTGCACCTGAGTTTCCTTACAAAATAATATTTTGGGCAGCTTGCCCTTTGTGCTCTTGAGTTATTTGAACCATGACTTCATAATTTCTCTTTTCTAGACTGGCCTCTTTGCTGAATATTCATAAATTGCCCAGCTATAAGTCATCTCAGAGTATTCCACCTGCTCTGGGATGCGGAGAGAATTCTAGATAGATTCTCTGTCAATGGAGAGGAGCACCGTGTTGTCTGGTAGGAGAATTTGCTTGGTGTCCGGGTTGTATCAGGCTATACATTCCCGGACCAACTCAAGAGCTTAAACAGCTACAGGAAAACCAGCGACTTTGACTAACCCACTCTCTTTAAGCTTCTCAGTGATAGGGTGTACCTGCTCTACTCTCAATTTGTTCTAAAATTTTTGCATGTTGAAGAACTTCAGTGAGGTATCTGAGATTTTGTGCCACTCAGAGGTAATGTCGTTCATTCCGTCAAATCCTACAAATATAGAAGCCATGTATATATAATTCACTTTGAAAATTCAAATTTCTCTTCAGAAAACAAAGACGAGGAGAAACTAATCTTAGCTACTTTGAATTCAGACAATTTGGTGAACAACGGTGGTTCTAGTTTGAAACCTTCAACCGATTTTATACTTTTTGAATTATTATCGTTTAACAGCCGACTTCCCATGCCACACGAATGAGAAGACTTTTACATTAATGAACAAGTCCGTTACAAAGTAAAACGACCTTATTTGAATTAATTACTTTTCTTATATGCAGTTAGAAAATATTTTTTTACTTTAGTAATCGTAACGGTAACATTCTTGAAGCGGCGAAAAATTACTTTTTCACTTCTCCTTTGCGTGGAAAAATCCTTTTGGAGTGCTCCTTATCTGAAAATCTGCCAAAGGAGAATTCTGACCTATAGGGGTGCCAAAATGATATATATTGATTCCGTTGGCCTTTTCATGTGTCGGATCTCTTATGGGACGGATTATCCTTTGAAATTTCTTCAACTAGATAGTTTGGTGAAAAACGTATCTCGCGATTCAAAACCCACCAGCAGGAGTAGAGGAGAAGCCATTTTCTGCTTTTTCACCTATGGCGAATTCCATGAAATCTTCTTCATTTGATCATTTCTTTTGTTTCCCGTAGGTTTGATATGAGTGCTCAAATCTTCCTTGTCCCTGATTTCCTCAATTTCCATCTTTACTTACCTCTGATATTCTTAAGTCTATCAATTGCGGAAGATATGAGGCAAAGTATTTCATCTGTATGTGATTTTGAAGTTAGAATCCTTTTAAAACATGACCTTTACTGGATCAGGGACTTAACCTACCCGATAAAATATGATTTTCATACCCAGAATCTCCCCGGCTTAGGAAGGAGAAGTCAAGTTAGGGAAATCTGATAAAGGCCTTCTATCCTAAGGAGATTTCTAGACCTAGACTCTGGACTTGCATGAAACTTTCATGACTACTACTACACATAAAACATCCATTTTTGTCTTGAGATATAAAGACTAAAAGTGGGGCAACAAAATGCTTACAGTCGAGGTCTCTCAACATCATCAGTTCACATCATATGGAAAAACTTCTTAAGAATAATTCACATGGTGTCATCGCTCAACTCCATTCCATTCAGATGCAGCCATCAACGGTCTCTAGTACTCCTGCAGATCTACAACAAATTTTGGATAAGTATTCAGGTGTATTTGCTGAATCTATGGGATTGCCCCCTTCTCACCCAGAGGACAACCATATTTAGCTCCTTCCTAGCAGTGTTCCACCCAACATCAGGCCCTATCGCTACCCATTTCATCAGAAGACCAAAATCGAGATGCTCATTCATGACTTACTGAAGCAAGGTATTATTCACCCTAGTACCAGTTCCTTTTCTTCTCCAGTTCTGCTTGTTCACAAAAAAGATGGGTCATGGCGACTCTGCATTGATTTTCAAGCACTTAATCATCTCACCATAAAGGATAAGTTTCCCATTCTGATTGTTGATGAACTTCTTGATGAGCTTCATGGTGCTCATTTTGTTTCCAAGTTGGATCTTCATTCTGGGTATCATCAAATTTGGGTTAATGAGGAGGATATACCTAAAACAGCCTTTCGCACACATGATGGTCACTATGAATTTTTAGTCATGCCCTTTGGCCTCACTAATGCTCCTTGAATAGTTTAGGCAGTGATGAATAAAATATTTTGGCCATACCTCCAAAAATTCATTCTGGTCTTCTTCGATGATATCCTCATATATAACAAAACCTGGGCTGAGCATCTCCATCATCTAGAGCTTGTAATGCAACTTGTCTCTGATCATCAACTCTGTGCAAAATAGTCTAAATGTGTGTTTGGCCAGGAGGAAGTGGAGTATCTCAAGCATATTGTTGCACACCAAGGGGTTTGGGTGGATCCTAAAAAAATAGATGCCATGAAAAATTGGCCGCATCCTAAAACTCTCAAGAGCCTTCAGGGTTTTTGGGGCTGACTGGCTATTACTGCAAGTTTGTCAAGAATTATGGGAAGATTGCAGCACCATTGATAGCTATGTTTAAAAAGGATGCTTTTACCTAGACCCATGTTTCTGAGAATGTGTTTGAACAACTGAAACAAGCTATGTGTAGTACACCTGTTCTCGCTATGCCAGATTTTTCCAAGCCCTTCACTATTGAGAGTGATGCTTGTGGCAATGGACTGGGTGCTATTCTCCTTCAAGATGACCATCCTATTACATTCACTAGAAAAGCCCTTTCTAGTAAGAATCTAGCCCTATCTACTTATGAAAAAGAAATGATAGCTATTTTGCATGTTGTACAGAAGTGGCGGCCATACCTCCTAGGGAGTCATTTTTGCATCAAGACCGATCACCAAAGTCTAAAATACTTCCTAGAACAATGGGTATCCTCCCCTACACAATACAAATGGGTCAGAAAACTCATGGGGCATGATTATGAGATCACCTACAAGAAGGGTAAGGACAATATTGTGGCAGATGTTCTTTCTCGCACATTTGATGATCAAGCTTCCCTTTCAGCTATTTCTATGCCAATTCCTAATTGGTTAGCATTTGTTTAGCAGACCTATGTCAGTGACTCTTCTTTATCTAAAATCATTCACCAGCTGGTGAATAATCCTTCTACTATACCACATTACTCTTGGGATGGTGCTTCTCTCTGATACAAGGGCCATCTAGTGCTTCCTCAGAATCCAGATCTGCAACAGGCTATTTTTTATGAACTCCATGCTTCTCCTTCAGCAGGGCACTCGGGATTCCTCAAAACTTATGAGAGGGAAAGGTGAAACTTATTTTGGAAATGAATGAAATAGATGGTGGTTGAATGTGATACCTACCAATGCCACAAGGGTGAAACGACCCTCCTTCCTGGCTTGCTAGAACCCTTGCCCATCCCTACACGGATTTGGACTGATATTTCTATGGATTTCATTGAAGGGCTTCCTAAATCAGGCAGCAAGACAGTGATCTTGGTTGTGGTTGATTTTTTCTCTAAATATAGTCACTTGTGTGCCCTCAGCCACCCCTGCCTCCTTAGTTGCACAAATCTTCATGGACTAGATCTTCCGTCTTCATGGCCTCCCTTCTTCCATTGTCTCAGATCGTGATGCAACTTTTACCAGTCATTTTTAGACTGATCTGTTTCACCAAACTGGCACCAAACTGAAGATGAGTTTAGGCTATCACCCAAAAACTGATGGTTAGACCGAAATTTTCAACAAATGCTTGGAAACTTATCTTCGCTGCTTCACTTCTGAATAGCAACATCAGTGGGCCAAGTGGCTTCCTTTAGCTGAATGGTGGTATAATACCTCTTACCACACTGCCTCTAAAATGACTCCATATGAAGTAGTATATGGTCATGCACCTCCAGTGCTCCTTCCCTACACTCCCAATAGCTCACCAATCCAGGCAGTTGACATAGTTCTCCACACCAGGGATCAGATTCTTCGTACCTTATAGGATAATCTTCACATGGCCCATAATTGAATGAAACAACAGGCAAATCAACACTATTCTGAGCGCTTGTTTCAAGTTGGGGATATGGTTTTTCTTCATCTACATCCATACAAGCAATCCTCCTTAAAGCTTAGAGGCCGTCATAAGCTAGCCCCAAAATTTTATGGGCCATATAAGGTTCTGCAGAAGATTGGTTCAGTTGCTTATAAACTGGAACTTCCTCCTTTTTCCCGCATTCATCCAGTATTTCACATTTCTTGTCTCAAGCAAGTTCTTGGTACCAACGTCAGAGAAAAAACTTCTCTCCCTGAAATGGATAAGGAAGGATCTATTATCCTAGAGCCTGAGGCAATCCTTGACCGACACACTCGTCAGCTTCTCTCTCACTCCATCTCTGAGGTCTTGATTCAGTGGCATGGAATGCAACCAGAGGATGCTACCTGGGAGCCCCTTCTTTAGATTCAGCAACAATTTCCACACCTTAAGCTTTGAGGACAAAGCTTTTTTCTAAGAGAGAGGGGATGTTAGGAACCTGTGTGTTCCTTTTGTTTATTTTGTTAGTGTAGTGTTGTTGGACGCATATGCTTTGTAAGTCATCCCGTGAGCATATTTTATTATCCCACATGCATATGTAGTATTACTTTTCTAGATTATACTTAGTATCTAAGTGTATGTTGAGGCCTTTGATGGGTATCAATGAATTTATTGTATTGAGCTTGCTCAAAGGAGGTTACCCCCTCGAAGTGGCCCGCGATCAATAGATTCACTCTAAGTTCTACTATTGCTCTGTATTCTATTATTTCATGCATTTTCACCATATTTCTATAGGAGGTTACTCTCATGTACAAATATTCTTTCTGGTTGAATAAAACAAAGAAAAAAACTAGTTAAGTCTATCTTTAGCTCTTGGCAGCTAGATATTTTGTCATTTTTTGAACTCTTTGTTCTGTGGGTCAATTCTTCAGTTAGCTTCGGGATCTCTGTCTGTCAGGCATCATTAGATTTTTACTCATTGGGCAACTCTGTTTTCAGCTCGTCGGGCATCCTGTGGTTTTTCTTCATCAGGCAACACTGTCTTCTGCTCGTCGAGTATTACAGTGACTTTTCTTCTTTGCCTTTACCGATGGTGTGCACTCCATTGGTGTTATCTGTCACTTAGTGAATACTTGACATTTATGCATTTTTGGATGCATAACCTTTGTTCTATTGATTCTCTGAAGTCTTTAGCATTATGTACATGACCATACAACTAATATTAAGTTGACATCAATGACAATACAAACCATTAACTGATTTAATGCCTTGCATTATCTTCAAATTAACATTATCAAACATTCAATCAGTTACATGTCATCAAACTCTCCCTTTGACATTGATGGCAACATACTATATTATCACACTATACTATTTCTAATACAATATGAAATACAACAGTTGAGATTCATCAAACTACCAATCCTTTTGTTTGATAACTGATAAATGTCTGAATTCCAGTAAGCTCTATTTTAGCTTAGATTTGATTCTTGCAGCTCTTTATTTTCTGATGTGTTGAGTCCTCTTCTTGTGTCAATTTCTCTCCTATGACTTTTCTCCCTTTAGTGATGTCTTTTTCTCTTTTCAACAACTCTCCCTTTGTGTAATATTTCATACAACTTTCTCTCCCTATTGGATATAATCTCTCCCCGTTGGAGTAATATGATAATGGATAATCT
Organism: Thuja plicata; assembly: GCA_018584345.1. Lineage (NCBI taxonomy): Eukaryota > Viridiplantae > Streptophyta > Pinopsida > Cupressales > Cupressaceae > Thuja > Thuja plicata. Next base: position 771,491 of record MU226751.1, read on the forward strand.
TTCTCATTTTTTTAGAAGAATGTGATAATATGGATAATCTCTCTCCCTTTGACAACAATGCCAAACAAATATTTTAAAAATATCTGACATTCATGTCAAGCAATCATTTTTCTCCTATCCATAATATATTCCTTGAATTTCCCTTATCCATCAGTAATACATCAATTTGCTCTGGTGCGCAGTTCTGATATATCCCTGTCTGTATATAGATGTATCTTTGAAGTTCATCTTTTTTCTTGCATCAACATGAATGATATTCTAATAATATGTAGGTTGATGCAGCCTTCAGCCATATTACTGACCGGCAGACAAGGGTTTGACCCCTAGTCTCTTTCACAAGTACTCAAATGTATCCTTGGGCAGTGGCTTGGTGAAGATATCAGCCAATTATTCTTATGATTGAAAATACTCAAGTATCACCTCCTTTTCTTCAACTTGTTCTCTCAAATAATGATACTTGATGGCAATGTGTTTAGTCTTGGAATGCATGACTGGATTATTAGAAATTTTTATTGCACTAGTGTTAACACAATAAATAATTATTGGTTCTAAGATCTTCATATTCATACCTTCTATTAATTGTTTGATCCATGCAATATTTGAGCAATTTGCAGCAGCAACAACATATTCTGCTTCTGCAGTAGACTGAGAGATGCATCCTCACTTCTTGCTAATCCATGTGACAAGTCTGTCACCCATAAAGAATGCTCCTCCAATTGTGCTCTTCTGGTCATCAATATTTCTAGCCCAATCAGCGTCGGTAAACACCTTAAGTTCAAATTTTCCTTCTCTTTTATAACATAAGACAAATTCCTCAGTATTCTTAAGATACCTTATAATTCTTTTCACAACAGTCATATGTGATTCCCTGGGGTTAGCATAAAATCTAGCAATAATTCTTACTGCATGTACAATATCTGGTCTAGTGTGTGCAATATACATGAGTTTTCCAATCATTGATCTGTACAAAGTCTGATTTACCTCTGTTGTCTTTTCCTCCTTTGTTAACTTACATCCAATAGCCATCGGTGTTCCAACTGGTTTGGAATCTTCCATCTTGAATATTTTCAAGACCTTTTTGATGTATTTGGACTGTGTAATGAAAATACCTTCACTTTGCTGAACGATTTATAGACAAGGAAAGAACTTGATATCTCCAAACATATACATCTCAAACTCTTTTCTCATCTCATTAGAAAATGATTTGCATAGCATATCATTGCCTCCAAATATGATGTCATCAACAAATATTTCAGCAATCAAAGTGTTAGCACTATTATCTTCCTTCAAATAAAAATTACTACTTTCACTAGTCCTTACAAATCCAATACTTATAAGATAGGAATGAAGTCATTCATACCATGCTCTAGGAGATTGCTTCAATCCATACAAGGCTTTGTGAAGTCTACATACCATGTTTCTTTTGTCTGGATTGACAAACCCTTCTGGTTGCTCAATGTATACCTCTTCTTCAAGTATTCCATTTAGGAATACTGACTTGACATCCATTTGATATAATTTGAATCCTTTGAATGTATCATAAGAAAGCAATATTCTTATTCTTACTCCTTCTAGCCTAGCAATAGGTGCAAAGGTCTCTCCATAGTCTATACCTTCTTCTTGTGCATACCCCTTGCATACTAGTCTTGCTTTGTTCCTTGTGATTTATCCATTCTTGTTCAACTTATTCATGAATATCTATTTTGTACCAATGACATTCTTGTCATCTGGTCTTGGCACAAGTGACCATGTCTTGTTCTTCTCAATCTATTTAATCTCATCATTCATAGCACTTATCCATTCTTCATTATCAAGTGCAACATTGATAGACTTTGGCTCAAACTTATAATTTAAACAATTTGAGTTTAAAGACTTATTTCTTGTTCTTGTACCAGCTTTCTTATCTCCTATGATCTATATATTTGCATGGTTCCTTCTCACATATCTTGCAAGTACAGGTACAACTCTTTGTGTATCAACTTCATCATTATTTTGATCTTCATTCTGTTCTTCATCACCTTGCACATTATTCTGATTATTATCCTGACCATCGGTAATAGTAGTCTGACCGTTGGGTGCAACATTCTGTTGTTCTAGAATTAAGAACTATTGCTTGGGTAGAGTTTTGAGTTATTCACAGTATACAAACTTGTTGTAGTCCTCTGGTTCTTTGTGCTTTCCATCTCATTCTTTTCTACAAATTCATCTATCATTACATTTGCACTTTCAAAAAATTTGTTAAAAGCCTTGATGAGACATTTATAATCTTTGCTCTTGGTGGAATACTCTAGAAAAATACCTTCATCACTTTTTTCATCAAGCTTTCCATTTCTATCATCCTTTAAGACATAACATTGACTACAAAATATTTTGAAGTAACTTACATTGGATTTTTTACCATACCATAGCTCATAAGGTGTCTTCTTTGTTTCCTTCTTTAATTGTACTATGTTAAGTGTGTAGACAGCAGTACTAACAGCTTCCCTCCAAAATATTTGGGTGATGCCTTTTTCTATCATCAGTGTTCTAGCACAATCAACTATTGATCTATTCCTTCTCTCAGCAATCCTATTTTGCTGTGGTGTTCTTGGTGCAGAAACCTGACTTTTTATACCATGATCATTACAAAAATTAGTGAATTCATCTGATATAAATTCTCCTCCTCTATCTGATCTCAAACATTTTACATCCTTACCACTTTTTTTCTCTACCATATCCTTATACCATTTAAACATCTTGAATGCTTCAGATTTACCTTTAAGAAGCATGACTGTCATCATTATACAGTAGTCATCAACAAAGAGAATAAAATATCTATCTCCATAATAACTCTTTGTCCTCATTGGTCCACATAAATCAGTATGGACTAATTCTAGTATGTCATCAGATGTATGGGTTTTACTTTTGAAACTAGACTTAGTCATTTTACCTTTTTGACAATTCTTGCACATGATGTTGGCTGGCTTTGTCATCGTCGGTAAGCCTCTTACATTTCTCCTTCTACTTATTTTCATCATGTTGTCAAAATTCACATGACACAATCCTTTGTGCCACAACCATATGTCTTCATTTCTAGTCATTAAGAAAGTGGTGTTAGTACCATTCAGATAGAATAAATTACCTTTAGTCTGTTCACCGGTACCAATCAGTTTTCCTGATTCATTGAAGAGCTTTTCCTTCTTATTCTAAAATTCTACTCTGTGACCTAAATTATTCAGCTGAGAAACACTCAATAGATTATAATTCACTCCTTTTACCCAATAAGAATTTTCACATTTAATCAAGTTATTCAGCATTATTGTTCCTTTACCTTCAACTAGACAAGGTGTATCATTACCCATTCTTACTATACCACCATTATAATACTCAAAAGTGTTAAAATTTTCTTTATCACCGGTCATGTGGTGAGTGCAGCCACTATCTATAATCCAGATGTCATTATTGCTAACCTTAGATATGAGTGCAGTTTCTACATACCTTTCATCTTCATCTAAATCATATTTCACAGCTACAAATACCATCTCGATGTCTTCATCAGGTTTGGTGTCAGTATCTTCATCTTTGCACATAGCTAGGTAACTAGCCTTCTTACCTTTGTCCTTGTAGTCTTGGGTATCTCTTCTTTCTAATTGTCGGTAACCTCTGTAATCTTTGTTATCACCTCTATTAGATTTCTTCTCAAAATATCTATCATTACTTCTATCATCTTTTCTTCTGTTAGGACATCTTGCAGCAAAGTGTCCAATCTCTTTACAATTAAAGCATACAAGTGGTAACTTGCCTTTGTATTTACCTTTGCCTCTCTGCATTCTTCTTGCCATAAGTGCTTCTATTTCATCTAGATCTTCTTCTTCACTTTCACTTTCACTATCTCTTCTAGATGTGTGTCTATGACTTGATTTTCTTATTCTCATAGAAGACTTAAATGCAGACTCTGAGTTTGGTAACAGACTATTATCAAAGTTATTCATCTCAAATGAAATCAGTCTACCAATTAAACTATCAAGAGTAACTGTATTGTTTTCTACTGCTCTCATTTCTTGAATGATAGAAACTCTAATAGCATATACAGGTAGTAAGGTTCTTAATATTTTACTTACCACTGTCTCCTCTTCAAGTGTACCTCCAACTCCTTGTATAACATTGACTACTTCTTTTATTCTTGTGCTATACTGTGTGATGTTTTCTCCATCTTTCATTTTGAGATCATCCAATTTCCTCTAAGGCTTTCTTCCTTGGCTCTCAGAAAATTTGTATCACCTCCATGTACAAGCTTTAGTTTGTCCCACATCTTCTTTGTAGTTTTTCAATCCTTGACATCTTCAAATTCAGCATCAGAGAGTGAGAAAGAAAGCTCTATAACCATGTAGTTGTGTTCATTCTTCTCTCTCAGTTGATCTACTATCAGTACTCCTTTAGGAAACACATATTCAGTATCTAGGAATTGAGTAACATCATTACCAATACCTAATAAGAGGAGTCTCATCCTACCTTTCCATGAAGCAAAGTTGTCTTTGTTCAACTTGGGCACATCTCGTCTGTTCATCTTGTGATCTTGACTTAGGTCTTGAAACCTTCCTTTCTGATCATACAAGCTCTGATACCAATTGTTAATAATAACTGAGAGGGGGGGTGAATCAGTGGCCTCAAAAATTTATCCTTCAAATATTAACCACCAATCAAATAAACCTTGGATTATTAAGTCCCTACAAGATGCATGCCATGAACTACTTAAAATGAATAATTGTCTGTCAGTTTTCCTTTTCTGTCCTTATTCTCCTTGATTACCGATAAGCAGTATAACTATTTACCAAAACTCAGTAAATAAGCAGAGTATACCAATCAACCGAGTGTTAATTATGTTAGATACAAAACAAAAATAAATGAATCAGACACACATAACACATGAATTTTTAACGTGGAAACCCTGTTAAGAAAAAAACCACTGGGACCGGTACCCCAAATTTTCACTCTTTTGAAGTGAGCCCTATTAGGAGCCAACCCTATTAAAGGTTACAAACACACTGTTAAGTGTGACCTTGTTAGAGGATTTTATACATAGAGGTTATCACTTAGTGTTGGGCATCTATTGCTACCATCCTTGAATCAGCCTCCTTCTTAGACTGTTAATAGGTATCAGGCAAGTCCAATGCTACTTTCATGAATCAACATTTTTGGCACTCCTTGGGATGTACCTTAATATATAGAATATTGTTAAGTCTTTCTCTATTAAGAGACTTGATGCTTCAATGGTTAAACTGAAACACTATGACTTGTTTCTAATGCAACTTTGAATTGCAGATTTTCAGATCTATTTAAGTACATTACCTCTTTGATCAATGTATCAATTCAATTCTTTGTGCTCCACACTTTCTGCTCTGTGATGTTGTGCTTCACTGTCCATCAGTGTCTACAAAATTCGTTAGCTCTCCTTCAGCTTGATTGATTAGGACTGTATGAAGTTCTTCTTCATCAGTTTCTCTTCAGCATTCTCTTTTCATTCACTCCCCTTAATCCCCTTTTTCGTGAATGTGTTGTTACGAAAAATAAATTAAGCTTGTCTCTTATATAGACATGATATTCACTATTTCTTGATTCTTGGCGTAAACAACAATCCATCCAATTTGATTTAAAGCATAACTCCTGATTTATCTCGTACTTATCTTCTTGCCAACTGTACAAATCTTCTTTAAATAAATTACTTAACTCTGGTCGAATAAAACAAAGAAAACAACCAGTTAAGTCTATCTTTAGCTCTTGCTAGCTAGATATTTTGTCATTTTCTAATCTCTCTGTTCTGTCAGTCAATTCTTCAGTTAGCTTCAAGATCTCCATCCATTGGGCATCATTAGATTTTTACTCGTCAGGCAACTCTATTTTTAGCTCGTCATTCATCCTGTGGTTTTTCTCCGTCGAGAAACACTGTCTTCTGCTCATCGGGTATCACTGTGACTTTTCTTCTTTGGCTTTACCGATGGTGTGCACTCCGTCGGTGTTATCTGTCACTTAGTGAATACTTGAAATTTATGCATTGCTGAAAGCATAACCTTGGTTCTATTGATTCTCTGAAGTCTTTGTCATTATGTACATGACCGTATAGCTGATATTAAGTTGACATCAATGAAAATACAAACCATTAACTAATTTAATTCCTTGCATTATCTTCAACTTAAAATTATCAAACATTTAATCGGTTACATATCATCATATAATTGCAAACTATGGTAACATACTCATTTAATTCCAACTGAAATCAAAATCATATACTTCAATAGACCAACTGATCAATGAAAATATCAAGATCTGCTTATAAAACCAACTGATAATATATTGATATATTCAGAATCCACATTTTAACCAATGCTGAAATGACTTAAACAAAACAAATAATATTGTAAAGTTTTCTTTCCAGAGAACCGACCCTCACTTGGTCTTTCAAAATAATATATATAGCCACACAGGGCTTGCTTCCATTTTCAAATAACCAACTTCCCTAAAGATGGAAAAAACTTGCAGAAATGAACTTAAAATGGAAAAAATATTTTAGAAAACTAATTGGCCAATAGGCCAATTCCAAATCCATCAGATGCTTTGGTGGCATCCTTTTCTTCTTTCCACTCCTCAAATGTTGCAGAGAAGCTCTTCCCTAGTTCTTGATTCATTTTGGCAACTGCCTCAAACCTCTGCAACCAAACATTCTTGAAATTCTACATCTGCTGAGACTTATCTTCAAAGATCTTCATTTGTTCATAACCATAGACTACTACTGACTGCACATGAGCTAAAATTGAATGATCATTCATTTTGATTTCTTTAGAAGCTCTTAGTTTTTCCACCTTTTGATTGAAACAAGCTTGTACTTTAGCCATTTCACTACTAGCATCATTTTCCATTCCAAATATTTTTCCTGTATATTCATTTTGTGCATGCATGATCTCTTTTGAATTAATCTGGTTTTCAATAATTTGGGTTGATTCCTCAATGGATTTTTCATATAGTGAGCCTTCCCATTCCATATTCATCTTAACAATAAATAGAGAATTCTCATCTATCCCTGGCACTACTTTTTAAGAGAGGAACTTGTTTCTACCATAAGTATAAACAACTTCCATGTTGTGTACTTCAATTTCCAATTGCTCTTTTTCCTTTCTCCATAGATCCATAGCTCTTTTAATTATCTTTAATAACTGTTCAGATTTATCTATCAAGCTATCAAAACCACCAGCAAATTTAGTAATTTCTTTGGTTACCTTATCCATCCAGGTGAAGAAATCCTTTGAAATAGACCTGTCCTTGTGTACTTGGTCTAAGAATTTATGATTCTCTGGAGACTTGACATCCAGATCAAATGGGACTATCGATAGTGGTTAAGGCGCGAGATTCTGAAGCTGTTGGATGTATTTGGCCATTTCACAAAGAGCATGCTTTAATCTTATCTTGTCTTTTGCATCCTTCTGCACACGATGGTTGATATTTTTGTTTGTTGAGTTTGAAATCTTCAAGTCGGTGGCCCTGGTCGACATTCCCAGGTCTATCTTCTCTACAAGAAAATCTTTCTCTGTAACTTCATCATCGGTTTTATCAGAATTTGGCTTGAAGATTTCCACCATCCAATGACCTGTTTTGGCATCCATATCAACCATTGCTTCCACCTTTGGTTTCTTGACTCGCGAAGTCTTTCCAAGATACTTGTTGACCAAATCTTCCATAGGAGCAGAGATAGGAACAATGTTCCTTTTCTTATTGACAGATAATCCTATCCAGTTTGGGCTTTTTGGTGTAGAATCATTTGTAGGAGTGTTTAATATTGATAGGTCTTGCTAACCTTCTCCTATTGATTGATTCATTGAAGGGATGGCTGAGATCTTGTCCATTTTAAGCTTCTTTTGAGGTTGTAACTCACTTCCTTTTGCCTCAAGGACAATTACAATGCAGGGGCCCGTATCCTGTATTTTCTTTCCTTTTTCTCCTAGCTCTTGTGGTCCTTGAAAATTGTGCAAGAATTGGCTTTTCTTCTTCAAGATGATCTTTTATTTTGGTTTTAGATTCACCTGCAAGAAGCAATTTCTCAATTTCATTAGTAAGGGCAAAGGAAGTTGCGAGTTTTGAAATTCTTGTACTTTTCCTGATTACTAAATTAGAGGTCTCTTGCTTCTTCTTCTTATTCATTTCTTTTAGCCAATTGTCTGTTCTTTTGAAAACCTCATGAGAAATAGCACTTAAATCATCTACTTCCTCTCTTCCCCAATCTATTTTTCTAGCTACTACTTCACTGTTCTGCTCCACATGTCCAGGCTCTATCACATCATCTTTATCATCGGTACTAAGTCCTTTGATTTTAAATGGGAGCCGCATGGTGATAATCTGGTTCAATGTAAACCTAGAATGTAGCCTCTTCACAGCCTCAAACTCATCTATACAGTCTGCCCAAAAATCTTCTAAATCTGGCTGGTGTAGAAAGGTGGCATCTACCTTGAAGTGATTTGCCATGAATTTATTTCTATCAAAATAGCTTTGACTTTGATAGGAAGGGAGATTGATGGCCTTTATTTCAACATCAGGGGAGGACATAGCATGTGTTAATCTGAAATGATAATGCCCAATATTAATAGGGAAGAAGGAACCTACTCCTCTCTTGGGTCTGAACTTCACTCCTACCTAGAGTATTTGTCTGCATATCTCCAACAGAATATATTTATCTAAGAAATATCTTGGTAGCTTCATAGGTTCACCACTGAAACCTCCAACCCTCAAGTAACTGAAGGTGGAGAATTGGATAAAGAAACTGCTATAAATTTTAATCAACTCCATAGCTTCATTAGACATTCTATAATTGGCCCTTCCTCTCAACTCGAAAACAAGTTTGGCTAGGAATGCATCTTGTATTCTCTGGAAATTTATAGGATTTATCTTCTTCTACAAATAAGAATGATATTCATAGATGTTCATATCATCCTTCCATGGTTCATGGGGCAAGCCTTCCCAATTCTTTCTTATGGCTAATACATAAAACAAGTATGAAGACATATAGAAACTGGATGCCTCTGTAGACTGGGATAACTCTTCATCAGGTCTTGTTGCTATTACCTCGGCTCAGTCAACATATTTTCCATCAGTTAGAATAGTTTGGACAAGAATATACATCTAGTATTCCCACATAATGTCATTAGGTTTACCTCTCAATCCATTTAACATGACTACAATGTCATGCACTTCTCTTATCAAATGATCCTTCTTAAGAGGTTTTGGTAACCTAGAACCTCCTCTCTCCACTTTTAGCAACCAGTCTCTGGCTATGTTATTGCTATAATCTTTGAAATTATGATGAAATTCCTTCTTATCCTTCTCAAAACAACAGTCAACATAAGTTTCCGCAAAAGGGATTCTTAGAGAAGCCATAACTACTTGTCTTTTGATGGACACCAATACTTCTCCAGAAGGAAGAAAAATGCATTTTTCAATCCTTTTGTACCTATTTCTACATTCTATTACTAATTCAGGGCACGAAGTCACCTCGGGGAAACCATCAGCTTCCAACAATTCACTTTCCACAATCTTGGCCGAAAGGGTTCCTTCTTTTGCAACCTTTAATCTTTGAACAATCTTTGTTATGTCTTCATTTACAAGTATTGTATCTCTCATCTCTGGTAAGCAACTACTTATAGGAGAAAACTCTCTCCTTTACAAATTTTGCTTGAGAAGCCGACCCACTAGGACTACTCATAGTAACCCTTAAGTAAATGATTTCAAAAGAGATAAAAAAGACTGGAATTTCCTTTCCTTACAACATATAATTCTAAAACCAGAAAGGAGAATAAGGAAGATTACTTGAAACTCACCAGAGTCGTATTTTTTTCGCTTCTAGAGAGAAAAGGCAATTAGATAAGATATAATACATACATTTAATTTTCCTTCTTTGGTAATCATGATTGCATGCTGCGAATTAATGATTCTTGCCGTCATTAGCTGGTCACGTCTAATCGCATTTATTTCCTCTTCAAAAAAGATGCACTTCTACTAAGCTGACATTTATTTCCCATCTTTTCAAACTGATGTCTTAAAGGAAAGTGAGATCCAAAATGTGTCATGAGCACTTGATCCTTATCGCATTTTAGATTTTGAACCTTGAACTGTGAAGCGCGAATTTTAAAGTTCAAAATCGCATATGCCTTAGTCATATATTGATAAAACAATAGATAAAATAGACTAATGCAAGATGTATGGGGAGATATTGAATTATCAACACAAAAAGAAGAAGTTCAAAGTTCAAGATCGTGGAAAATGTGGATGCAAAAAAGAAATAGACGTGGGTTGAGTATGCAAAGCGACAAGCATAATTTGGAAAAGTGAACCTTGAACAAGAACCGCATAGTTCAAGATTCAATATTACATTGACACACCAACACACAGGTTAAAGAATTTTTCTGACCAAAGGATAAGCTTACAAGGATGTTGAATGGAAAATGGGAAAATGAACTTTGAACTTTGAACTACGAAGTTCAAAGTTCAAGATTCAATATGCACTTCAACATAATACATGACTCTTGAAAAGAGAATAAATCATAAGGATTTTTGACTTGCAATAGGTGGCTCTAATTGGGGATAGGATCGTGAGGGATGAAACAATGAACTCCAAAGTTCTCTAGTTCCGCACAAAACTAAACCTACAAACAAGAAAACCTAACCTAAAGCACAACAAAAACTTATTTACACAAAAGATCAACTGCTTATAGCTCATAAAGCTTGAGGTCTTGCCCATTAAAGGACAAGGGCATTTCTGTTCCATCAGCATATTTCAGTTTGAAAGAGTTGGGGCCGAGCTCTTGGCTTATCTCGAAGGGACCCTTCCATAATGACTCAAACTTGCTGTGTGCTCCTCGAGGTTCTCGCCTTTTTTATGACAATAAAACCTTATCTCCTGCCATGAACCTCCAAGGTCGAGCCTTTCTATCAAATATTTTCTTCACCCTAGCTTGGTGACTGGTAATGTGATCTATGATACTTTCCCATTCTTGTTCAATCTTTCACAAATACATGATCCTTTTCTCCAAGGCATTTTGAAAATGTTGGTCCTCGATCACTTTCTATAACTTAGCAGTAGCTACTTATAATGGGAGAGAAAGTTGAGCCTCAATGCCATATACCATCTTGAAAGGTGAAATTCCTATGGCTCATTTAGGTGAAGTGCAATCAGCCCATAGTGCTTCATGCAACCTCTTGTGCCAATCTCTGGCGTTGTTGTCAACTAACTTTTTCATTATAGAGATCAAATTCTTGTTATTCGATTCGGCCTGACTGTTACCTTGAGGAAAGTAGTCAGACGAGTGTAACAAATAAATTCCATTATCATAATAGAATAAATGCATTTCAAAAGAGGAGAAGTTTTGTGCATTGTCAACCACTATCTTTTTCAGAACTCCAAATCTCACCAAAACATTCTCTTTTAGGAAAGAACAGACTATTTTTCAAGTGGTCTTTTTCACGGGTATGGCCTCTACCCATTTTGTAAAGTAGTCTATTGCGGTCAGAATATGAGTGTGACCTACGCTTGAAGGAGGATTTATAGGACCTACAAAGTCTATACCCCACTGCTTGAAAGGTTCTTCAATAACTACAGGCCTTAATGGCAAAGCGGCCAAATGTGGTTTATCGGAAAACAACTTACATTTCTCACACTGTGCCACCCACTTGGAAGCATCCTTGAATATCCTGGGCCAGTAGTAACAATTCCTTAATATTTTTAAAGTTGTTACTGAGGATGAGAGGTGTCTTCCGCAAGCTTTGTTGTGAAAGGATTGAAGCAGTTTCTTTTGCTGATCTTCATTGACACACTAGAGGAACATTCCATCTAATCCTCATTTGTATAATACATCATCAACTATAACATACTTAGCTAATTTTAATTTCAAATTCCTTTTCTCTTTTGCAGTGCAATGATTTATACATTCTCCGTATGTTAAATAAAAGGCCACATTAGAGAACCAGGCATCTTTTAGTCCTGTGAACAAAGATAAAGGGATTCTTTCTCCTGATTCTTCATCATTTTATGCGATCATCTTGCAGAGACCTTGACCCCTTATCAATTTAGTAGGTTTGATTTCTAAATCAAACTCTTGGAATTTTTCCACCCACGTTTCTATGTTGTTCATAGAGACTTCCTATTGAGTTAAGATGCTCTTAACAGCCAAATTTGGCATGTAAACTGTAGAATGACAATGTAGAATGTAGTATCAAAATTGTTTGACAGCCTTCACTACTGCAAAATTCTGTGGGAGAGTACCTTAGCTCGTGTTTTTTCAATGGAACACTCATAAAGGAGATAGGAACATCCTCCCCTACTTCATTTTTCTACAATAGGATGCTTGACATGGTATGTTTTGAGGCATAGCAGTGTATCACAAAATCCTTCTGAAAGTCTGGATGAGCAAGGACTAGAGCTTAGGCAATTTCTTTCTTGACTTCATCAAAAGATATTTTAGCCTCATCAGTCCATTTGAAACTTTTCTTTTCACTTAGCAAGCTTACCATAGGCCTGGTTTTTTCTAAAAATTCAAGTACAAATCTTCTCAAAAAGTTTATTTGCTTGAAGAAAGACCTTATCCCATTCCTGTTTGAAGGAAAACATAGTTGTTGGATTGCTTGTACTCTTTCAGGATTGATCTTGATTCCTTCTTTCGATACTATATGACCCAATAGCTTACCTTAAGTCACACAGAAAATAGATTTCTTAGGTTTAATGATATCCCTTGACTTCTACATTCATGCAGAATGCGCTTTAAATATTTTGAATGCTTCTTTCTTCTACGAGAGAAGATGGTCATATCATCAAGATATACCACAATGATTTTATTCATCAAATGACCGAAAGAAGAGTTCATGGCCCACTGGAAAGTGGCCCCTACATTAATCAAGTTGAATGGCATTCGATTATATGCGAATGTGCCCCAAGGTGTGGTAAAAGTTGTCTTATGCTGATCGGTAGGGTCTACAATAATTTGATTATATCCTGAAAAACCGTCTAGCATAGACATCATTTCAGAGCTTGCGACCATCTGCAAAATATGATCCATGTTGGGAAGAGCAAAGTTATCTTTCAAGATAGCCTGATTCAAATTTCTAAAATCCACATAGATCCAAATTTCTCCATTCTTCTTACGAACGGGTACTATGTTCGCTACCCAAGTTGAATGGTGAATTGGGTATATTATTCTAGCACTCAGCATCTTATCAACTTCTCTGAAAATGGCATCAGCTACCCTGGGATTATAATTCCTCAATATCTGTCTGAAGGGTTTGGCACTAGACTTTAGCGGAATATGATGTTGAAACTATCCATTTCTGAAATCTTTCAGGTCTTCATATGACCATGTAAACACATCTTTAAACTCCTTTAGTAACTTTGTGAACAAAAATTTCTCATGAGAATTACAACATGTGCCTAAATTCACATACCTAGGATTCTCATTATCACCTATATTTATTTTCTCAAAGTCGCCAGACTGATTGCTACTAGATCCTTCAGTTTGGCTAATAAAATAGTCACTACGGTCAAATAGGCTTTCCATTGTTATGAGACCTTTAGGAATATGATTTCATTTTAACTGTACGACACCTTCCTTTTCATCAATTCCCTTGTCTGCACATAATTCCTGACACTTGAACTTAGAACCTTCAAAAAATACTGAAGAGAATTTTTTGATACCCTGTAAAAATGTCAACACATGAGCGTCGTCACTGAAGACTTGCCAAGAACTGGCATTGTCTGGCACACTAGGGTGATGGACCAGCTCAATAGTGTAATGAATATTGTCAAAATTAGGATGAGGAATTAACAATGCTACAGAACCAGCTAGGACGTCTACTCTTGAATTCAATTCTCTAGGCACCGCTTCGATTGAAAATGCCTCGAAACCCTCAATCTCATCCCAAAGTCTATTTCTGTAATGCTTCATACACTCATTTCTTACTATGTATATCCTTCGTACCTATTTCAAAATCAACTCAAAATCTCCCCTAGCTTTCAAAATTTTGATACCCTTCCTTTTCGCCTCTTGAATGCCGAGCAATAGAGCCTCGTATTTAGCTATGTTATTGGTATTTTTGAATTCCAATTTAAAATCAAACGGTAACTTTTCTTCAAGAGGAGATACCAGAACTACCCCTACACTAGAACCCGTGGAAGAACAACTTCCATCAAACTCAAGGGTCCAGATTCCTTCATTGCTAGGAGGTTCTATCTCTGTAACATCTTCTTCAGGAAAAATTACATAGTTAGCAAAATCCATTTCTTGATATAAGATCTGGGCTCTAGGATCTTCAGATGGGAAAATAGTATATTTTTACTTGGTCTCACGTTGTAATATCACCTTTTGATTGCCAATGGGAATTATTGCTTGCAACCAATCTAATTTAATTTCACCTCCTAAATCTCGGTAGAAGGTTTGACTTAAGAGCGTACCATAGCTAACAGGTATGTAAGAAACTAGGATGGTCAACTTTAGCCTTTTATTTGGGAAGGTGACTAACAAAACCTAAGCATCCTTGATTTGACCAAGCAATGGGACTTGTTTAGAATCTAGCAAGTAGCATTTTCCAAAAGTCTTCGTTAAGGGCAAGTCTAGGGATTTTTCAACAGATGAGGGCATTATATTGTCTCACGTCCCTGAGTCTATGATGCAGTTACTAAGTTTATGACCATGCATGAACAGAGATACATAGAAAGGTTCTGGTTTTCCTGAAATTTGAGCAGGTTCTGAGGATTCTTGGCTAAGGATAGGTTGAACATTTTCAGGATGATTTGGTTCAAGATTTACAGGAATTCCTTGAGCAGACACAGTATTGATTTGATTAGTTATAACCTCACGAGAAGACCCTCTTACAAAATCCACTAATTTAAACAACTCATTGGGATTTAGCTTCAAATATTCAATAGGGGAAATCTGAATTTTGGAAGACTTGCAAAAATCAACAAAATCAAAAGAAGAATCAGGGTCTGATTTCTTTAGAATCTTTACCTCTGGTCCTGCTTTTTTGTCTTCCCTTGAGTTTTTAATTTGGTTCATATGCTCTTTCTCCTTTTTATTTTGGAATGGTTCTGAGACCCGGTTGGTACCTTTGCTACCTTGCTGACCCTTGGTAAGCACAGCACAAGAAGGTTTCTCCAGAGTAATTAAAATATCACCACCACGGTCTGAATCAGACTTATACTCTAGGTAGTAACTTACAGAGTCGCCAGGTCCTCCAGAGTTTGGTTCATTAGTAGGGATCTCTTTAATAGTCTCTTTGTTATCCTCTAACTGTTTATATCACACCATCTTAGGACATGTGTTTCCATTGTGCTCGTCACTTAAATGAAAAATGCACATATTACTCCTTGCAGGAGGAGGCTAAATTTGTAGTCTTTGTTGAATTGGAAAGACATTTGATGATTTCCCATAATTTCCTATCCCTTGATTTGGATATCTACGAGGTATATCTTGATACGGGGCGGGGGTAGCTTTTGGTATATGTCTTTTTAGGGAAATCATGTCATTAACTAATCTATGTACTATAGGGTCCGTAGAACCATAAGTAGATTCTTGGTTAGTTGATGTTTGCACTTCTCTTTTCCACTTTCCTATTGTTATTAAATCATCCTCAAGTTCTACTACAAGATTCTGAGCTGCAGCTAAATCAGCAACTCTATCCCGTCTCAACTGATAACTTATGTCTAGTGGCATAGCATTGACAAAGAAACCTTTTTGATTTTCACCATTCGGTCTTTTGGTATTGGGAATTTGGTATAGGATCTTGTTTAATTTTTCCATGAACTCTCTCATAGGTTCATGCATCTCCTTTTTTAGTTGGGATAGTTGAAGCAAGAGAGAGTGTTCATTTTCAGCAGACTTGAAGCATGATTCAAAGGTTGTCTTCATAGAATTCCAATCAGTAATGTGACCATTTGGAAAATGGTAAAACTAGTCAACAACTGAATCGGGAAGGGTTTGCACAAATAACCTAATTGCCACATCTTCATGTTGGACAGCTAAAACTCCACAAGAAGTATTGAAAGTATTCAGATGGCCATCTACAGAAACTTTTCCATTACCATAAAATTTAGGTAATACATCTCTGGCCCTTTTTGGCAAGGGGTGGTTTCCTCCCACATTTAAAGGACCAACAACTGCCTGTTAGTAAAAACTGAGAGGGGGGGTGAATCAGTGGCCTTAAAAATTTATGCAATTTAAACTTTAATCCACCAATCAATACTTCTCAAATTATTAAGTCCCTACAAGATGCATGCCTTTGAAATACTTGAAACAAATAACTGTCTGTCGGTTTACCTTGTTTGTCCTTATTCTCCTTGATAATCGATAAGTAATAAACTGTATTTATCGATACTCAATAAATATGTAGAGTATATACCAATCAATCCATAAATGCATATGTAGAATTTAAAACAATAAAGTAATGAACCATACACATATAACATAAGGATTTTAACGTGGAAACCCTATTAAGGGAAAAACCACTGGGACCGGTACCCCAAATTTTCACTCTTCTGAAGTGAGCCCTGTTAGGAGCCAACCCTATTAAAGGTTACAAACACACTGTTAAGTGCGACCTTGTTAGAATATTTTTATACATAGGTTGTCACTTAGTATCTGGCATCTATGCTACCATCCTTGAATCAGTCTCATGACTATCAATAGGCTTTATGCTAATCTTACTACCATCCTTGAATCAGCCTTTTTCTTAGACTGTCAACAGGATTTAGGTAAGACTGATGCTACTATCATGAGTCAACCTTCTGGTAATCTGTTAGGATATACCTCAATTACAAAAGACTATTAAGTCCTGCTATATTAAGAGACTTAATGAATCAATGGTTAAACTAAAACAAAATGACCTATTTCTAATGCAACTGAATTGTAGATTTTCAGATCTATTTACTTACAATATCTTTCTGATCAATGTATCAATTCAATTCCTTTGTACTTAAATCTTTCTTCTCTGTGATGCTGTGCTTTTTTGTTCGTCGGTGTCTGCAGAATTCTTTAGCTCTCCCTTAGCTTGATTGATTAGGACTGCATGAATTTTATCCTTCATCAGTTTCTCTTCAGCATCTTCTATCAGTTCACTCCCCCATTTATCTAATTGCTTACAGGAATTAATTATGCTTGACTCTTAAATAGACATGATATCCCTTAATTCTAGGTTCTTGATTCTTGATTCTTTGTGTGAAAAACAACTAGCCAAATTGATTTATGGTTTTAACTCTTGATTTATCTCGTAGTTATCTTCTTGCCAGTTGTACAAATCACTTACTTAACTATGGCCGAATAAAAAAAATAAAACAACCAATTAACTCTATCCCTTAGCTCTGCTAGCTAGATATTTTGTCATTTTCTGATCTCTCTATTCTATTGGTCAATTCTGCAGTTTGTCATCGGTGACAACTGCCAGTTCCATCGGTGTAACTTTAGTTAGCTTCGAGATCTCCATCCGTCGGGCATCTTTGGATCTTGCTCGTCGGGAAACACTATTTTTAGCTCGTCGGGCATCCTTTGATTCTGCTTCGTTGGGCAACACTATCTTCTACTCATCAGGCATCACTGTGATTTTATCTCTGTATTTATTGATGGTGTGCACTCTGTCAGTGTAGTCTGTCACTTAGTGAATACTTGACTTTTATGCATTGCTGAAAGCATAACCTTTATTCCATTGATTCTCTGAATTCATTGGCATTATGTATATGACCATACAAATGATATCAAGTTGACATCAATGACAATATAAACCATTAACTGATTTAATGTCTTGCATCATCTTCAACTTAATATAGTCAAACATTTAATCAGTTACATGTCATCAATCTCTCCCTTTGGCATTGATGGCAACATGCTATATTATCATACTATACTATCGCTAATACAATATGAAATACAATTGTTGAGATTCATCAAATTACCAAACAGTTTGTTTTGATAACCGATAAAATGTCTGACCACCGGTAAGCTCTGTGTAAGCTTAGATTTGATTCTTGCAGCTTTTTTGTTTCTTCTTTTGATGTGTTGTGACCTCTGTTGGTGTCAATTTTTTTTTTGACTATTCTGCTTCTTTGATGTCTTTCTCTTTTGTTTGCAACATTGATGCAAATTCTCTCCCTATGGATATGATCTCTCCCTATTTTGAGTAATCTGATAATGAATAGTTTCTAATGATAATATGAATACATTCTCTCCCTTTGACATTAATGCCAAACAAATATTTTCACAAATA
>MU226751.1:839068-868818 GCA_018584345.1 Thuja plicata
ATATATACTTCCTCTTCTAATATCCCATTTAGAAATGCTGACTTCACATCCATTTGATAGACTTTAAATCCTTTGTAGGCTGCATATGCAAGTAGAGTTCTTACACCCTCCAATCTTGCAACTGGGGAGAATGTCTCTCCATAGTCAATTCATTCCTCTTGTGCATACCCTTTGCATACTAGTCTTGCTTTATTCCTTGTCACCTCTCCATGTTCATTTAGCTTGTTTATGAATACCCACTTTGTACCAATTACATTTTTGTTGTCAGGTCTTGGTACTAGTTTCCATGTATTTTTCTTTTCAATCTAGTTTATCTCTTCATTCATCGCTTGAATCCAATCTTCATTGTCCAAAGCATCTTTTACTGTCTTAGGCTCAAAATCACATAGAAAACATGTGTCTTCTCTTAATTTGCCTCTTGTCATAACTATAGAATCCTTTGCTCCTATCATTTGATCAGGTTTATGGTGCCTTCTTACATATTTTTCCAAAGTAGGCTCTTTCTCAGCTTCAATTTGATCATTCAATTTCAATTCAGGGTGAAACTTTGACTCGACATCTCCATCAGATAGCTTGGCAGTCACCTCCTGTTGCCCGGAAATTTTTTTCTGTGTCTCGGCAGGTGCAGACTGTTGCTCGGAAAATTCATTTTTAGTTTCTCTAGAATCCTCATGTTCAGGATAAGTGAATGATCTGTATTTTTCAGGCTCAATCATGCTTTCAACTTCATTTCTTTCTACATATTCATCAATTCTAACATTTGCACTTTCCACAATTTTTTTAGTGTTAGAAGTCAAACATTTTTATGCCTTACTCTTAGTAGAATATCCAAGACATATGCCTTCTTCTCCCTTAGCATCAAGTTTACCATTTCTGTTATCCTTCAGTATAAAAAATCCACTCCCAAAGACTTTAAAATAACTTATAGTAGGTGCATGCCCATACCATATCTCATAAGTTGTAGTATTTGTCCCTTTCTTGACTTATACTTTGTTCAAGATATAAATAGTTGTACTCACAGAGTCTCTCCAATATTTTTGTGCAACATTTTCCTCCATCATTAATGTTCTGGTACAATCCATGATAGATTGATTTCTTCTTTCAGCTATACCATTCTATGGTGGTGTCCTAGGTGCTGACATCTGTCTTTTTTATCCCTCGGTCATTACAGAACCTGTTAAACTCATTAGAAATGAACTCACCTCCTCTGTCAGATCTCAGACATTTTAGACTCTTACCTGTTTCCTTTTCAACTTTTGCCAAGTACAACTTAAATAACTGAAATGCATCAAATTTTTCTTTGAGAAACATAACAGTCATCATCCTAGAGTAGTCATCTACAAATAGAATAAAATATTTGTCTCCACAGTAACTTTTCTCACCAATAGGTCCAAAAAGGTCAGTATGAACCAATTCCAAAATGTTCTCAAAAGTATGATTTTTGCTCTTAAAACTAGATTTAGTCATTTTGCCCAATTGACATTGCTTACACATTGCATTCTTAGGTTTCTTTAACTTAGGCAGCCCTCTAACCTTTTACTTATGCTTACCAAGTTATCAAAGTTAACATGACATAGCCTCTTATGCCATAACCAAACATCATTATATTGTGAAAACATGCATGTCTCTTCAGCTAAATCCATATAGAAGAAGTTACCTTTTGTTTTCTCACCACCTCCAACTAATTCTCCATTGGCATCATAGATCTTTTCTTTTCTATGATGGAATTCAACTCTGTAACCAGAAGTGTTCAGCTGTGAAACACTCAACAAATTATACTTAAGATCATCAACCCAGTATACATCATCACATCTAATCTTGCTAGTCAATTGAATTGATCCTTTCCCTTTAACTCTACAAGGTGTATCATTACCAAACTTAACATATCCACCTTAACATTGATCTAAGGTTTCAAATTTGTCCTTATCACCAATCATGTGATGTGAACAACCACTGTCAATAATCCAATGATCACCTTTACTCATATAATAAATTAGTGCAGTTTTCTCATCATCATCAAAATCATCTTTCATTACAACATACATAACTTCTATATCATTTTCAACAGATTTATCAGATTCACTGTCAGAAGCTTCTTCAGCTATATAACAAGATTTCTTACCTTTATCTTTGTAATCATTGTACTTTATGTAGTCTTGATCATCCTTTCTATCTTTATACTTGCTCTCTTCTTTCATCTTTTTCATTCTTGTCAGGACATCTAGCAGCAATATGACCAACTTTGTTACAAGAAAAATAAATAATAGGAAGTTTACCTTTGAATTTTCCTTTTCCTCTAGCTGGTCTCCTTGCCATAAGTGCCTCAATCTCTTCTAGATCATCATCTAAGGTGTCACTGTCACTGTCCACACATTTCTTTCCCTTCCTTGATTTTCTGATGACCATCTATGACTTGAATGCAGATTCAACAGCTTGTGGAGTATAGTTGTCAAAATTTGACATCTCAAATGTAGTAAGTCTACCTACCAAACTTTCCAGAGTCAAATTGTTATTAGCAGTACATCTCAGTTCTTGAATTGCAGATACTCTAATAGCATAAATAGGAAGAAGTGTTCTCAGTACCTTGCTCATGATAGTGTCATCATCAATGATTCCCTTAGCTCCTCTAATAGAATTTACAACTTCCTTTATCCTATCATAATATTGCATTATATTTTCTCCTTCTTGCATTTTTAAATCATCAAACTTACCTCGCAAGATTTCATATATGTCTCTTAGTATATTTGTATCACCTCCATAAATGGTTGCAAGGGCATCCCACATCTGCTTTGCGCTTGTACAATCTTTGATGTCCTAAAATTCATGATAGTTCAGAGATGATGCAAGTTCCAACATTGCTTGATTATGTTCATGCTTTTCTCCTAATTGTGCAGCATTCAAAACTCCAGTAGGGGCTACATATTCTATTTCAATATGTCATTTAGCAGAATCACCAATAACAGCCAAGTGAAGTTTCATCAAATTTTTCCATGCAGGAAATTTTTCCTTGTTAATCTTCAGTCCATCCCTTTTCTACATCTTGATCCTTATCTCCAAGTACCTTCAAACTTTTTCAAGAGAACAAGTGCTCTGATACCAATTGTTAGGATGAATTTAGAATAATTGAGAGGGGGGGTGAACCAGTTATCCTTAGGTCTAGATGTGCCCATATAAAACTTTAAACCAACTTCAACAACTCAGATCTGTTTGGTAGCAATAAACAACAAAAGTGTGCAGTTTACTATACTAATGAAATAAGCTTGTAGAATACTTAATAGTAAAACACAACAATAACATTTACACATTTTAACACCATGATTTAATGTGGAAACCCAATATGGGAAAAACAACCAGTAACATGCTACCAAAATTTCACTCTTCTGAAGTGATTCCATGTTAGGAGCCAGCCCTATTAAAGGTTACAAAACACACTGTCAAATGTGACTTGGTTAAAGAATTTAATCACCCTGTCATGAGTGGCCTTGTTAGAGGACTTAGAAAATTCTAATCTAAATTTCACCTTGTTCAAAGGATTTATACAATGACTATTAGGTCAACCTATTTAAAGGATTTAAACTGATACAATGGTTAGAAAGTAATCAGCAGGTGTGATCTGATACATACAACTTACTTTCCAATTTCAACTCTAATGCTAATTCACTGAGTGGCCTCCATTTTCATCTCAAACTTTAGATCTTCTTGGAAATCCATCAAGCAATCACTTCACTTCTCTGCTTAGCCTTCTCTGCTAGGTCTTTACCAATCAGTCAATTAACCATGCAATACTTTGCATTCAACTTCTCCTTGCTTGGATACTAAGACAATAACCACAGTAGGTTATAATATACCTCTTCATCTAGGTCAGATAAATCTTTTTCTGCTTAATCAAGATCATAGATCTTAGGTTAGGTCAGATCCAATAGATCTTTCCATCTTTACATTTAATTTACTTCTCCAATATAGTCATTAATTAAACATTGAATCTATGTGCTAATAATGGTTTCCCATGCATTAAATGAGTGTGGACCAATCTTAATTAATAATGCATATCCTGATAAATCAACTATGTTGGCCATAGATCTCAAATCTCATCAATTAACAAAATACTGATGCTCGGCTTCCTCTGTCTCGCATGGAATTTCACTGGCACTCAGCATCATCTTTTCTTTTCTCGACATCACCTTTCGCTTTGCTCGGCATCAACTTTACAATGAACTGTCAATGATAGATAAACAATGTATCACTTTGCCAAAGTCCCAAATGATCAAGTACCCTGGTGTATACTCATAACTCAACCATTTCCTTGGTCTTCTTGTTATCCCATTCTTTCAAATCTTCATCAATCAATGGATAAGGTACTCAAACATACAGTAATAGTCTCACCAGTTAAGGTTTGACATCAATGACATAATAACAATTGTCTACATTGTAGAAATATTTCCAATAGATACTTGCTGACCAAATCTCCCACAGGAGAAGAGATAGGAACAATGTTCCTTTACTTATTAATAGATAATCCTAGCTAGTTTGGACTTTTTGGTGTAGAATCATTTGTAGGAGTGTTTAATATTGACAGGTATTGTTGACCTTCTCCTTTTGATTGAGTATTTGAAGGGTTGGCTGAGCTCTTGTCCATTTTAAGCTCCTTTCAAGGCTGTAACTCAATTCCTTTCACCTCAAGGTCAATTACAATGTAGGGGCCCATATCTGTATTTTCTTTCCTTTTTCTCCTAGCTCTCATGGTCCTTGAAAATTGTGCAGGAATTGGCTTTTCTTCTTCAAGATGATCTTTTATTTTGGTTTTAGATTCACCTGTAGGAAGCAATTTCTCAATTTCATTAGTAAGGGCAGGGGAAGTTGTGAGTTTTGAAATTACTTTACTTTTCCTGGTTACTGGATTAGAAGTCTCTTACTTCTTCTTCTTTTTCATTTCTTTCAGCCATTTGTCTATTCTTTTGAAAACCTCATGAGAAATAGCACTCAAATCATCTACTTCCTCTCTTCCCCAATCTATTTTTCTAGCTACTACTTCACTGTTCTGCTCCACATGTTCAAGCTCTATCGCATCATCTTCATCATCAACACTAAGTCCTTTGATTTTAAAAGGGAGCCACATGGTGATAATCTGGTTCAATGTAAACCTAGAATGTACCCTCTTCACAACCTCCAACTCATCTATACAGTCTACCTAGAAATATTCTAAATCTGGCTGGTGTAGAAAGGTGGCAAATACCTTGAAGTGATTTGCCACGAATTTATCGCTATCAAAATAGCTTCAACTTTGATAGGAAGGGAGATTGATGGCCTTTAGTTCAGTATCAGGGGAGGACATAGCATGTGTTAATCTGAAACGATAATGCCCATTATCAATAGGGAAGAAGGAACCTACTCCTCTCTTGGGTCTGAACTTCACTCCTACCTGGAGTATTTGTCCGCATATCTCCAATAGAATATATTTATCTAAGAAATATCTTGGTAGCTTCATAGGTTCACCACTAAAATCTCCGACCCTCAACTAACTAAAGGTGGGGAATTGGATAAAGAAACTGCCGTAAATTTTAATCAACTCCATAGCTTCATTAGACATTATATAATTGGCCCTTCCTCTCAACTCAAAGACAAGTTTGACTAGGAATGCATCTTGTACTCTCTATAAATTTCTAGTATTTCTCTTCTTCTGCAAATAAGAATGATATTCATATATTTTTATATCATCCTTCCATGGTTCACAGCGCAAGCTTCCCCAATTTTTTCTTATGGCTAAAAAATAAAATAGGTATGAAGACATATAGAAACTGGATGCCTCTTCAGACTGGGATAACTATTCATCAAGTCTTTCTGCTATTACCTCAGCCCAATCAACATATTTTCCATCAGTTAGAATATTTTGGACAAGAATATACATCCAGTCTTCCCACATAATGTCATTAGGTTTACCTCTCAATCTATTTAACATGACTACAATGTCATGCACTTCTCTTATCAAATGATCCTTCTTAAGAGGTTTTGGTAACCTAGAACCTCCTCTCTCAGCTTTTAGCAACCAGTCTCTGGCTATGTTATTGTTGTAATCTTTGAAATTATGATGAAATTACTTCTTAGCCTTCTCAAAGTCACAGTAGACATAAGTTTCTGCAGAATGGATTCTCAGAGCAGCCATAACTACTTGTCTGTTGATGGACACCAATACTTCTCCAGAAGGAAGACAAATGCATTTGTCAATCCTGTCGTACCTATTTCTTCATTCCATTACTAATTTGGGGCACGGAGTCACCTCGGGGAAACCAACAGCTTCCAAGAATTCAATTTCCACAATCTTGGCTGAAAGGGTTCCTTCTTTTGCAGCCTTCAATCTTTGAACAATCTCTGCTATGTCTTCATTTACAAGGATTGTATCTCTCATCTCTAGTAAGAAACTACTTATAGGAGAAAAATTTCTCTCCTTTACAAATCTGGCTTGAGAAGCTGACCCACTAGGACTACTCATAGTAACCCTTAAGTAAATGATTTCAAAAGAGACGAAAAAGACTGGAATTTCCTTTCCTTACAACATTTAATTCTAAAACCAGAAAGGAGAATAAGGAAGATTACTTGAAACTCACCAGAGTCATATGTTTTTTGCTTCCAGAGAGAAACCTTCAATGTGCATCGGCTCTGGATGTGCTTCCTATGGTTGTGTGAAAATAGAAAAGGCAATTAGAGAATATATATATGTATATAATTTTCCTTCTTTGGTAATCATGATTGCATGCTGCGAATTAATGATTCTCGCCATTATTAGCTGGCCACTTCTAATCGCATTTATTTCCTCTTCGGGAAAGATGTACTTTTTTTGAGCTAGCATTTATTTCCCATCTTTTAAGACCAATCTCTTAAAGGAAAGTGAGATTCGGTACGTGTCATGAGCACTTGATCATTATCGCATTTCAGATTTTGAACCTTAAACCATGAAGCGCGAAATTCAAAGTTCAAAATTACATATGCCTTAGTTGTATATTGATAAAACAATAGATAAAACATACTAATGCAAGATGCATGGGTAGATATTGCATTATGAACACAAAAATTAGAAGTTCAAAGTTCAAGATCATGAAAAATGCGGACGCCAAAAATAAATAGACCAGGTTGAGTATGCAAAGCGACAAGCGTAATTTGGAAAAGTGAACCTTGAACAAGAACTGTGTAGTTCAAGATTCAAGATTCAATATTACATTGACACAACAACGCGCGGGTTAAAAAACTTTGTCGACTGAAGGAAAAGCTTATGAGGATGTTGAATGGAAAATGGGAAATTGAACTTTGAACTGCAAAGTTCAAAGTTCAAGATTCAATATACACTTCAACATAATACATGACTCTTGAAAAAATAATAAATCATAAGGATTTTTGACCTTCAACACCTCCTAAACTCCTAGGAAACAACCTCATTAAATATGTTGTATCATGCATAAACTCAAGGATTAATGCACAAAATTCCCTTAAATGATCTTGGGGATCAGATGCTCCTTCATACTTATCGTATTTACGGAAAACAACATTATTTGGGAATGGGACCATAATTAGGGTTTTATCGAATGGAAATGGACACAAAGCTTTGATGGAAAAGGGTTTAGGAGCCTCACTTTGTTTCATTGTGTCCAATTGCATTTGGAATAATTTGAATTTTTTGTTCATGATATCAATAGGATTTCCCTCGGCTTCTTTTGTTTAAGTTGATTGACATGATAATCATGAGGGAGTTTAAGACCAGCTTGGGATAGGTCTAAAAATTACTTCTCCCTATCTCTATCCAACACTTTTTCCATGAGTCTCATGAAGAATGGACTTTGCATGACTTTGTTAACCTTCCCATCAGTTGCTTCTTCTTCATTACGGTCAACGTTGCCCCCATTGTTTTTTTTATTTAACCCTTGGTTGTTAGGGTCCATTGCTCCTCCATTATTGTTATTGTTTAACCCTTGGTTATTAGGGTCAATTCCTCCCCCGTTGTTGTTATTATTATCAACCGCACCACCTCCATTATTATTCATATCCTTATTAGCATGGTTGATTTGATCTGGGTCAATGTTTCCAAAGGGGAAAGACATATTTGGTTCCTCTTCTCTTATAGGTTCTTGTGTTGGTCTCAAAGAGGTGAATGTGTCACTTGGAAAAGGAATCTCTTGCCTTATATATGAACTGTCTAATTGCAGGGTGTTTTTAATGTAGTGAGATTGAGTAAAATCTGGCATGGACATGAATTGCATTAAAAATGTTGGCTTTCTCACTTATGTTGATCAATCCCTTATGATTTTTTGCAAAATGTCCAAAACTAGGTATTCTGATCAGTTTGGAATTACGAACAGCTGGAAAACCCAAAAGGGTACTCAAATATGAAATCCAATTTTCTCCAAGCCTTCAGGAAGTATCCACTATTTTTCCCTCTTTATTTCTGGGTGTCACTTGCCTGTGTATAGGCGTGACTTAAATCTTAACAAACGTTGACTGGAATTTATGTAGGTGGCACTCTGCAGTGGAGCAGGTGGCTTTTGCCTATTGATAGGCGTTGTTTAAATGTTTTCTAGGCATCATTTAACTGTTCACAGGTGGTACTTTGCAGACCAAGATTGTTTTTCTTAGAATTTTTTTATTTTAAAATTTTTAATGTTTTGATCAGGTCTGCAGAATATGCTTGCTTGAAAATTGAAAACAAACGCAACACACATGTCAATTTTGCATCATGTCCCTAAAACAACACTAAATGTGTATGTTCTCGGTCATTTTAACAAGTATAACACAAGAATATCTTCTACGCAATCTACCTAAAGTCGGATTTGGATTTTAAACACTTTGGCTATAAAAGGTAGGATTGCTACCTATTTAGGATTTATTGATCACCTTCATTCTAAACTATGCCAAGTTCTTTTACCCCCTTGTGGGCTTCCCACCTACACAAAAGTATGATTTTGCATAATCCCAAAGGACTACTCGAGGAAGTGAAGAAACTTGCACACAATTTAGTCAGCCTCCCATTAAGTAAGAATGCATTTGTTTATAGTGGGTTGGATAGTATCACGACAAAAGCGATTGTCTCCCACTTTGGGTCATTCCCTCTCACCGTCCTCATAAGGAAATTCTTGGGAGGCAGGCCCTCTAAAGCTCTATTTTAACTAGCATGTATAGAAAAGAAAGAAATCAAACTTAGTTCAACAAGTTTGGGAGTTTGATTCACTGAAAAAGTGAAGAGCACATCCCTATTTTTGTTCCTTGTTCCAAACACTTCAAACAAAATGGTTCTTTTTCAACCTCGTTGAAAAGAGGTTCTTATAATTGAAGTGCATGGTTAATTTCCTCCCTTTCTTTCTACCACTTCAAACGCAACATGTTTGGTTTTTTGATCAACTTGCAAGAAGTTGAGAGCATATGCCTAATGCTTTGTTCAAAATGGACAATAAAAGGGTTTTCCCTATTTAGACTAGTTTAAATGAAATGCCACAAGCTAAGGGAAAAAAATCTTGATGAGAAGATTACCTCTTTTGAAACTAGCAATGGTTGGGCATTTTTTTGAAGTTTTTTCTTTTTTTCCTTACTCACCTAGTGGCGATAGTTCCCACTCTGGCTCCTCCAACAAGTGATGTAAGTGTTCCAAGGCTTGCTAGTACTTCACCTAAGAGACCTTAGCTTGTCTCTTCTAGGAACCTAATCTCCTCTAGGTCCTGATTGGCTTAGATGATTAACTAATTCCAATTCCATTTCTCCTCCAAGAGTTCTCCACTCATGTGCTTCACCTTGAAAGACTAACACCTTTTGTTAGTTCAAATCTTCACTTTTCCCACTACACTTAGAAGAGTCTAAGTGCAAATTTCCACTTTAACACTCATGAATCACTTGCAAGGATGTCCATCATCATGTAGACATTGCATTTGATCCCAATGGAATCCATTTTGAAGGATCTCTTCACTCCTTGCAATCGAGTTCACAATTTTGTCACAAGAAGGCCTAATTCCTTGTAGCCTTTCACAGTGTGTTTTTCCCACTTATTTTAAAACTTTCCCAATTAACTTGAAAATATAAGACCATATCCAGATACCCTTTATCTTTTACAAGATATTTTTAATTTTTTAGCCTCAGAAGTCCTCCGTACATAAGATTCCAACAATCTAGGTCCAATAGGGCTAATAGGCCTAATTTCTAGGACTGACTGCAACTTAGTTGAAAACTTGTTCAAAGCTTGGTCTCAGTGATTGGTATGAACTTTAACATCATAACATGTCAAGGTATGACTAAACCCTAACTGGAACTATACTTATTCTGTACAGGTCTTCACTACCCTGCAAGTTACACTCACTGTTTCATCACCAAACCTCTAACCGGACAGTGTATGCTCGCCTAGGGCTTGGCACTAAAAATAGCTATTCCATCTTCCATGACTCCTAAATATACACATATGTACACTATTGACTCCCCTAACATATCCATATATCCTTAGGTATTTCCCATGGCTAGATTTCATGGGGGAGCCATTACTAGACTGACTGGTCAAGACAGGACTAGTAGACTCTCTAAACACAAAACAATTTATACAAGACCTTAAAAGATCACAAAGAAACTTTACTACTAAATGAAAAACACTCCAAACTATCCTAAGAACACAAAACAATCACTGGTTTGAATCTTTCAATCCATAAAGTATCACTGTCACAATGAAATGCTCAGGATTTCTGAAAACACAGAATTGCAGACTCTATTGCTCACTCCAAACTTATTACAATGAATGACTTACTCCTGAGATTCGAGTCTCTCCATGCATTAGATGCCTTCTTCCATAATTATAGGCCTTTTTTATTGATTCCCCACTCCTATTTTGTAGGGGGATCCAAGGTAACCGTGTCTCATGCAACATTTGCAATAATTGCAAATGTTGTCATGACAACAATTTAGCAACTTTTGGCATCTTTGCTTTTATGCCACTTTCCTCATTTCTAGGACATCTAACCTTTTTAATTTGAGGATCCAAGATCATTAAAGGCCTTAAGGCATCTCTATTTCCTCATTTATGTGTTTAGGACACATTCATGACTCAAATCCAACATTTAGCAACTAAGCCTAAGTAATTGAAAAACTACTAACAATGGCTATTGGTGTGACCTTAGTCCTAATGACTAACTCTCTTAGCCCACATGGAAATGACCTTCTAAGGTCTAAAAATAACCTAACTATTCCTGACTTGGCTAATGTCAAGTACAAGCCAAAATGATTAAAAACATGGAGGTTAGCCTAGGTGTACTCCTACACCAACAAGTTAGTCAACACAAGAGAACAAAGTGAAGAAAAACTTGCAAAGCAAAAATGCAAATAATTTCTATTGATAAATTTAGCAAGAAATCAATGTTTAAGAACTTAAAGCAACAAATCAATTAAGAGTGGTAAATTTCTTCTTGTATGCACTACTAAATTTTATATAATGCTCATACAAGTGTTCTTCTACCTCTAAATTCTCTAAAATACAAGCGTTATGCAAATCTTTAGAGTATTTCTTAAAGGCTCTTACCTCTTTGCTTTCCTTTGTAACCTTGTGTTCTGGTTCCTACACTTTCAAATGCTTGTTCATCTGCAGAAAAAACACAAACAAAGATTTAAAAATTTGAATTTAATGATTAATCAATAAAATAATATAGAAAGTAGTAGGCAGCATTTAACAGCTAGCAGACATCATTTAACTATTCCTAAGCGTTATTTAAAACAATATAGGCATTTCTTTCCAGTGACTTAAGCGTTATTTAACACTGCTAGGCATGAAACTTTAAATGACAAGCGTTAAAGAAACTATAAATTTCTCAAAATAAAAGCTACTAGGCATCAAAGAACAGTTTGCAGACGGCTTTTCCCGAGTCACAGGTGATGCTTTTCTCCCACAGGCGTGACAATTTATCTCACAGGCGACAGAAGAATAAAGACAGAAATAGAAGGATTTCTGCAGGTGTCATTTAACTTTTGTCAGGCGTCATTAGAATGTGCATAGGCGTCACTTCTCTAAAAGTCTACAACATTTGCATAAAAGTGAAGAAAAACACATATAAAACTTTGAAAAATGATGATTGAGAGGCCTAAAGCCCCACGGTGGGTGCCATTTGTGTGTGAATTAATTATACCTTCATGAGATTAGTAGCTTATATGGAAAAATATAAACAATTTAAGCTAAATAATTGTAAGTAAATCAATAATCATCTCATGGTTCTCTAACTAGTATGCTAGTAAAGCTCTCAGCCTTAATCTCTACTAGTGACAATCCTAGAATGAGAAATTAATAAAATGTATGCCTAAATCTAGCTCAATTTTCTCAAGTGATGACAATAGTGAATTCAAATGCAACTAAAATGCTCTCCATAATTCTCAATTTCTATGATGATCGCTTAATTATGCTCCAATTTGCTGTAAAAATGGCTATAGGTTAGATGCTTTGCATTCGAATTTCTAGGATATGATTATGCTTTGAAATGGCTTGTATTTATAGCAAATTCCCAAGTGTATGGGGTAGATTTACTTGATCATTATTAAGCCTTGGTTGAGTGAAAGGATTTGAGATGGTTTTAAATGGGGGGACAATTTAAATGATTGTCTCAAAGGTTGAGACAAAGGGACAAATTTGAGTGATTGAGATTCAAAGTTGAAAATGAGTGATTGAGATTCAAATTTATGAGTGATCCATGTGCTTTGTGTTCTCAATTCCCATTGGTTTCTCAAATTCATGTTGAAAGATATTAGGATTATTTAATTCAATCAATTAATTAAATTAGCCATGTAGGGATGAATAGGTTCAATTTGATTTTTGATTAAAACTATATAATTAACTGATTAAAATGAATTATATAATTTTGATTAATCCTTTTAGGCTTATATTTGATTATTTGATGTCATGGTTAATTAATCCTTTGATTTAACTTGATTTTGTCCACTTTGATTGATAAATGTCAATTTGAAATTGATTTTGATCTATTTTGATGAAAATTAGAGCATTTGGCTGAGATTTGCAGATTTGGATGATTCTAGGAAACCTGCCCAGTTTTAGGTGTCTACACATACTAATGGAAAAACTTATGTCATCAATCTCCCCCTTTGACATTAGTATCAAAAACTGATATGTGCAAAATACTAAAGTGTTTAGTATGTACACCATGTATATAACTTAGACACTTCATGACTCCCCCTATGCATATACCGGTATAGTATAGTATATGTGTATGTACACTTGTCTTTATACTACTTCTTCCTTTTCACCTTGTCATTTTCTTTTATGTTATATTTTCCTTTTCCATTTTTTACTATATGCTCTATACATATCATTTTCCTTTTCCCCCTTTTTTGATAGTAAGGTCAAAGGTGTATACCTATAGCTTATCAAAAATATGAGAGTGAGAGGTCTTCATTTCCTCCATCATCTTCTCCCATTTCTCCTTGAGATGTTCAAGAGCCATATGCTCTAGTGTGATTCAGGCATGCATGTCATAGATGCTATCTACTACAGACATCTCGGGAGTGGAAATTAGTTGTCTTGCTGAATGTATTTGTTGTTGCAGAAGTGTGAGGTTTGGTAAAAGTTATGCTTGTAGCTCGGTGACCTCTTCTTGAAACTGTGATTTTTCTTCCCAAATTTCTTTTCTTAACCATTTAATCTCTAATATCTTCTCATAATGCAATTTGATTGCATTTCCATCTATGGTTAGACTTTGAGCACTTGCATTTAGATCGGAATCAATGTTTGCAAGATTATCATTGCTATCTTTTGTAAATTTTTCTAAAGTGCATAGCTTTTGAATTAAGGAAATAGCTTCAGTAATGATTGGATCTAATTCATTTGTCAGTTCTGAAAGCTTTACCTTATTTTCTGCCACTTCTTGGTTGATCTTTTCTATCAATTTATATTGGAACTTCTATTCTTCTCATTCCTCAATAGACTTTTCTGCATCTACATTTTGTGTTGTGATAGCTTCAGTGAGAACGGTAAGTTGATCCAAAATGGGGGCATTGTGATCAACATCAATGTTGAGAACTATCTGATTTAAGATATCCCTTGTGGTCTCCAATACTAAGGAGTATCGATGCTACTTTTTAAACTTTCCTTGACATATTTCTCCATATTCTTGATTCAAAATCTAAAGTGGTTGGATCACACTTTGGTATTTCAATGATCTCATCAAGTGTGACCTCCAACTTGATCTTCTTTGTTTTCTTCTTCTTATTTTATGATGCACCTGTATGTAAAACCATTGCAAGTTTCTCTGCTTGGTCTGATGTGCTAGAGGAAGGCTTCCGTGGTTTTGTACCTTTGTCTTCTTTCTCAGTGTTTTCCTATCGGTTGTCTGAGGAAGTCTTCTTATCTACCTTCAGTTCATCTACAACTTCACCTTTGGTGTCCTTTGGCATGGTATCAACTGTCTTATCTTGTTGACCTTTCTATGTTTGCACTTCTTCTGTATCTTTAATTTGTGCATCTTTTTCGGTGTTATCTCCTTCTTGTTTCTCTCCACTGATTACTTCCTGTTCATCGGTTGCATGCTTATTTTCTCCTTCTCCTGCATCCTCGTGTCTTCTTGTATCAGGCTTGGGGGTCTTCTCCTTATGTGAGATTATATTGATTTCTTGAATCAATAATGGCATCTGGCTCAGTATGTGTACTTGTGTAGAATCTATTGTAGTGTCATGTTCATTAGTTTGGTCCTTGAAAACAGTGACATCTTCATCTTTCTAAATCTCATCTTCCTAATGTCTTCAATGTTGTTTCCATTGGAAAAGGTGTTGGTCTCTATCATTCGGTCTCTACAATCTTTCTTCAGATGACCAACTTTATGACAGTGTAGACATGTCATTTTGGGGTTAGTCCATCCTCTAGACTTTCTTGTCCATTGTCTCATACATTTTGTAGCTATGTGACCAAATCTTCCACATGTTGTACAATTTTCCCATGTATTGTAATCCCATGCATATTGGTTACCGACTCTTTTTGGTTGATAGGCAGTTTCATTTTCTTTAGGCTTCCATGCTTGCCTTTTCTTTTTCCAGCATTCAAGAGATGTGTGCCCATGCATTTTGTAAGTAGGATAGTATTTGTCCATGTAATTTTCCTTCTTTGGTTGTTTCACCTTAGATTTACATTCATATGCTTTATGTCCTTTCTTGTTACATTTATAACAAATTTCTATGAATGAAGGTGTGGATTTAGGAATAACTTTCATTTTTCTCTTGCATACATTTTATGTGTGGCCTTGTCTTCCACAGTGATTGCATGTCAGCTTTCTTTGTCTTGGATTTACATAGACATTCTTTGGATCAGCTTGGTTTGGTGATTCTTTATTTTTGATATACCCTAGTCTGGCATTGTTGTTGACTCTTCTTTGTCCATCAAGAAAATCATCCATCCTCTTGTTGCTTTCTTCATCTCTCTTGATTATTTCATTATGTTGTTTTTGAATTCTGAGTCCATTTTTTAGCTTTTCATTTTCTTCTCTTAGCTCACCGATGGCTTCTATTTTTCCAATGAGTTTTGTATTCATTCTATTTTCCTCTTGACTCAAAAGAATAATCTAATTTTTATTCTCATGATGATGCTTTGTAATTCTTTGTATCTCAGACTCTTTTTCTTGTAGCTTTTTCACTAATATTCCTTCTATCATCAATAGCTAGTGTTCTCTCTTTCTCAACTTGTCTAGCATTTTTCATGACATCAATCACTCTTACCATCTATGTCTCTTGACCAATTTTCATAGATTTTACTTGTCCATCCAGATGTTGATTGATTTCATTCATACTTTTGATGCTTTCTTTTGATGTTTCTTATGCTTTGCTTGTAGTAGATCCTGAATACTCAAATCGATCTCGTATCTCTTCTTCATGGTAGTATGTTTCATTACAGCGAGATGCCATAATATTTATTTCATCTAGCAATTTTATCATCTTGATTCTAGCTTCCTTATACTACTCATAGAAGATCTAAATCTCTAGCTTTTGATTCTCAATACTCTTGTCAAGCCTGTACTTCTCCATTGTATGATCTTTTATCTTAAGTTTTTAAACTTTCCAAATAAGAGATCTAGCTCTGATACCAATTTTTGGAAATAATAGGAATATCTACTGAGAGGGGAGGGGTGAATCAGTACCTCTAAAACTTTTATCCCTTTTAACCTTTATTCATTGTGTAATCAATTGTATAACCAACCATTTGTTCTACATTATCTTTGTGTAAGATATATCAATTCATAAACTTAACAAACTTGTAAATATTCATAGAAACATTCATGAAAGTAATTGACACAACACAAGATATGGTAATGCAGAAAACCCCTGTTAGAAGGTAAAAACTATGGTGGGGATGGCACCCACAAAAACTTCACTATCTGTAGATTGGAAGGGGTTGGTTAAGGCTTACAGTTTGATCACTTTTGATGATCTAACCTGTTAGGAGTACTATTTGGAGATTGGTTAAGGTCTACTCTATTAAGATCTTTAGCAACACTATTTAGTGTGTACTCAGTTAAGAGATTTACAATAGGATTTTTAAATCCACCTTTCTTGAATGGATTTCTTCTATTTTCTACACTTGTTAGAATGTAGACAAAAATACTCATTGACCTGAGTGTATGCAATCTACAATTTCTGATTACATATCCATTCAATATTACATGTATAAATGTATCACCTAATGTGATTGATTAATACCTATGTTTCTCGGTAGCCTTTGTTCTTGGTTCTTGATAACCAAATTCATCTTTTGATGTTCTGCTTCTTGAAACTCTCAGTCTAATCCATAGATGTTCTTGTAGGCTACATTCATCCTCTCATCCTTGTTAAATGAATGATTACAACATCTATTTATAACATAGATTGACCTAATTAAGTTTCACGTATTACAAACTTAAATCTATGATCAAAGGTTTACAACTTGACCTTGATCTCCTAGTCTGCATTTTTTTAATGAGTTAGACTCATTAAAAAAATTACAATAATGTTTCTTGTTCCTCAAGAAATGGATTTAAAACAAATCAAAACTCAAAATATAGAATATAGATTTTTCATGTGATGTGGAAGTCAGATCCACTTTTCTCAAGATATAACTAACTTTTGGTGTTTGATGCTCGGTTTTCTCTGAAATCAGTTTGACTATCTTTCGGTGTTCCTTTGTTGAACTGTCTGTTGGGTTCCCTTACTCTTTTAGGTTCCTATATTTATTCTCTTTTGGTTCATAGTGTAACCTTCTTTTCGGTTTCCTCTATATCATCTTCGGGTTGTAATTTCAATTTACATTGTTAAAATTATGTTGTCAGGTTTCTCTGTACTTAGCACTTTCGATCTAAACTGAAACCTAACTTTCGATGTAGTGTAACCGATGGTTCAAACAACTTTTTCTCTTTGCATACTAATGGAAATACTTATGTCATCACTATTGTCTATCCTCTTTTGTATGAAAAATCTCAGAATAGTACTTTATTATTTACTAACAGGTATATTATTGTATGAGCTTTTATTTTTTGTCTTCTATCATTTCAAGCTATTAGATTTGTCATACGGGTATTTGTTAGAACTTGGTTTTTCATATGAAAGCTGATATATTGTCGTACGAGTTTCACTACCAGTTTGTATTATGTACTTTATCATTTGGAAAAAAACAAGCATTTTTAGGGTTTCTCTTGAGATGATTCTGGTTTTATAATCTTTTGCATGTATTCTATGATCTTTTTACTATCTAGTTTTGCAGCCTATCTGGTTTTGCAGGATTTTTTGAGGAATATTTTCTTCACAAAGTTGCACTCGCACACTATTTTTCTAAGACTAATAATGATTTGTGTTTGTAGGATGCCTGCCAAAGGAAAATTGAAACTAATAATGTTTGTGCTTGCAGGTTTCCTTGAGATTACATCAACCAAACAAAACTTGTGTCTTCTTAGTGGATTTCTTAGGCACCTAGCTTAATTATTTTGTTGTTTGTTTTGGTAAAATTAGACATTAGGGGAGTATTCTCTTCTCTTCTTGAGAATAAAAAACCCAAACATATTTGATTAAACTTGAGCAAGTAACACTTTTCTTTTGGTAAATGAACATGTGCTTGATGTGTTTGGGAGACACCATGGAGTGGGAGAGTATGATTTTTTCCTCTTGGAAAATCATAAATCTTGACCTCTACTATCTATCCATTTACTTTTCTTGCATTTACCTTTAGAGGGCCTGCCAAGAGAGCAATCTTTTGGGAATGACCCAAGTGGGGAACAAGAAGACCTGGCTATTTCCACCCCACTGTAATCACATGCTTTCTTCAATCCAAAGAGAGAGAGGACATGGCTATTTTCTATCTCTAATTCCTCCTCACTTGTAGGGCCTCATTGCCTCAATATTTCTAAGAAATAACTACATTTGACTGGGTACTTGTAGGGATATCTTGGTCTTAGTATTATTTACAAGACTACAAGGGAGATACATTCAACTTGTGTAGGGCCAAGAGGTCTCAATCTTGCATGCAATACTATACATTTTGGGTGCTTTTAGGGCTATATGCCTTAATTTTACTTGTGAAACTACAAGGGGTAGTCATGAATGGATGTACTTATGAGACACTTTTAGATAGAGGCTACACGATCTACATTCGAAAGTATCATAATCTTTGTGCAGGGATTGATCCAAGTGAACTTTACCTGGATCACCCCAAGATTTTACACCCAACATATGTATTCCTGAGGATGTTCTAAAGCATGAATGTGGCATGGGGGAGCTTATTCAATTTGAGCATTGAGTCTCTTTCCAAAACCCACAACGTGCATAGTCTCGGCAAAATCCAATATCACTTTGTGTGAGGTGAAGGAATATCAAGCGTAGGCAAATATTTTGATACTAAGCCAATTTGACTATAGGGTAGAAAGTGTTTGGTTTTTCACTCTTTGTGCTTGATGTGTTTTTACACCTTGAACTTGACATATCCTATAGACAAGAACACTTTGAAAACAGAAAATAGTAAACGTCAAGATTCTTACCTCAAAAATTAGACAACATTGTCTAAAATCTTTCACGCACAAGTGAAAAACTATTCCAGAATCTTTTGTCATTCCATTTGTCATATCACAGAACACTTAGAGGGTAGAAACTTGTATGAAGACTAGTATATTTTTGTATTGGAACTCATGAATTTTCATTTTGGATCTAAGTTAAAATTATTCCAATCTTGAAATATTTGTCATTCGGTCACACTTTTCTAATAGCAACTATCATACCTTGTCATGGTCTTTTTCAAATTTCAAATATGGTGATTACATTTTTCATTGTCCTTTGTCCTATCTTCTCACAATCCTCTCAATCATATTATCTCTTTACTCTTGGTTACTTATCAACTTTGTCACAAGTGTCGTCTAGTAGGTATCCAGGCCTCAACACATGATACTATTGGCAAGTTGACACTCAGGGTCTATATGACTATTTTTTTTTTGTCATTATGGCAACAAAGTCATATGAAGTTTTGACAAGTAAATTCACAAACTTTGAAGATCAAAATTTGGCTAAGAATAGAAAATAGAGCAGAACAGAAATATACAATTGATCAGTGCACCACCGCACGTGCGTACGATCAAGTCAGAGTATGCGCCTTTATACTTAAGCTTTATGATATATTATTAAGCTTAGTCCATACACACATGGTAAGATATTTTAGTACAGAGAAGTTATAGCAAGTTCAAGTGCCACTAGCAGTTCAAAAAATAGAGTATGAAGCCAAATTCAGATTTTGATTAGCGTATAATATTTTATTTTGTAATGGCCATGCGCCTATTGTAATATGTTTTTAATTATGTCTTTAACACTCATGTAAACTCACTTAATCCAATTCATTTGTAATTGTTGTGTATGTTTATTTTGGGCCAACTAAGGTCTTATTTTTGGTCGCGTCTATTCAGGCATGTATATATACTTAACATGCAATTTTGTTTTTCTTCTATCCTGTCTCTCCTAGTCATATTTTTGAGATGCCACCAGGGCTTCACCTTTTCTCCTTGGTTCCCTCTTGAGGGGGAATTATCCTGGTCATCCTATTCTAAATCTATCCTAATCATCACTCTATGGCAACTTTGTTACCTACATCCACATATTCGTGTCGTCTATTATTTTAAACATCTTTGAAATAGCGTTATTCTAACACTATTTCGAAGAGGGGAAAAATGTAGACACCTAAATATAATTAACCTAATTCAATCATAGAATATGTTATTTATGTATTTCAATTCGTTAATATTCCCTTTAACCCCTAACCTAACCTATCTCAACCACCTAACCTTGAGTTCTAACTCAACCCAACCCCTTCACACATGCTAACCTAACCAATCTCAACCACATAACTTAGAGTTCAAACTAATCCCAACCTCTTCACTCATTCTAATAATAATCCTAACCCTAACCCTAATCCTAAACTCTCCCTAATGATGTCACATTCCTAATCTTTGGATTAGTAATTCAATCCCTTCCCCAAATTCAACTTTCTCAATCTCTATCTTATCCCCTCACCCATGTCTCATTAATGAATCATAAATGTTATTACACTCCTCATTAAGGATCTTACACCCTCATTAATATCCTTATCTCCTAAATTCTTCATGGCTCTCTTCCCTAAATGGTCACATTCCTCCCTCTTTTCAACCCAATCACATTGTGACACTTGTCATCATATGATGCACCTAAAGAAGCATGATCCATGTGCTCTTTTCTAGGTGCATCTAACCTCTCCTCAAGATTGCATCCTGGCCCTTGATTCCTCACCCATTTTCTATAAAATAAACCTCATTCCTTCACATTATTTCATGCACTTTCCATCCAAACTTATAATGCCATTTTCATTTTAGAATCACCCATTTTGAAGCAATATCCATCTTGAAGCATTGAAGCAGGTTTTGAGCATACATCCCGTAAGTATGGACTGATGCTGAGGGTTTAGGGTTCTAGTGATTTCTCTCCCAAATTTCTTCTAATATCTTCTAACCATCCAATGGTTACCTCTCCTTTTGTTCTTCTCCAATATAAACCTCCAAGACCCCCTCTATAAACTTCTCCTCCTAGGTATAGTTGATTTGTTGAAGACACCAATACTCCTAGGTTCAACTAGTCCAACTAGTTCTTTAATTTCCTAGGCTTCTTCACTAGATCTTTCCCTTAGAATCCCAAACCTTTGCTTAGTATCTTCCCATACATCCCATAGAATATTTTCTATGTCCTTGGTCCATTAAAATTTCTTTATAACCTTCTCCCACACTTCTGGATACTTTACCAATCCATTTGTTGTCAAATTCACTAGGAGGCCTAATTGGTTTATTTCCTAGTAGGTCAAATTTCACTATTTTCGGTCTAAAGCTCCC
The DNA here is from genome assembly GCA_018584345.1 of Thuja plicata. NCBI lineage: Eukaryota > Viridiplantae > Streptophyta > Pinopsida > Cupressales > Cupressaceae > Thuja > Thuja plicata. Next base: position 860,425 of record MU226751.1, read on the forward strand.
AAATCTTCCAAAAAACTCCATAGAAGACCTTGAAAATATTCAAGATGTCTATCAACACTACTAGAATCCAAAATTCTAGCTTCTGAATGCACCCACAACCCTAGTATTCACCAGGCCCTAGATTTTAGCCTATTAATTAGGCCTCTAGACCAGTCTAGACAAAATGCCACCAAATTGGTCTTCAAAATTTGTTTCACCATCTCCCAACTTTTGATCCTTCAAGGAGACTCTTTAGGGATTCTGCACATTCCTCTAAGTCTTTTCTCCAAGATCATGGGTTCTCAATCCAAATCCAACTTTACCCTGTACTGGCTCATCTTTTCCTAACAGTCAGTCATAGGGCTTCTCTCTTGGTCTATAAAATCCATTGAAAAAACAAAAAGGAAAGAAAAAACACTATATACAGACTCTAACCCTTCATCCTGCATGGTTTTAGCCATTTTCAACAGTGGATGTCTAGGTTAGAGCCATTTTCACCTCTACAACTCTGTAATTGGAACTTGCAGACTAGTGGATTCAAATCTACTATAAATCTACACTCCTACAACTTAAAATAAAAATAAAATATGAAAAAGAAATATATTTTGAAACACTACACCCCCATGGGATCCAATCTCCTTTCCTAATTCATACACAATTGTACAGAATGCAGAAAGCACTGTGAATTACAAGTATACAGTCATAGGCATCCGTACAGAGGGTTCACAAATTAGTTAGGCAATCCAAAACTTCATTAACCTCTTTAAAATCATCAATCTATGCTCATATACTGAGCATGGGTAGTTACAACTTCTCTAACTTCATTTTTCAACTTCTTACAGAAAGTTGCAAAAGTTGCTAGCAACTTTTTAGCATTTTTTCTTTTTGACTCGTTTAGTCAACTCGATACATAATTTTGACTTCCATGACCCTATTTAGGTTACCTAGGGTCCTTAAAGACACTATAAACCCAAGTTACCCAAAAATATCAAATTTTCCCTTTTTAGGCCAAAATGACCACAATATCACTTATGAGCACATTTGGCTCTTACAAACATGGATATGATCAAACTTAGATCCAACCTAGTGGATCTTATTCAAACCCACAAAAAAAAACCTAATCCAACCCTAACACATCAAAAATGGGAGGTTCTTTGCACCATACTCCCCTGGGACAAAGAACTAAAGTCCCTTGAGTTAGGAGGTCTTCAATGGTGATCCCATGCTTCAGAATGTCTATCTCTATCATCCAAGTGGCTTCAACTTCTGGTAGTCCCTACTACTTGATGAGATACTCTTTGTAAGTACCCCTCCTTGTCTTTTTTATCACCTTAGAATCAAGTATATTGTCTAACTGCAGTGGGATTTGGGTAGAAAAATCTTTTACCCAATCATCATCTCCTAAATCTGTAAGAGTGGTTTGACCTGTGTCTAGAGAAGGTCCCTTATAGGGATACAGGTCACATACATTAAAGATTGGTGAAATGCCCAAATCAGGAGGCAATTCCACTTCATATGCATTCTTTCCATACTTGTACAAGATCTTCAAGGGTCATATCTTCTTCATGAGTAACTTGGTAGGTTGTCCCTTGAGTAGTCTTTCCTTTCTAAGGTAAGCAAGTACTAAATCCCCCACCTTGAACTACAAATCCCTTCTTTCCTAATCTACCTTGGACTTATACTTCTCCCCTTGTTTTTGTAGAGTCTTTTTGACTTGATCATGAAGATCTTTCATTTGTTCTACAAATGACTCCCCTTGGGCACTCCTTTTATCTTGTAAAGTGAGATTCCTCAACTCAAGGATCCCTCTAGGATTCATCCCATAGACTATCTCAAAAGGGCTTTTACCAGTACTCCTATTAATGGAGTCATTATAGGCAAACTATGTCTTCCCTATGATGTGATCCCATGACTGTCCATGTTTCTTAGTCAAGCATCTTAGCAAGTTCTTAGGTGACCTATTAACTACCTCCATTTTCCCATCTGACTATGGATGATAGGCTGAAGAGAAAGACAAGTTTGTACCTAGCATCTTCCATAGGGTCCTCCAAAAATGACCCACAAACTTACTATCTCTGTCACTTACTATATTCAGTGGCAAACCATGGATTCTTATAATCTCTTTGAAGAATAGGCCTACAATATGTGAAGCATGATTGGTTTTCTTTCATGGTATGAAGTGTGCTATCTTACTAAAATATTCCACCACAACAAACACACTAACATGACCCCTGGTCGTCTTTGGTAACCCCAAAACAAAGTCCATACTTAGGCACTCCCAAGGCCTTCAGGGTATGGATAGGGGTTGATACAATCCATTGTTACTACTTTTTCCTTTAGCCCTCTGACATATCTGACATTGCTCCACAAACTTCCTAACATCTGATTGTAACTTAGGCCAATAGTAATTCCTATTCACTTGCTCAAGTGTTTTATCCACTCCAAAGTGGCCTCCCAAGCTTCCTTTGTATTTCTCCTTCACAATGTTCTCCCTCATTGAACACTGAGGTATACACATTAGGTGTCCTTTAAACAATAGTCCCTTCTACAACATAAATTTAGTGAATTCCACCTTGAACCCCTATTGGAACTTTACACATGCCTCAGGCATCTTTGTAATCATTATCCTCTTTGTAGAGGTCTTTCAAATCATTCATCCCCACACTCTGCAATTGTATCTCATGTATAGTAATACTCTTTGGCTAAGAACATCTGCAACCTTTTTTCTAACCCCTTTCTTGTGTTTGATGAAAAATGTGTAGGCTTGCAAAGACTTTACCCACTTAAGATGTCTTTGGTTCAATTTCTCTTGCACATTAAAGAAACTAAGTGCATGGTTATCTATGTAGAACACAAATTCCCTTGGTAGGATATAGTGTCTCCATTTTTTAAGGGCTTGTACCATAGCATACAACTCCAAATCATAGGTGGAGTACTTTTTTTTGGCCTCGTTTAACTTCTCTGAGAAGAATAACATAGGGTGTCCCTCTTGACTTAACACTGCTCCTATGGCTAGTTTACTAGCATCACACTCCACCACAAACAACTAGTTGAAGTTGGGGAACCTAAGTGTAGGTAAGTTTTCTATCCTCTTTTTCAACATTTCAAATCCTTGGTGTGCTGCTATAGTCCACTTAAACTGACATTTGATTCCTCCTTTGATAGTATTGAGGATAGGGGTGTTAGTAATAACTAGGAGAGGTGGGTGAATCAGTGGCTTCAAAAAATTATCCTTAAACTTAACCACCAATCAATAAATCTTAGATTATTAAGTCCCTACAATATGCATGCCATAAAATATTAATAATGATTTAACTGTCTATCAGTTTTCCTTTTCTCACCTTATTCTCCTTGATTACCGATAAGTAGTAAAAACTATTTACTGACATTTAGTAAATATGCAGAGTATACCGATCAATCCAGAAATGCATATGTGAAATGTAAAATAGTAGAGTAATAAACCATACACACATAACACATGGATTTTAACGTGGAAACCCTATTAAGGGAAAAAATCACTGGGACCGGTACCCCCAAATTTTCACTCTTCTGAAGTGAGCCATGTTAGGATCCAACATTGTTAAAGGTTACAAATGCACTATTAGGTGTGACCTTGTTAGAGGATTTTATACATAGAGGTTGTCACTTAGCATCGGGCATCTATTTTCTACCATCCTTGAATCAGCCTCCTTCTTAGACTATCAATAGGCTTTAGGCAAAAATTGCTACCATCCTTGAATCAGCCTTCTTCTTAGACTGTCAATAGGTATCTGGCAAGTCCAATGCTACTTTTATGAATCAACCTTTTTGGCACTCGTTGGGATGTACCTCAATTTATAGAAGATTGTTAAGTCCTACTCTGTTAAGAGACTTGATGCTTCAATGGTTAAACTGAAACACAATGACCTCTTTCTAATGCAACTTGAATTGCAGATTTTCTAATCTATTTAAGTACATTACCTCTCTGATCAATGTATCAATTCAATTCTTTGTTCTCCACACTTTCTTCTCTATGATGTTGTGCTTCACTATTCCTCGGTGTCTGCAAAATTTTTTAGCTCTCCTTCAGCTTGATTGATCAGGACTGTATGAAGTTATCCTTCATCAATTTCTCTTCAGCATCCTCTTTCTATTCATCCCCTTTCATTTGATTATGGAAATGAATTAAGCTTGTCTCTTATATATACATGATATTCATCATTTCTTCATTCTTGATTCTTGATTCTTGATTCTTGATTCTTGGCGTGAAAAACAATCTAGCCAATCTGATTTAAAGCTTAACTCCTGATTTATCTTTTAGTTATCTTCTTTCCAACTGTATAAGTCTTCTTTAAATCAATCACTTGACTCTGGTCGAATAAAACAATGAAAAAAACCAGTTAATTCTATCTTTATCTCTTTCCAGCTAGATATTTTTTCATTTTTTGAACTCTTTGTTCTGTCGGTCAACTCTGCAGTTAGTCGTCAGTGACAACTATCAATTCTGTCGGTGTGACTCCAGTCAGCTTCAGGATCTTCGTCTGTCAGGCATCATTGGATTTTACTCATCGGGCATCCTATAGTTTTTCTTTGTCAGGAAACACTATCTTCTACTCGTCGGGTATCACTGTGACTTTGGTTCTTTGCTTTTACCGATGGTGTGCACTCCATCGGTGTTATCTGTCACTTTAGTGAATACTTTAGTTTTATGCATTGCTGAAAGCATAATCTTTGTTCTATTGATTATCTAAAGTCTTTGGCATGACCGTACATATGATATCAAGTTGACATCAATGACAATACAATCCATTAACTAATTTAATGTCTTGCATTATCTTTAACTTAACATTATCAAACATTCAATCAGTTACATGTCATCAATCTCTCCCTTTGGCATTGATGGAAAAATACTATATTATCGAGTTTCATCAAACTAGCAATCTTTGTTTTATAATCGATAAAAATGTCTGACCGTCGGTAAGATCTGTGTTAGCTTAGATTTGATTATTGTATCTCTTTGTGTTTCTTGTTCTGATGTGTTGCGTCCTTTCTTTGTGTCAATATTTCTCTTTTGACAGTTCTTCTTCTTTGATGTCATTGTCTCTTATCAGCAACTCTCCCTGTGGATATTATCTCTCCTTGTTGGAGTAATTTGATAATGGATAATCTTTCTTCTTTTTCTAAAGACTATGATAATATGGAAACTTTCTCTCCCTTTGACAACAATACCAAACAAATATCTTAAAGATATCGAACATTAATGTCAAGTGATCTTTTCTCTCCATCCATAATATATTCCTTGAATTTCCCTTATCCATTAGTAATACAATAATATGTCTGGTGCTTGGTTCTAATATATACCTTTCTATATATAGATGTAGCTTTAAAGTTCATCTTTTTGCTTGCATCAACATGAATGATATTCTAATAATATATAGGCTGATGCAGCCTTCAGTCTTTTACTGACTAGTAGACAAGGGTTTGATTTCTAGTCTCTTTCTCAAGTACTCAAATGTATCCTTGGGCAGTGGCTTGGTGAAGATTTCAACTAATTGTTCTTTTGATTGCACATACTCAAGTATCACCTCTTTTTCTTGAACTTGTTCTCTTAAATAATGATACTTGATTGCAATGTGTTTAGTCTTGGAATGCATGACTGGATTATTGGAAATTTTTATTGCACTGGTGTTATCACAATAGATAATCACTGGTTCTGAGATCTTCATATGCATACCTTCCAGCAGCTGTTTGATCCATGCAATATTTGAGCAATTTGTAGTAGTAACAACATATTCTTCTTCTGTAGTAGACTGAGATATGCATCCTTGCTTCTTGCTAATCCATGTGACAAGTTTGTCACCCATATAGAATTCTCCTCCAATTGTGCTCTTCCGGTCATCGAGATTTCCAGCCCAATCAGCGTCAGTAAACACCTTAAGTTCAAATTTGCCTTCTCTTCTATACCATAAGCCAAATTCCTCAGTATTCTTCAGATATCTTAAAATTATTTTTACAGTAGTCATATGTGATTCCCTGGGGTTAGCAGAAAATATAGAAACAATTCCTACTGCATGTGCAATATCTACTCTAGTGTGTACAATATACATGAGTTTTCCAATCATTCATCTGTACAAAGTTTGATTTACCTTTGTTGTCTTGTCTTCCTTTGTTAACTTACATCCAGTAGCCAGCGGTGTTCCAATTGGTTTGGAATCTTCCATCTTGAATATTTTTAGGACCTCTTTGATGTATTTGGACTGTGTAATGAAAATACCTTAACTTTGTTGAATGATCTGTACACCAAGAAATAACTTGATCTCTCCAAATATAGACATCTCAAATTTTTTTCTCATCTCATCATAAAATGATTTGCATATCATATCATTGCCTCCAAATATGATGTCATCAACAAATATTTCAGTAATCAAAGTGTTAACATCAGTATCTTCTTTCAAATAAAGATTACTGTTTTCATTAGTCCTTATGAATCCAATAATTATTAGATAGGAATGAATTCATTCATACTAGGCTCTAGGAGCTTTTTTTTAATCCATACAAGTCTTTGTGAAGCCTAGAAATGGGTGCAAAGGTTTCTCCATAGTCTATACTTTCTTCTTATGCATACCCCTTGCATACTAGTCTTGCTTTGTTCCTTGTGACTTCTCCATTCTCGTTCAGCTTATTCCTGAATATCCATTTTGTATCGATGACATTCTTGTCATCTGATCTTGGCACAAGTGACCATGTTTTTTTCTTCTCAATCTACTCAATCTCATCAATCATAGCACTTATCCATTCTTCATTATCTAGTGCAGCATTGACAGATTTTGGCTCAAACTCACAAATTAAATAATTTGAGTTTAAAGACTTACTTCTTGTTCTTGTACCAACTTCCTTATCTCCTATGATCTGGATCTCTGGATGGTTCCTTCTTACATATCTTGCAAGTACAGGTACAGCTCTTTGTGTATCATCTTGACCATTATTTTGATCTTCATTATGTTCTTCATTACCTTGCAAATTATCTTGATTATTATCCTAACCGTCGCTAACAGCAGTCTGACCGTCGGTTGCAACATTTTGTTGTTCTGGAATTAATCACTGTTGCTCAGGCAGAGTGTTGGGTTCTTCACAATATACAAAGTTGTTGTAGTCCTCTGGTTCTTTTCTACTTTCCAGCTCATTCTTTTCTACAAATTCATCAATCTTTACATTTGCACTTTCAACTATTTTGTTAGAGGCTTTGATAAGACATTTAAAATATTTTCTTTTGGTAGAATACCCCAGAAAAATACCTTCATCATTTTTGGCGTCAAGATTTCCATTTCTATCATTCTTTAAGACATAAAATTGACTACCAAAGATCTTGAAGTAACTTACATTGGGTGTTTTACCATACCATAGCTCATAAGGTGTCTTCTTTGTGTCCTTCATTAATTGTACTATGTTAAGTGTATAGACAGCAGTGCTGACAGCTTCCCTCCAAAAGATTTGGGTGATGTCTTTTTCTATCATCAGTGTTCTTGCACAGTCAACTATTGATCTGTTCCTTCTCTCAGTAATCTCATTTTTTTGTGGTGTTCTTGGTGCAGAAACCTATCTTTTTATACCATGCTCATTACAGAAATTAGTGAATTTGTCTGATATAAATTCTCCTCCTCTATCTGATCTCAAACATTTCAAATCCTTACCACTTTGTTTTTCTACCATAGCCTTATACCATTTAAACATCTTGAATGCTTCAGATTTATCTTTTAGAAACATAAATGTCATCATTCTAGAGTAATCATCAACAAAGAGAATAAAATATCTATCTCCATAATATCTCTTTGTCCTCATAGGTCCACATAAATTAGTATGGACTAATTCTAGAATATCATCAGATGTATGGGTTTTACTTTTGAAACTAGACCTTGTCATTTTACCTTTTTGACAATTTTTGCACATGATGTTGTCTGGCTTTATCATCGTCGGTAAGCCTCTTACATTTCTTCTTCTGCTTATTTTTTTCATGTTGTCAAAATTCACATGACACAATATTTTGTTCCACAACCATATGTCTTCGTTTCTAGTCATTAAGCAAGTGGTGTTAGTATCATTCAAATAGAATAAGTTACCTTTAGTTTGTTCACTGATACCAATCATTTTTCTTGATTCATTGAAGATATTTTCCTTCTTGTTCTCAAATGCTACTCTGTGACCTGAATTATTTAGCTAAGAAACACTCAACAGATTATAATTTAATCATTTTACCCAATAAGCATTTTCATATTTAATCAGGTTATATTATAGTTCCTTTACCTTCAACCGGACAAGGTGTATCATTACCCATTCTTACTGTACCACCATTATAATACTCAAAAGTGTTAAAATTTTCTTTGTCATTGGTCATGTGGTGAGTGCAGCCACTATCTATAATTCAGATGTCATTCTTGC